>VZRH01007040.1:1542021-1585725 GCA_013397555.1 Urocynchramus pylzowi | reverse complement strand
CCCGCCCGCACTGACAGGGGGGGCGCGAGCGGCCCCGGCGCGGCCCTCAGGGGTCGGGCCGGGACTCCCGGAGCACTCCGGGCTTTGGGAAGGCTGCCGGAGACAAAACACGTTATCGCCAAAATAACCCACACCAAAAAAAAAAAAACAAACCCGACGCAGACAACCAGCGGTTTCCATTTCTTCAGGTGACTTCCTGGGTTTTCCAGTCGGCTCTGACAGCAAAACCATTGACAAGGCTGGGTCCACGTTCTGAGCGCTTGTAACTAATCTCGACACGCCATGGCTTTGTAGTTATGCATGTAACCTCTTTCATAGGAGTTAAGGTGCTCCTGCTTACTGTCATTAACAGATACGGAAGCTCAGAGCAATTAATGACTAAATCTATTAAGTTACCTAAGGCCAGGCTACCCATCGAGAACCACAGCTTTGAATTTTGGTATGTACTCCATGGTGTTACTTAGTAGCCTAAAAATGGTATCCACAGAAACCAAGATGATGAGTATTTGCCTAAGCCAGCAAATAAAAAGCTTCCTGGAGGCGCAATTTCAACTTTTCCTTTTTTAGGAATGTAAGGATTTAATACTGGACTGCAGAATTGTAGCATGTTTATTCCTAATTGGAATTTCCTACATTGAGTGTTTGGTGACGTTACTGTCTGTTTTCAGGTCTTCCTTACAAGGTACTACTGGAAGAGTATTTTCCTTTTAGCTGGATTTCTCAGCAGAACCCACTGTCACTCAGATGTATAGGATGGTGATGTACAGTTCTTATTTTGCCTGCAGAACCATGAATACCTTTCCTGTCTAAGAAAATGCCCTAACTGCCGCCAGTCAGTGGTCCCAAAGACCTAAGTGCTAACATGTCTGCCGTTCTTTTTTCATGGCAAATGATTGCAGGTGTCATTTAGTAACAATGGCTCGGGCAGATTAACTGTCTGTAAATGTGGTCCTGCTTCCTTATTCCAACTAACAGCACATGTGACTCGAATAAGACACTTACAAGACAGTCTTCATGGCTAATGGCAAACTCACCTGGCTTCTCTCTGCCCCATTTATGCAGTGGTCAAAACATTGCATGTGGCCTAAATACCCACATTCTACTCCTACCATAGAAGTATTTAATTACTCCCCACTTAATAAACACATACTGTCATTACTCCCTTTCATCAGGATTGTGTTGTTTTTTTGGTTTTTTTTTTTCCATCTACCCAATTTCATTATCCTGTTGTTGTGTAAAGAGTTCATCTATCAATCACAGCTTCTATGTGATCTTCTTTTGGTCCTGCTTGAGGAAACCTTTTGTGTGAGCTGAATCCATACCTCAGTCAGAGATATTGGCATTGGATTTGGCAAAGGGGAGCTGCTGTCAAGCCGTCCTTTTAAAGTTTCTCAGTGCCTCATTGAACACTGACTACCAATTGTCTGAGAAGGAGTGGGAAGGAAGATACACAAACTACTCTATCCAAAGGTTCTTGATCATGAAAACTGATTTTTCAGATTGTCCCTTCAGCAGTCATTTGAAGAGTCATTTCCTGCAGTGGGTCCATGTCACTGCAGTTACCCATTCTCCTCTCTCTTATGCTCCCCTTCTCTTCCCAGTACGTGCAGTCATTCCAAAACCCCTTTGGCCCCAGAAATACTTAGTTCCCTCTATATCCCCAGCTAGAGGCTGGCCAGCCTGTTCCTAGGGACCAGCCAGTAGAGCCCCCCCCACAAATACAGTGCGTGAGCTCACAGTGGAGACTTTTCCAATTTAGGTCTTGCTGCACTTTCCAGCTACTGATTTTTTGCTTATGAAACAACTATAAAATATCTCTGCTATCTGTCAGATCTGTTCTAAATCTGTCACTTGGCTTAAATGTTTGTAAAGCAGATGCCTGAATTCATTGCAGAGGCTGGCATATGCCTTCTGTCCTTAGGCCTGCAGGCTAAAGCAGGTGACTGTGAGTAGATGTGTGGCCATGGCTGTGTGGCAGAGCTGCAGTTTCCCCTGAGGTGCTCAGAGGAGGCAGAAGCTGTCCCTGCAGAGGTGCTCCAGCCTGCTCCCTCCCGGCAGTGATGGCTGGACCTGCCTCCTGCTGCTTCCTCTCACTCTGCTGGGGAGCAGCAAGGGAATCAGTAGCTCTGATGCCTCCCTTTTTTCTGTCCTAGGTACTTCTACTAACCAAGGAAATGACGTTTTACATTATTATTCTATTTTTATCCCTGTTTTCCCCCTCCAAGACAAGCTATGATAATGAGCACCATTAATGCAGGGATAGTGTGTCATCAAAAGGATGCAACAGCAACAGGCCCCTGCAAAACCAGTTGTGTAGTGCTGGGCACTGCTACTACAAATTCATCCATCAACATTACACTCACTAAGTGTGATAACTGGCATGCAGTATTTCTTTTTCCAATTGTTGTAAAAAAAACCTCCTAGATTTTGGCCTCTATATTTATTATCATTTAATAAATATTTTAAACATTTATTTGTTAATAATCCAGTTGTTTTGTATTGGGAACAGTATAGTCAATCCCATGAATTATTATTGCATTTAGCTTTAATTAGGACTGCAGAATAATTCTGCAGTTTCAGTTCGGCAGAACTGAATTGACAAAAAATAATTACACCAAATATGTTAATTCTGGTGCCTAGGACACATATCCTGTGCTATTAAGGGAAATGGAGACACCTCCTCCTTTGCTTAATGAACCAATTGAAAACTGTTTTTCAGTCAAAATTGCTTTGCAAATTTAACTAAAATTAGCTACTCTTTTAAATTGACCAGCACCATGATTTCTAGCATTTTAGCTCTGTATCTTCTGTCTTCTTTACTTAAGTAACTATAATTGTAAGAATATCTCATTGTGGTATTATTTCTCATTTATAAAGAACAGTCCTGCCATGTGGGAAGGGCAATTAAAAACATTATGTTACGGACATTTTAGTGGTTATTCTTCAAATCCTAGTCTTTGGAGGGCTTACCATTCATATATAACTGCCTCATAAAATTACTTTTGTATAAGAATAAACATCTGTAGTAACATGCAGAAGAATGAAGGCTCTAGAAATTGAAAACCTGCACCTTCATTATCTGCTTTGTCATTGACAGTGGGAGGTTGTAGTCATGCAGTTATTACAATACAGACATGCAGCATTCACAACAATGACATTATAAAATAGCAATGTGCACAGACATAAAAGCAAAGGTTTTCATGGCAGTACTGTGAGATGAAGCTATATTTCTTACTAAGTACAGATTTTGTCTTTTGAATTGTACACTGCAAAAAGCACATACAAGTTTAATGGAATAATTATTTCCAGATTATCTGTTTGGTTCTGCTTGTTTGTGTTTGCTGTGTGCTCATTTTAAAGCAAGTATTTTAGATTGCTCCTTACCTTCCAAGGTAGAAACATGGCTTAGCATCAGCTCTCTCCTCTAAGGACCTCCACTTTAATTCTTCTGCAGTTGGTATTTTTGTTGTGGTTCCTCTTATAAAATGTTAGAGGACTGCAGTGAGTTACTTTGTTCCTTTGTTTTATAAAGAATGGGTTTGATAATTTAATTTTAGACTTTGACTATTTTTGGCGAGAGTCAGTTGGGCTGGATCAATTCAACCTTGTACCAGCAGCTTCATTCAACAGTCTTCATGAGCACAAATTCTCTGCTGGGCTTTTTTTTTTTTTCCCTCTAAATAGACTCATGCATTTTGCTCATTTGTAAGTAAAATTATAGGTATTGAGTATTTCTAACATTTAAAGATGCACCAAGCATTAGTTAGTTATTGTTAGATTTAAAAAAAACCTTAAAAAATTCTCTTCCTCTCATTCATAGTGCTCTTTATTCTTTGTTTTTTTCTGCAGAATTTCAATGATTTTATAAAATTTGATGATGTGACAGATCTTGCCAACAGCAAGTATTTATCATAAAAAAAAATGTCCAAAAGCATTTAATTGCTTTAAAGTGAAACATGCTTTTTCTCTTTGTGAAAACAGCCTTTCTGAAGTGTATATTTCAGCAAACTCACCTGTTTAGCTGGAGTTCCCCTCGAGATCTTAAGGGCAAAGGTTGTGCTACCAGAGTGGCCTCAGCACATGTCAGGTCACCAGAGCACATCTCTGTACCAGTCCCTAGGTCAGGAGACCTCAGTGCTGTGAGCTCGGGGTCTGCCATGTCCTCGGGCATCTTGGTGTCCTTAAACTGTGTGACATGGTGCTGACACCAGCCTCCAAAAGCACTAATGACCTTCATTCATTAAAACCACATACAGGTTTCTGTTTGTCAGTTCATGCTCTGTCACACCTGCAAAAAGGCCAATGTTTAACCAGAGAACTCATTTCTGACAGGGCTGATCCACTTTTAGCAGGAGCAATGAACATACCACAGAACACTGCCTGCAGTGGCATGGAGCTGTTTGGAGGGATATATCCTTCCCTTTCATGTGTGGCTTCCAGCTGAGCTGTGCTCTGGGCTGGTGAAATGCAGAAAATGACAACATTCTTGCAAGCTGATTCTTGCCTAAAATCTGATGTTTCCATGTCCAACCACCTAGGAGCAAGTGACAGCATCCAGATCTTGAGGAGATTCTCTGCCAGCTGCAGATGTGGTGCACCAACTGCACCAAGTCCATGGTGATTCATAGGAAGGTCAGAGCCACAATGGACATTTATGAAGCCTGTGATGCAGCATTCCACAGGGGAGAAATGCAGTCCTCCTTATCTCTGCAGGCAAACCACTCAATCCATGCTTAATTTTATTTGGAGTTCCTTATACATTGCTATCTTTAGAATTTATTTTGTGGCTTTATCTTCTGATGTTCCAGATGTTTCTTTACTGCTTGCTATCCTCAGTAGGAGTTTTAATAAACAATATGGACAAAGATTGCATCATCCTTTGACTGCTAGTACAGCGTCAGTTTAAGTGGACTCTCAGCAAAAGTTTTCTGGACTACTAATCTGAAAATATTTAATTTGATTATATGGTCTTTTATGTCTTCCCTTATTACAGGAACTTTCTGTTTTGCTAGCAGCTCAGTAGGACATAGCTGCCTCCAAATTTCATCCCAATATAGATATTTCTGATTTTTCTATGTTACACTTAAGCATGTTAGCAGGAGTATCACATGTACATAGGCTCAGTTTTTCTTAGTCCTTGGACAGTTATAAAACACTGGCTTACATCTCATTCTGTTGGCCAGTGAGACTTCACAGGTTTCTCTTTTTCTAACTTGCCACCTGAGGATTTTGGGTGGTATTTTATAGCTTGTCCCTTTTGTCTGCTTTGTTTTTTCTACATTTTATCTTAACCAGAATATCTGCTGAGCTGTTAAAAAGTTTTGCATGTTTGTGGAATGATGGCTTTTTTGGCATGCACTGGGAAATCTTCAAAGAGTTCCTAGATTTTGTTAAAACTGCCACTTACACTTGAATATCCTTTCATAATTAATTGCTTCAATAATCACATTAAGGAATTGCTTTCACTGTGACTGACTCTTTGTAATAGTTGTGAAATGAGAGTTCTGATAAGGCCCCTGTTCCTTTTCTGAGGTGCAAATTTTTCTTGCCTCATCACAGCTGACATTCAGGAAATGAATTGGTCATTTGTTCTGGATTGTGACAAAAAATGCTTCATGGTGGGAATCTGTGTCCTCTGTCCACCCAGTCAACAACATCTTTTATGTATGATGTGTGTTGGCCTGAGGAAGGGAAAAACTAATTGTAGTGAAAGGTCAATTGATATTTTTATGTCTGCCTTATTCTGAAGTTATAGCTGTTTCATAAATGTCTAGGAAGTTGCCTAAAGGTTGACTAGAAGAGTGACAAAGTTACTGAAAGCCTCAGAAGTTTTTTATATTCAGTTGTAAAATATTCTTTGAAGCTCGAAAATATAACTCAATAAGTATAACCGCAGACATCTGTATATATTGAACACAGGGCTCTGATCCTGAAATTTCTTCTTAATCTGGTTAAGATTTAGAACCACATCATGTCCTTGCTGTGTTAAGCTTCAGTGAATGCTCAAGTACTGATTTCAGCTGGGCTTTCATACCCAATGCACACTATGACTGAAAGTTCTTCAGCACAGTAATCTGTGTAAGTGGTTATAGGACAATAATTGCTGATTATTTAGCAATTTCTGATTTTAGGTAATTTGAATAAAACTTAAGCTGGTGTTTTCAGAGATGCTTGGGGCAAAACCATATAACTCTAGGGAATGAATTAAAGACCGTTTCTTGTCTTAGGTCCTCTCATCAACTTCATGTATGATTTTCATCCTGGGTAATTAAATTTTTATGGCATTAATTGTACAATTTATAAATAATGTAGAAGAATATAAAAAACATGTAGCAAAACCTCCTTTTCCCAGTTGGGTAGGTAATAGTTTATTTTCAGCACAATGGGAGATCAATGGTTTTTTTGACAGAATTCCAAATTCATAACAACTACATTTACAGTAACTTTTAAAAGGCCTTACTTCAGTTGCAATTATCATCACTGGACTTCAAACCTCCTTTATCATCTAAAGTCTTTTCAGTATAGCAAGGAATGGTAATGCATTTCTCATAAACTGTGTTTTAGCTTGTCCAGCTTAACTGGAATCCTGATGGTAAAGTCACATATTCAGCATGAAATTTTATATAGACTTGATGAGACGTAGCAGTAAATGGAGTGATGTTTGTTTCCTAAAATGAAAGACAAGAAAAATTAAAAGCCTTATAGAACATCAAGATCCTTTGGAAGAGACAGTCAGAGAGTTAAAACTGAGGCACAAATTGGATCATAGATTGATAGTGATCTCAGTAACTGTTCTAGGTACTGTTGCTGCGTTTCTCCCTTAGGATATTGCAAATATTTAAAACACAAATACAACGAAGTATGGAGCAAGCTTGTTTGATGCCTCCCACTAGATGTCACTGTACGGTCTGAGTTGGAAGGCTTCTAAGCACCACACAAGCCTTATGCCTTCACTTCCACTCGTCTGTGTGGAATTCATGTCAGAATTAGGGAAATGGTCTTGTACACGAAACAGTAAAAACTCCTTTTAGCCACGTCTGTGGTCACAGAGGGAGGGCCGTACGCACCGTTCCGCAGTAGGGCCCGGCGGGGGGGTGGCTGGCATCTGGCCCATTGTAGAGGATCAGATAGTTGCTGCTGCAGTCCCCTGGGTCATCGATGCTGATGAAATCAAAGTTCACTGTGACAATTCGTCCCTGGGGCACGGTGATGGCCCACTCACAGTCCGTGTTGTTGTGGTAAGTCGCCGGGTAGCTGGGACTGGCAAAGGAGCCGGTGGTGCCGTACAATGTTCCGCCGCATCCTGGAAGCAGACACTGTTAATTGGCCTACAAGGCTTCTTCTCACAAGGTAATACACGATGTGGTATTACCTTAGTAATATAGATGTGGTTACTACAGTATCAGGAGTAGTGCTGAAAACCAGAGAGACTGTGAGCTGGGACAACTAACGTGGCTAAGAACACTAATAAGAGATAGAACTGAGGTTCTAGCTTCAGCAGCCTAAGAGTATGCAACGGGCATTAGACCGTCACTAAATATTAAAACCAATCCTGCCCCCCCCAAATTCTTTGAAAAAGGAACTGAAGTTTTAAGTCTGTGCCTTAGTCAGTTCAGTTCCCAGCTACTCAACTGGAGATGAATTTGCTTTGACTGTTCTTTGGCATGAAAAGTAGTGAATCCTCATGGGCTAGAAAAATACAGAGAACAGCTCAGAGAAATTAGGCATATTAAGTAAATCAAAGCCATTATACCGAAATTCAATCTTCAACAGTGGGCAGAAGTAGATGACATAGGAAAAATGCATGTTTATAGAGGAAGAATGTGCAGGCCATGATCCAGATTACCCTCACAGTCTCCAAGAATTTTCAGCTTACAGCTCCTAGAGGTGGCACCTTTCCCCTTAATAATGTTTATCAGGCGAATTTGTGTGGGTAACCCTTGAATCCATGTAAATTTGCAGCATGCTATGGGAAGGGGCTCCACAGTTTAACTGCATACTGTCCAGTCAAGAACTGGTTTGTCTAGTTATGAACATATGAGCTCCTGGCTTTATATGATGACTGCTAGTTCTGCTATGTGAAAAGTCAAAGAACAGTGGATCACTGTTTATCATCCAAGATCACTTGATTTTATAGACTTCAGTAGTTTCTTAACCAGATTAGAAAGTCTCAGCATACCTCATACAGAAGCCACTTTTACTGTTGAGCCCTTAATTAATCTTGACTTTTTATAAGAGGAAGAGACCAGAACTGTGCACATCATTCAATTTGTGTGTAAACTATGGATTTATACAGTGGCTGTCTATTTTTTTTCTCTTCCTTTCCCAACAAATTCTATCATTATGCCAATCTATTTGACTCTTAGTAAGCTTTTGTTTTCATGAAACTATTTTACCCCTAAGATCTTGTTGTTGAATACTGAAAGTCAACTCAGTGCCTGTATTTTTGTAAGTAAAGTTAGGATTGTCCTTTTTTTTGACCATATTCTTTATTGACACTTTACTACACTGAGCTTTCTCTGCCTTTCCATCACTGGGTCACTCAGTACTGTATGGTTATTCTGCAGTACTTCTCATCTGGCCACGAGCTTTCCTACCTCTAGTAGTTCAGTGTCATGAAGAAACTATTACCCAGCTGTTCACTGCCATTTCATAAGCCATTCATGAATGTGTCCATGATATAGTCACTACACAGCATTATAGGTAGTTTATTTTCTTCTGGCAGGTTCCTGTCCTCTTCAGGCTTAGCCATGCCTAGCTCCTTGGGGATATCACAAGTGGACTACTGGAGCAAGCTGAGTCACCACCAGCACCACCATTCTGTGGATGCCAAGGCAGATGTTCCTGATATTTTCTAGCCTCTCACTGAAAGAATGACACCTTTATCTTAAGTAGACAACATCATCTGAGGTTTCTAAAGTCAACATTTGGGGAGGGAATTGCTTCCATCTCATAAAACGAATCTCGCCCCAGTGGCTTTGAGGAGCAACTACCTCTCTCTGCTGACTGAATAGGGTGGACTGTGGGCTCTAGGAAAAGTCTAAAGTGGTGATGAGGAAAGATCCAAAAAGAGCTGAATTCCACATTGCTGCATTTTCCTTCTATGTAGCATTATTTTGTAGCTACAGCCTTACCACTTGATGATGAAGTCCAAGTAATTTCATATCCATCATGAGCCACTGAAAAATCGCTCTTGAAACGAAGGTAGACAACATGGTTTTGGGGGAAGATGGGACTGGGCACAGTGTTTCCACAGAACCTGCCAAGTAGTGGTGATTGCACATCACTCCCATTTCTGACCTTCAGGGAACACAAAAAACATTAAATTGCTATGCAGTTATACACCAGCACAATTATTCATGGATACAAACACAGAAGAAACTAGGTAGCAACTTGCATGCATACTATAGCTGTCATTTTAATACTGCTATATTTCCTACCACATATTCTTGTGTAGAAGGAAAAAGAGGCCATTAGCTGGTCTGAGTTTTGTAAGTAATTGCACAGAACAAGTATCATCAGAAACAGACTGCTAAATGTTATAGTGTGTATATTTCCTGACTGAAAATATTACTTGACTAGTAGCTAAGATGTTTTTATGCAATTCAAGCCCATGTTTGCTTTTCATAAGAAATATTAATATTCCAGATGAAAAGATTCATTCTTTACTCTGCAGACTGCTCTTTTCCCCAGTCACATTAAGACACAGATCATATTACATAGCTCAGATTTAATCTGATTTTTTTTTTTCTGCAGTCCAATAATGCTGGTGCTTAGATCCACTTCTTGAGACAGTAAAGAGGATATGAAAGTAGAGCTAAATAATGATTCTGCCACAGACATCTGATTTTTCTCATCTGGCCAGAGAACATGGAAACCTGCAAGAATGAGGATTGTGTAGGAGAAAGATACACTTTTCACTGACACAAAGTACTTCTGCAAGTGTCTTACAGTTGTCACTAGAGTTTGCTGGTTTCTGTTTTGTTGGGTTTTGGGGGTTTTTTAAATCTGCTTTTTTAGGAAAAAAATCTTTCTTGAGAAAAATTTCAAGCAGATGGAATCTACTGCTGTAAAAACCACTCAGATTTCTACTGTTGTAAAAACCACTCAGATTTATGGCTTTCTATTCATTCATGGATGTTAGTATCAAACACAAACTATTCCAGATGACTCTTTTAACTGGTTAATCTCAACAAGAGTTAGATAAGGATAAGTTAGCTGATAATGAAACTATTTATTCACTGGGTTTGGACTTACTAGGGTGTACTGTTTAGCCTCTTGCTATAATATCTAAGTACGTTTCACCACAAAACCCTGGCAATAATTAGTCCCTGATTCAGTCAGTTCAACTCAGACTTGATCCAAACATACTAATATCCTTTGAATTTAGCAGATTTTTACACAGGCTCACAAAATATGTATACTTGCATGATACCTCTAGGAAATCATGTGAGCAGTGGATGCTGTCTTCCAAACTGAAAGCGTGGAAAAAGAGAGATATTGTGTGATTTGGGGGAGCTCGAAGAATGATAGAACAATCCATATTATTGGGGTGATGACCAGGCCAGCCAGGGCTCTTCAGGTAACCAAATGTCTGATTATACTCTCTGCTGCAACCTTGAGACAGAAAACCAGAAACATGTAAGGATTTCAGATCTCTGTATTGCATTTCAGTGTATGAAATAAACAAAGAGAATAGTAGATAGATTTTTTAGGACATTTCTTCAAGCTTACCTGTAGCTTGATAGGAAAATCTGACTCCATTGTTAATCATATATTCATCTGACTTGAAAGTCACAATGGCAGTGCGATCATAAGAATAAAACTCAGGGACTGGAAAATTTTCAGTGCCACAGAATCTATGGACTGACCCTTGGCTCTGCTGGAATTTAATACATCACAAGTTACTTAGTGATATAATTCAGTCTGTATATGTACTAACTTAAGGTAAATAAATCTCTCAACACTTTCTATGCTAATTATAAAATTGCATGTTAAAGTTCTCCTGGAAATCATAATAATATCTCAACATTTCATGTTGAATTATTATTAGGGACAAATAGAATATAAGAGGTATTCTCATGCCAAAATGAGAAATTATGAAACAAGGTTTAGAATATGAGGGATATAAATGTTGGGGTTTTTTTTCTGGTGTTTTTTAACACTCTTCCTGGCATGAGTATTCATTTTTATTATGGTTCTTGGATGGAAGGAAGCACAATGAAAACTTGTTGTGGTACAGTATTTTCTGCATGTTAAGTTTGGCAGCACTGATACTTGGTTCAGCTGTAAAAAACTGTGTAACACTTGCCCAGGTGTAGCTCCATGTGTGCATAGAGTGCTTCTGAGAGGTCTGTGTACAGTTACCACACCTCAGTTGGGGCACAGTCAGTAATGCTCTGGATGTGCCCCTCACAGAGGATCATCAATGAATATATTACCAAATAGTAGGTTTTTTTCTCTCTTTCCAAAGAGTGAAGGGAGCTGAATGGGAATGGGGAATGGTATCCCCTGTAAATTTCTTACTGTTGGTGAATCCTGGAGCTCTAGGTAGTTCTGAGAGCAGTCCTGGCTGGAATGGAGGTGGAAGGCCTCTACCACCACCCTGACTTGCTGTTGTGGAGGGGCATCAATGACCCAAGAGCAGAGAGTAAATGGTGGATATTCATTTGGAAAATTAGGAGACGTTGCAGTCACGGATGTAGAAGTTGCATTATAGATTCCTCCACATAGGCCTGTGTAAAACAGTAACAAATGCATCATAGAGTGAAAACTGGGTAAAACTATTTTTTGAGCAAAACTCAAATGGAGTTGAATTTTGGATGGTATACTTTTGTATTTGCCTTTGAGTCTCTAGAAGGAAACCAAAAAGCAAAATACATGCTAGTGGAGTAAATATATGTCATCAAACTCAAATAAATGTTTGTTTCCTATTTGTTAACAATCTGTGAGTGTTTCTGTTTTGTACTCTCAGACTTACAACCTACTCCCAACCAGCTAAGACCAAAGAGAATTGTACTGGGGTCAAGCTGCTTTTAGCTTGCCTAAAGATGCTGTGCTACTGACTGTCTTTGCCCCTTCCTGAGACTTATGTCTAGAACAAATTTTGAGATAGTATTTAAATATGTATTTCCATAAAAGAGTTATAACAATATATGTGCATACATTTATGTGTATACTTACGATCTGCTGTGGTGTAGGTGGCAGTGAAACCCCTCCTTTCCACATAACTGTCTGTGACAAATTTCACTGTCAAGAAATTACGGGTGGAAAGAAAAGGAGCTGGCACTCTAGATCCACAGAATGTGCCAACTAAATTGGCATTTTCATTATCTCCATCATAAAGCTGAAAGAAGCAAAATATATAAGCCACTAATAGTTTAGGCACAACAACCAAATAAAGAGAAATAAAATTCTCTGACCCCTCCTTGCATTACAATTTCGTTTACTTGAAAGTGCAGTGTTCTCTTATGCTTTAACAGGATGTTCTTGATTACCATAATTATTCACTGCCATATTAACTAATTCTGTTGGACAGGGCAAATCTCATTATGGAACATTCTGGTCCTGTCTCAGCAAATATATCAAAAAATGATTACATTTTAATTTGGCACTCTCATTTCTTTATTATATGTAATCTCAAAGTGCTTTTCAGTGAGAAGGTTGATTTTATTTATCAAAATGTAGAATGAATTCCTTGTTTCATTGGGTATCTCCAATGTTCAACAGGATCTATAACATTCCTTGGTGGACTTTGTGTAGCAGCATTCTGCTATCTGATGGTTTGTATGCTTATCTCCAAGAAAATAGCTTCTACAGGTGAGCACTGAGCACCAAGACTTTTGATGAAAAAAATATGAAAAATTGTAGTAATTCTAGCCCTTTCAAGCAATTGTCCATGTATATGCATAATTTCCCTCTGCCTATGTCACTCCTGTCCAGAAGTTATCAAAAAATAATTCACCCTTCCTCACTGCCTTGTCCTCAATTTTTAATTCTTGATTTCTCTTTAGTTGGTTCTGCTCAACTTCGACCTGATACTCTGAAGTTTTACTTTACATGTGTTTGAGTTTTGTTTTGTTTCTATTCTGTGAAATAAATACTCATTATATGAGCAGTCTAAGACCAGAAGTGTGTGTAATGTTAAAACTCTTACTGCTTTCCAGAAAGGCAGAATGACATCTGGTGTAGTAATCAACCCAATGAGAAAATTTAATTATATTAAGGAATTTAATTTATTCTTAAGATCATTTTCTATTAATTAAGTTAGCCTCATGAAGAAAATGGATAGTATCTCACTGATATTTTCTTGTTAACACACTGAGCTGTCTTACTTTGACATAATCATATCGGCAATTCCAAGCAGCTTGTGCTTCAAGCTCAAATGAGGTGAAGGTGAGGTTGATCCGTTTGTTGTCAGGTGCACTTATGATCCATACACAGTCCAGGTTTTTCTCATATCTTCCAGTCACATTGGAGACTGGGGGGCCAAAGGTAGAAGCTGAAGTTGACAAGTAACCACCACAGCCATTCTGAGGTCCTGTTGAAGAAGCAGAAGCTTTTTAACAGCAATTCCTGGCATTTATTTAATCTCCAACTCTTTAATGTTAAGCCAGGAGCTTTTTATCTGTGCTACAGTATTTTACCATCCTGTCTTGCAAGGACTGTCTGAGTGATTAAAAGATTTTCAACACAAAGAGAGACATGAATCACAATTAGATTTCATAGAGTGAATTAAGAAAGGCTCATGTATTTTATTGAATACAAAACCAGTATTTACTTTGAAAATGTATCAGTAGAAGTTTTTAAAAGGGACTGTAAGAAGACAGAGGGCAGCAATGAAACAGAAAAGAGTTGGTCTGAGAGCCTTTGAACGGGATTTTTGCTGGCTGCTGAGAATATTTAGTCAGTAGGGGGCACTGAGCTGTTGGCTTTGAAAATGTGATATAAAGTCAAGTTGCTTATTTTGGCAATACAGCCGCATCCTAGAGGGATTGAATTTGGCAGCCTGACACCGTATTCACGAATCTAGCTAAAAGGGACTTCTGGAAGTGTTTTGCTTGGTGGGAACTTACAGCCCCTCTGAAATGCAGGCTGCTTTTCATTTGGTTTCCACAGACTGGGCTAAGTCCTTGACTTATTTACTGTGAAAATTTGAACTCAATAAAGTGAGTCACATTGAAATAAATTACCTTGGGGGAAAAGCATTTATTTATCACATTGAATTCCAAACAAGCAAAAATCACAGATTATCTGGCAGGCTTTTTTTTTTTTTTTTTTTTTTTTTTTAAGTAGTTTGATTCCCAGAGGTTGGACTGGGCTAGTACATTTATTTCCTGCCCCAGTCTCTATGAGGTCTCCTGGCCAGTTATTTAACTCTGGAATTTAAAGAAAATATTGTTTTACTCTTGCTTTGGGGTCGAAGGAAAGAGTTTTTGTAAACTGCACAGAGCAGAGGAGTAACAGCAAGCCTGTTGTCTCCTGCAGCAAATCCATTTATGAGCATTCAATAACAAATGAAGCTACAGCTGTGGCTAAGCAACACAAGCAGAGTTTCAGAATTTCATGTGTGTGTAAAATACGCCTGTCTGGCACATTCAGTCACTTCACCTTGACACGCTGATACATTTCCAGACATATAGAACTGTGCCTTACTTGAGCTACAGTATTACAAAAGATCATGCTGGTGAGAAATCAGTATCCAAGCATCAGGATTGCATCAGTGACCCCGGGGCTTGCGAGACTGCAGTGGTTAAAGCAGAGTGACTAAGGCTGAAAGTTGTCCTGCTCTACCAACCAAAGCCAGAAAAACCCCACCCTGTAATGCAGTTCACTTAAAACCAAAATCCTCAAAACATTAGATTTCAGATTTTTCTAGAGTTAAAAATGAACAGAAGAAACTTATTACAAAGTGAAAAAAACAGAAATTAGTAGAGTACAGTCCAGTTTTGTGGGCATTTAATGAAGTCAGAAACTTGGAAAAGTGTTAGCATTCATTCCAGTGCCACTGCAGAAGGCGAGAACAGCAGGGGAAATGTGAGCAATAAATCACATTCTCACAAATACTCTGGGAAGGAGGAAAATGTCAGCCAGGAGGGTGCCTAGGCCCTAAGAGTGCAGTTTCCCTATATTTTTCTGTGTGTTCACACTTCTGTGTGATTTATTCTGTTTCCCTGAAACAATGTTACTGGGGCTGTCCCCTGCAAACATTTAAACATAACATTATGCATATAAATGTCAGTCCAGGATCGTAGTCTGACCATCCAGCCCTGCAATATTGAGTCTGGACTGAATATATGGGTCAGTCCAGTCCAAAGCTCCCCTTCCCTTTTTCGAGGGTAAAATTGCAGAGATGCCAGTCAGACCATGGCAACATGAGTCAGGGAGTTGCCACAGACCCATGCAACGAGAAGGCTCTCAGTGCTGCAGGATCATCCTTTTTTGGAATATTAAATGTCTGTACCTTTGCAGTGGTGAAATTCACTGCTAACTGTGCAGCTATAAAGATAGCTCTAAAACAAAGACAAAAAATACACAGTGGGTAAGGTCTGGGTGTACAGCATATGAAAAGGACCTGAGAGAGAGAGAAATGGGCCAAATTCTCCTTATCAGAAAATTAACTCCAGCTAGTATAGTATAACCAGCAATATCATCTAAGAGGAGATAAATAACTGAAAATGTGATTTATAGGTATTAAAGATGAGGTTTCACAATACCTGGCCAGCTCAGCTGGGATAGAGTCAGATGCTTACAGGACAGTGCATTATAAATAACAGCTAAACTGGAGGCTGACCAGGTATCAATTAGTCCTACATCAAGCCACATAAAGAGGAATCCTTGTTGAAAAATCCATCTATTTTGGTGCTTTTCAGTGCTGATCAATGTTACATCTGATTGCAGGCACTAGAAGTTACACAATAGTGAAACTGTGTGTAAATGAAGGGAACACCCCCAAGTAAATGAAGAACCAAATGCTTAACAGGAGGGAACTAAGACAAACACTATCTCACTCCATTTTAGGCAAGACACAACACATTGCTTTAAAAATCAGCACCACTTCAGAACAGAAGACCAAAAAGTAGCCATCCAGCCTGCAGGTGATTTTTAATGGAAAGATATTCATCACTGGCTAACACAGCCAGAAACAAATTTGGCTAAAATCTAGGAAAAATCTGAGTCTGACAAGTCTGTTAATTTGTGGAATAGACTCTTAGATATTAAATGCTAAACTTGATTAAGATAATGAGAAATGTACCTTATAGAACAATTTGTATATCATCAGATGGACCAACTACATGGCTGACTGTCCTGTTTCAGTCTTTGCTTTCTTATTTGAAATAAAAATCATAAGGTCGTCATAAATCAGATGACAATCTTGTTCTCATAAACAGCTTGCCAGAGAACACAAATTATCAGAAGTAGGGCACACACTGTCATCCCTAATTGCTTTTGGTGGGAAGCATTAGTGAAACTAAAAGGCTCCAGGACCATTCAGAAAATAAGGAATTGAAGGTTCCCTATGGCAAATAAAAATCATTACAGCAGAGACCAAGCACATGTTTCTCTGTTAAGTTATACCCTCTAGATATGGAATGAAGATGAAGATAAATCTTTGAAGCTTCTTGCCTTTGAAGTACAGCCAGGGGAAAAGTTCATTTATACAGGTATGGGTGCAATGCAAGGGTAACTTACTGAATAGTTTGAAATCTATCAGAATCAACTATACCACTGACATTTCAAAAGACAACAAAAGCGATTTTGGTGTCTTTCCCTTCTTTTACAAATGAGCTCCCTAAACAACTACTAGAAGGCTGCAAAGTTAAAGAAATTGTCTAGTTTTGCTTGACAGTAATGAAAATTCCCTCCAAGACTTCTGACTCTCTTTTGTTTTCACCTTGAAACATCCCTGGGAACTCTAGACTTCCCTGTGATCTGAACTAAAGGTAAGTATAAGCAAGGATTAATTCAGTTAAGACTAATTCTTCTTTCTTGATGGGTCTTATTTGCAGGGCATGGGAGTGGCTGGACTTACTGTGGCTGTAACAATTAGATCATTCCTTGTCTGGATCATGGCTTCAAACAGTAAGGCTCAGAAGGACAGGGCTAGAGTGAGGAATTGTACTCTTCTGCTTTGTCTCATGGCTGATACTGAAGGTTGGTGAACCTTCTCAAGCTGGGCCGTTCCCATGCTCGGCAATCATTGCACCAATATTGTGATTTTGTGTGGCTGCAGGCCCTGTCCACAGAGCCTGCAACATTTCAGGAGACCTCTGAAAGCACAAGGCCCTTTAGAGTCCTTACCTAGCCTTAATGCAGAAAAGCTTTTTGACTGGTTTGATGGCCTGGCAACAGTACTGGCAGTGACATTTAGGACTGTAAAGCCCCAGTATCTTGCTTTAGACAGATTTCACAAATGCAGTCAGATGAAATTTGTATCCTTAAGGTTCTTTGGACTGATACCAAATATAACAGTTCAGACATGCTCTGTGCCAAGCCTGCAAATCTCAGATCTCTGTACTGTCCTATCCATCTCCTTGATGCTTGTCTGGGAGACCAGAGGCTGACATGCAGTCTTGCCTAATTCCAATACTTCCTAATACTGAATTAGTGTTCATATTTGGCACCACAGCTACTTAAGCCTTTGCAGATCTCTCTTGCAAATGAGAAATGTCTCCTCAACTCTTTTTTGTATGCACCAGAGGACAGATTTTCAGCTGAAGAAGTAATTGACTTCAGTCAAGCTAAGACAATTCATGCCAGCAGAGTTCGCCCACAGTTTTGTGAAGTGCCATTAATCTAAATACCCCATCAGCTTTCAACCATTTAGTCACTAAAAATATATGTAATTACTGTGTATGAAAATAAGTTTTCCCCTCAATTTTTAAGATCGGACAAAAATTTCTTATTTTAATGTCTGCTTTTCTTCTTATCTGTCCAATTTGAACATGCAAGCCCTTTCTATTTATTTTGCTTTGGAAGAAGAAATACTTCACTGAAGATAGTTAAGCACTGTTTGGATGCAATCCTATGCAATGTGCTCTGGGATGACCCTCCTTGAGCAGGGAGGTTGAAACAGATGACCCACTGTGGTCCCTTCCAACCTCACCCATTCTGTGACCCTGTGATTAATTAACTGACATTTCTGAGAGACATATGTAGACTATCCCTTAGCCCAACAGTTGTATTCTTTTCAAAGACACCAAAGAGATGTATTTCAACACCACAAATGCTTTCTAAATTTAGTGAGATTTCAAGCTGATGGATATTTGAGACCCAAAATACATTTAGAAACAGTCTGGGAATTGTGGCTTATGATCATATATTCTGATCTTGTCACAGATGTTCTTATTTTCCTAGACTATAATAAGATCAAGAAAAGATGTGATTAGCCACAATTTATTCACTTATTTTAATACATAAAACTAACCATAAGTTATCCATGACAGTGTAATGAAATGTGTAATACTAATAGGTAATATATTTGGCAAAAATTTAATGAACTGAAAGCCCAAAGAAATTTCTGCCAGAAGATTTGTGACATTCAAACAATTTACTTCTCAGCTAGACTCTCTGCAGCACCAGGTTCCAAGTTCAGGTTGGATACCTTGAGATACACCCCTGGGAACCAGTCCTAATGGGATGTGAAATCTCTGCAAGTCCCTGCTGCTTTTCCAAAGGCATAAGAAAATACAACAAGATTCACATGCCACAGTCAAGGACACATTCTTTTAAGATTTCTTTTTGTGCAGGAAGAAAAATTTGCAGGATTCAGCTGTGCTGAATGTTACATGCTTTCCACATAACAGGCCATAACTGCTATTATCACTGCAAGTGCCTGGTGCCACCTACAGCAGGTACCACCATTAATTACATAAATCAGTGCAATAAACTGTATCTGGTGTATGAGAATTTAAATATGACTCACAAAAGGACACCTACCCCTGGCCTATGCAACAGAATATCCAAACCAATATTTTATACCTTATATTGCTCATTCAGAATTGTGGGGGCTTTTTCAGCAATTCTGAACAACCCAATAAGACTCTGCAGCAACTGTGCATGCTGAACACTGCTGAAAAAATGCACCTAGAAACCAAGCACAGAGTAAGCTACAGTTTCAGTTTACAGGACAGAACATGAACTACAACGAAATGAGGCAAATTTTTTTGTTGATACAATAAAATAGCATTAAAATGCTGTGAAAATTCTACTGGATCAAGTTTTTAAAAAGTAGACTGTAATTTCATTAGGGGAGAGCATAACAGTAAACCTATTAGTGACAGGCTTTTAGTGTATTCAATTCCACACAGGAAATAAGTAATTCAATACACAGCAAATAGAATAAGAGAAGGCAGATACCTTTGGGTGATTTATCAGGTAAATTACAGATCATCTTATCAAGAAGAAAAGCATGTAGATTATAATCTATTTCTATTATATGCAAACTAGATTATTTATGTAAATTACCTACGAATGCACTTTTCTGGTATATCAGGGAAGATTAATTTTTTTGCAGCTATTTTTCTTCTAAACTCTACTTGCTTGTGATTATTTTTCTCATGTAAAATGATTAATATTCATTCAATAGAAATGATGATTTGTATAAAAAGAATGGAGAGGTCCTAGAGGGAAAAATTGAGCAAACTGAGGACAATGTAGAGGATGGGGTGTTTCAGGAATTAACATTCTAACAGCCTAATGGTTGCCAAAGGTTTAGGAGACATTTCTCCTGCCCTAGAGCCAGCAACACTAGTCTTCTCATTGTGGCTGCCCTATTCTTCTTGCCTGTCTATATCCACTGGGTTTTCTTCATCTTTTTTCTTATGTGTTTAAATCATAATCTTTTTGTGACATTAGATTGTTGCTTTATTCTGCCTGTACAGTGCCTTGTGCAGTGGAATTGTGGCCCATGGGCTCATAAGCCCTAAAATAATGCAAACAAGGGACCACAATGGTATTAATCCAGTACACAATGCTCATCTTTCACAACACATAAACTTGGATTTCTCCTGCATGCTCACAAAAGATAGTATAAAAAAGGGAAGGGAAAATGCTGGTCACAGCTTGAAGTCAAGCAGAATTTAGGGCAGTAGAGAAAAAGCAGACAATCTTCCTTCTCTCCTCCAGCCCACCTTCCCCACTGTCTCAGCTCTTGCAGTTCTACCTGTATTATGTGAATAAAGCTCACAAAGAGCCTTCTGACTCCACTCACTTATCTAACCATGTGCAACACTTTGCTTCTTGTACACTCATGTGAATTCCTTAGAAAGCCTCAGTGAGCAGACCTGCATTTCAGAAGATCCTACTCTGATGGTTTAGAGGCATTTTTCATTACTGGCACAATGAAGCTATCTACATCAGCAGAGAGCTTTCAAGGAGAAATGACTTCCTGTTAATAAGGTCATAGCTACATCTCCCAACAGGGATTTCTGACTCTTTAAAAGAAGAAAAAACCCCAAATCTTTATGTCTTCTTAGCTTTTGTATCATATGCCTCAGGGGATCACAAATTCAGGTGAGAGAGTCACCCCATTACTGAATGGGAACTGGCAGAAGCTCCATTTGTCACCAAAGTGCTATTTGTGCTATTACAGCAGGGATGGCAGAGGTATGTGCAGGCTCTGCCCCTACCAGCCAGGGTCAGCTAAAAAACTCAGGTCTTCCCTTAGACCTTAAGAGATAATCAGGAGATCTTTAGCCAAGTCACAAGCTCAGTACATGCCAATCTCATTCTTTGGGGAGAAATCTTAGCTTTCCTTCCTTTACAGAGACATCTCATGTAACCAAATGCCTTAAGCTGATATTGATTTCTATCTTCTCATCCTTTTATTGATTGTCTAGAGGAGCACATGGTCGCTGTGGGAAAGAGTTATAATTCTCATTTTACAGACTGAAAAGAAAGGCAGAAAAAAGGTCAGTGGTAACTAAGGTAAGAGAAGTCTGTCTTTCCACAAATCTAACACTTGGAGCAGGCTGGTGTCTTCCAGTCAGCCCAGCTCTCCAGCTCTGCCTGAGAGTATGTCCAAGTGATTCCAAAAATGAGGCTGATAAGTGCCCAAACTTAGCAGCAGAAATAGTGAAAAGATAAACCCTCTGAACCACATCACAAGGGCCATATGTTCCCCTGCCTCAAGCACATCATCTCACAGAGTTATGACAAAGAATGCTGCCTGTGAATTGTGCACTTTTTATTACACAGTGCATGGAGTAGCACAAGGAAAGAAAAGATATTTGACAAGAAAGATGACATGTTGCTAAATGGCCAAATTAACACTATTTCAGACTGTCTTTTAGCATCCTTTTTATGTCTAGTGAGGGGACCTTGAATATCCTATTGAAGGCAGGATCAGTGATGGAAATTAATTGTTTTAATAAAATCAGGGAAGGTTTTCTACAGAAATTTCAGGGTTTAACTCTTTGAGTGCCTGGATAATCCTAGATTTAGGCAGTATTCCTTAAAGAGCCTGATCAGGAAAGAAATTGGAAGAGCTTGTGAGGAAAGGAAATAGTTTAGTTTACTACAAACAGTACGTTGTTGCTTTCCAATGCATAATCAGGGTCACTCACAACATGAAACAGAGAGCAATAATTATGTTATCCAGTTGTGTTTCCCTGGGGCAACCAGAGAATAATGTGCTCGTTGTCATCCAACAGAGAATGATGTTTCTTGTTTCTCTACAGATACCATCTTCCTTATTCAAGAGATTTATCATTATGAATTGTCATCTGATTGCATTTGTACTCTTACAAAACCACATGGGTTTTATCTTTTAACAGACATGAGGGAGCTTCTCTAAAGCACCATGAAGAATAACAGGCTTTTAGATCTTCATGGTTTTATTCTCTTTTATTTGAACCATAATCTCAGACCTCATAGTACAAAGATGTGTCACAGATTTTCCTGGCTCTGGTTTTTAGGCAAGCCAAGCTGGAAACATTTATAGGATGTGACTCATGTTTTCCTTTTGTAATATGCTTTTCTCCTTTTTGGCTATTCTGTGCTATCATGGGACTGCCAAGATCCTTGCTAATGGCCATGTGGTTTAGTCCCTGTGGCTTGCTTCCCACAATGAAGAGAGAAGACCTACCATTAAGCATCTCACCACCACAGGCACTTTGTCACACAACCCATACCTCCTCCTGGCCATCTTTTATAACTTGCAACTCATAGCTCCTGAGTAACCCATGCAACATCTTAACCTCACTTTCCTTGGAAGCCTCCAGAAATGTCCTTCCAAAACATCTAAGAGATGTCAAAGTTTATTCATAAAAGGCTTCTCCTCACTCTAGGAAATGATCAGGCATAGTACTGACTTGAAGAGCTTGGCTTGTGTTCCGTTGTGTGCTTAAGGAGAAGATCTGGCAAGTTGCACAACTAAATCTAAAGTCAGTGGCTAAAAAAAATTGATTAAATGCCAGCAGGAAGAGGAAGAGCTTGGGGAGTTCCTGATGATCTCACCCTGGAAGTACTAACCCAGGCTGCAGGGGATCTATAACAACTGATGCTTCAGTGTTTAAAGACAGTAACATGTGGAGCAACATTAAGTTACCTGGAAAACCATTCACAAGACTTAAAGACCATTCACAAGGCCTTAAGCATTCTTGTAGCAGTTACTTTGAGTGAAGGAAAGGAAGAGTTAATAATAGTAATAACTGTGAGGTTCTGTGGGAATCTTTTTCTTGGCAAAGCCTGTAGAACCAGTTATTTTCCTTATCTGTAAGTACTTTCAGACTATCAAATGAGAAAGTCACTGGCTAGGGATAGGGAGGGGATTCAATGACTCAGCAGAAGACTATGTTTGTTCTGCCACAAAGGCCTTTCATTCTAATCTGTCTGAGCGCCAGCTTTGCAAACCAGACAATTACTTCTTTCTAGACCACAAAAGACGTGGAGTTAATTATACAGGAAAGTAGTAGAGATGACATGAAATCAATTTGCATGTAATAACAATTTGTTGCTTACCATCCCTAAACAATTCAGATAAAAAAATCTCCTTTTACCCTGATCTTTAAAGTAGAGTACTGAATTTAAACTGGTTTTTAAGGTAATAATCAAACTCTGCCCCTTATTCTTGCATCCATCAAAACAAAAGGCATCCAGTGCCTTCTTACTGTGATCCCATTTATTTTATGGCCAGCTAATCAGGATGATCCCACACATCAGTAGAAATCAGCACAGTGGTGCCTGGTGTGGAACCACAATCTTAACTGACCTCAACACTTTAGTTCTTTAGAAGGTGTGACGGAAACTGAAAGGAAATGGAAAGTGAGCATAGATTGAAAGGAGGCATCTTTAGCACACCACCAACCTTTGACTGCAGAAGAATAAGAATTCTAAGATGTTGCTGTATTTCTGCCAAAAGAGAGGTCTTTTGGTGCTGCTAGGCCTTCAGTCACCCAAGAAACACCTTTACCTTCAGAGAGGCAGGGAAAGGGTAGCAAAGAATGAAGGGATCAGTTCAGAACCAGAGTGGAATGCAGGGATTCTATAAGCCTAATATTTAGCTTAGTTCACTCAATTTTCACAAAATCAGAAACATTCTTCTGTTTCAATCACCCTTAGAGAGAGAAGTCACAACTGCTCCTCACCAAAAGAAATTACTTACCAGCAGATTAGGAGTCTGATAATACACATACCTAAGGCCTCTCTGAAGGATGCTTTCCATCCCCTGTCTGCTCCATAGAAGTCAGTGCTGAACACCAGGAACAAGTTACTACTGGAGCTCTTAATATTTGGAGGCAATTCTGAGCCACAGAATTTCCCAAGGAGAGGAGCATGAGTATCTGAGCCATCATACACAGCCACATAATCTTTGTAGCAGGAGGGAGATATTTCAAGCTGGAAGCTGTTGAATCTGTAAAACACAGTTGGAGCCTTAGGTATCACATTTTCAGTTCTTTTCCTGTGCTACGTGTGTTTTAGTGCTTGAGGAAAGGTCCAAGCACTAGCAGTAGCCAAAGCCAATACAGGCCAAACATTCTCTTCAGGAATAAACCAAGCAACTATTAAATGCATGGCAAAACTCTTCAGCCAACAAGCCTCAAAGAAATCGGGTCCCTCACCCACTGGGCCTCTTGCAAGGCACAGCTCAGCTTTCTATGAAGCAGGAGGTCTCTCCTGTGCAAACACACCCTCTCTCTTTTCTGCAGTTGCTCAGGCTGCAATTTCCTTGGGCATGTGAGTGGCCTATAAAATGCAGGCACAGTGTGCAGACCAGTGAGTCTTCCTCTTAGCTGGGAAATGTTCTCCTAATTCACAATCACATGGTAGAAGAACAGATCAGTTTTTAATTTCTCAGTGGGGAGATTTTGTGGGAATAATCTCCCTCTCTCAGGCAGGACAGCATACACTCAGAAATACACTATTTTTTGGTGGGTATTAATACTTCAGCTATAAAGTGATTACTACCCTTCTTAAAGAATTATTATTTTTCTTGTATAAACTTCTCAAAGGTTGACAGAATTTAACTAAAAAGCATGAGCTGCATTTTCACAATTTCTTAGTCTTGTCAGTAACCAAAGTAGGAACTTAAAATTGTGATTTTTTTACTTAACAAGTTAAAAAGAAAGATGGAAGGGAGCCTGAGGCTGATAAAAATGACTTCAGTAACCATCTCATTTTAGTGTGGCTTTGACCTTGGAAAAGGAGAGTCACAGAAAATATTGTCAATAATTGCTGCTTTAACTGGAATCAGAGACCTCCCTGTTCCCTTAATGACAAACTGAACTTGGATTACGTACTTCAGGTCCACTACTTTGCCATTTCCAACTGTGATGGAGTATGAGCAGTTCATGTTGTTGTGATAATCAAGATGTGAATGGCCTGGACTGCTGATAACACCATTAGAGCCATTGAAAATGCCACCGCAAGCTGTAGAGGAAACAGAAAAAAGAGTGATTAGTTTCTGAATACTAGTTTGGTCCTAATTCTCATATTTCTTTCAGAAGTTTCTGTGCAAGGAAAGAAAGAGCCTTGCTGAGTTTGGAGCAGTGCTCATTGCCATGCCTAGAACTGTTAAATGAGATGTCTGTCAGGCTGTGCTCTGCAGTGGAAGACTGATCAGCAGTGCAGTAACAGCTTGCTGCTAATCCACAGCAAATGGCACTGGCACTGTGCAGGAAAAGACTGAGACTGATTTCAAATGTCCTGCAGTAGGTCCAGGGAGCAGCAGGGTGGGATGGGTGCCTCATGCAGGAGCATGAGTGAGAATATCTCTGCACACATTCTAGCTTGCAAAAAGAAACCTGGCTGATATGCAGGCAAACACATTCCTTCATCCAGATCCTGGCCCCATGGAAGCCTCTAATTAGCCACAACTGCACTCAGAGCCCTATCTCTGACATTTCTGGAATAAATATATGCAGAGCCCCATCATCTGTCAACACCCTGTCAGAGCAGGAGCATTGCTGTGGCGTTTGTTCTGCACAGAAATGCACAGAGGAGTCTCCAGGTATCACAAATCCTGTTCCCCACTTCACCCTGGGCTGGGACACCAGCACTGTGGGGTGGCTGAGCTGGAGGATGGAATATTTACTTTCTGGCTGAAAAGCAAGTTAAACTCTAAAACTTTAAACTTAAGGCACTGCTTGGCTTCTCAGGGTTTCTCACCATGGATGCAAATGAGGCCAGGATGTGGCTAATGTTTGTTCCCAGCTTCAGTGCTTCAGGGAACAAAACCTCTAATCTCCATTGTTAGCTTCAGCTTTCATTTTATAATCTTAAACTTAGGGGAAAAGGAAAAAAAAAAAAAAAGAAAAAAAAAAAGTTTCCCCGAGTCTCCCTGCATCCTGTTGATAAGCTCAGAGCCACACACAGTTTTTCATGTTTTAAAGAAGATGCCATTGCCCAGGCCACCACCTTAACAAAGGCAGACCCATACAGGGTGCTGCTGGATGCAGAGCCCCAGACGACTCAGGCTGGCAGCCTGGAGAACTGGCAGATAAAGGATAGGAGTTTGGGAGATAAAGAATCAGCATTATTCTACACTGGGAGGGGGGAGCCTTTTTCATTTTTTTGCAGCAAACAATGCAACTACGGGGAAGAGGAATGTTAATTGGCAGAATCTGCTTTGTATACCACAACAAGCTAATAAAGCTCCAGTTATCCTTCTCAAATGTCAGAAGTCACAAGTCAGATAGCAGCAACTGACTTGAGTGAGTTGTGAAGGTCTTTTCCATGAGTAACTGCACATTGTCATTTCTCAGTGCCAGTCTCTCTGTCTTATCTGTATCAGACCATTCATTTCACATAAAGAATTTAGCTTTATGCTTTTTTGCTGTGGCTTTGAACATGAGGAATGCATTAAGGGAAATACCAAAGTTAAACTCATGCTTTTCTTTGCAGTTAGAAAATTATGCTTTCAAACATAAAAGTGGTCTCTACCAGTTAAACCTAGAAAATACTAAAATTTGTTTTGCAAATAAAATCAATCTTCTGGGATAGTTGCATAGATCTAAATTCTAAGCTCAGTTGGAAATTTCTTTTTTGAATTCACATTTCCTCTTTAAAATATAACAGATCTCTTGTGAATGACAAAAGAGCTTTGGTCAAAATAGTTGTTAAAAATAAAAATAAATCTATAGCCCAAGTTTTATTTACATTCATTCCTGGCACTGCAAGAGGGTCTACAAATGGAGGCCTATAGCTGTGTCCATTTACCAGTTCTGTTTCCCATATTGTGTCATGTAATTTTAGTATAACTGAGAATTAGACCATTCTCCTGTAAGTGATAAAATCTTTAAAATTAATCAATTAAATAAACTAGTGATGTTTCCCCTTTAATAATGCAAACAACAACCAAAACCTGCCAAAAATGGTTGCATTTCTTTTCTACAGAAAGGGAAAATATTTCAGTTCCTGACTTGGTCCCATGGAAAGTCTAGAAATGAGAATTGTGAGGTAACACATCATTCAGTGTGTTAATACACACCAAACAGTGTCATGTCCTGGTCCTGAGAACTGTTTTGGGCAAATACAGTGGGAAAATGTATCATCTACACCCATTGAGGTATTCCCAAAATGAGGTACAGCTTTCCTACATGGAACCATTATTCAGAATATTTCTGCCATCTCAAATACAGAACAGTGTATACTCACCAATTGCTCTGTATCTGGCCTGGAATCCAAAGCCCACAATGTGGGAGTCAGTGTAAAAGTTGAGCAGCATCGGTCCAAAGACGCTGACTGGGGCAGGGAGCTCATTGCCACAGAGAGTGATGAGAGGATGTGTGGCTGTGCTCTTCCCTCTGAAAATGCTCACTCCATCATAGAGACAAATTCTGCTCAGGAGTGCTGGGGCTGCATGGACATAGAGTGCAGAAGTGTTAGCAGCATATTTTACATGTGATTTACTGAGCAACAACTATATAGACCTAATCCAGGAGAAGAACTAAATTTTATATTACTTTCCATTCCAGGGATCTCAGGATTTCCTTTGCTTGCTGAGGAAGCAAATGTCAATTTTTAAAATGCAGTAAAACTGTGGCAGAAAAAGGCAAAGAGACCTTGTATTTAAGACATCAGATTTGTCTTATTCAACACATCCTATGATCTGGAAAAGGCTCCAGGACTCTTGAATATTTGGGAGTTCACAGTTGAGTGAACACTATCTATGAAGAGGTAAGAATACCCAACAAAAGCATGGAAGTCCTCTGCAGATAAAAGCAATGCACTTTTTGTTACAGGCAACTAGCTACCTGGAATTTCTTTCCCCTAATGCAGAATTCAGCATTCAGTGCAGGGAATTATAAACCATTTAGAGTGAGATTTTTGAAAAATCAAAAAGTAGTCCATACAGCAGCAAGTTTCAGAGTTGACTTATTTCATTCTGATTTTCCTCAAACTTTGGAGCACCTAAACTCAGCATCTTCAGCTTGACTCAAGGAAAAGTCAAAAGGAAATTTGATCTTGCAGTGATTTTCTAAAGCAATCTGTTTTGGGGGGAAAATCAGTGCAGATACTAGGCCGAGTGGGAAAAAAAAAGGAACACAGAAATTGGGAATTTTTTCCCCACTGTTTTAAGCTTCTCATTTGCAATCTGGTTTCTGAAGGAATGAGCCATTTTCTCTGACTCCCTGCCCTACCTTCAGTACTTTCTAGTCACTTCACTGTTTGCAAACAGATTTGACAAAGGCTCTCAAAAATATGAAGGTCATATCAGTTTCACAGAGTGACAGAATATGCTGAGTTGAAAGGAACCCACCCAGATCATCAAGTCCAGCTCCTAGTTCTGCACAGCACCCTCTCCAAGAGTCACACCACGTGTCTGAGAGCATTGTCCAAACACTTCTTGATCTCTGTCAGGCTTGGTGCTGTGACCACTTCCCTGGGCAGCCTGTTCCAGTGCCCAATCACCCTCTGGGGGAAGAACCTTTTCCTAATATCCAGCCTAAACCTCTCCTGACACAACCTCAGGCCATTCCCGTGTTCCCTGTCACTGTGCACCATAGAGAAGAGACCAGTGTCTGCCCCGCTGCTTCCCCCCATGATGAAGGTGTAACTGCAGTGAGCTCTCCCCTCAGCCTCCCCCAGGCTGAACAGACCAAGTGACCCCAGCCACTCCTCATGTGGCTTTCCCCCTAGACCCTTGACTATTTTCATAGTTCTCCTTTGGGAGCTCTCTAGTAGCCTAAAGTCTTATACTGAGGTGACCAAAAGGTCAGTAGCTGAGTAATAGTGCCAGAGGAATGTTCCCAAAGGACAAGCTACACTTTCAGGGGGTGTGAGAGACCTGCCAAGCACCAGCCACCAGCGCCCTGGGAGCTCAGAGCCATGTCACCAACTCCTTGCCCATCTGGGAGCCATAAGCACAGGGAGAAGTTGCTGGTACCCAGGCTGGCAGCACCAAGGGATATATGGTGGGAGCAAGAAGAGAGCCATGTGGGTTTTACAAGAAAGCTGAATTAATGCTGTCAGTGAAAAACACAGCTCATGCCTGCTGAAAAATGAGTTTCATGAGTTGTTATACCTAAAGGATAACTTGATGTTTTCATTGTCTTTTTCATAATTTATAAGCTTACTGGAAGCTGGGTTGTCACATGTTTATTAAGTTATCATGTTTAGTGACCTGTAAGCCATAATGGGACAGTTACTTAAACTGCAGAGGACTAATGGGGAATTACCTAAATTTAACAGGAGAGACACTGAGCCTACTGTTGTAGCAGATTTATTACTGCAGATTGTCCAGTCAAAACAAGCTGCTTCCAATTGTTGCAGGAAGCAAGATAACTTGTATTGAATAGGATGACAAGTAGGAGTGGAGTGATAGCTCTGATTGATGAGAACAACAGAATGACCTCAGCAGTCAGATGTATTTTAGATCATCTCTGGAGGTTTAATTTTAAAAATTCCTTCTGTCTCAATGAAGACAATGTATGTTAACATGCTTTGCAATTATGTCAATACAGAAATATGGCATGGTGCTTGTCTGACTCTAGTAAGAGTAACTAAGCTGATAACAACCAGCCACATCAGATAGCTGATTACACTGTTAATAAAATAATTGATTAAAAATATTCTTCATTTCCTATACTGTTTTAGAATATTTGATAATGTGATACAATTAAAAAAATTATAAATCCTAAAATTCAAATAAAACAAAAAGAAATTGAGATGAGTACTTTCAAGATGGGAAAGATTTAAGAAAGCAACCAAAAAAGACCTTTTTTGGTCTTTTTCTTCTGAAAAGACCAGAGAAAGGCATGAAGTGAAAGTAATTTCTCAGCAAAGCTGAGGACCCTAATATTTATCACAAGTTGATTTGCAATGCTGCATTGGAAAAAATAAGATGGTTGACAAAGCATTGTGAGAAAAAGTCTTAATTTCTAGTTTTGAATCCTTATTATTTGGGCCAATATGATTTATGACTCATAAATCCTGGCAAGACTAGTTATTGTTTGATCTCTATCCTGTACCTCATTCTCTTGTTTACACTTTTCCTAATTTCTCACCAATCAAAATGCATTATTCTGTAAATATTCCCCAGATTCAGATTCTCCTCATGTCATACTTTCAGCCTCTACACATACTCAGCACATCATCTGCAGTTCTTCTCTGTGGTTTTATTTCCTCTAATCATATAATAGATCTTTTCTAGACCAGTTTCTGTCCCTTAAACTACAATGAAATTGCTTTCATGAGTCTCCAGAGATCTGTTCTTTGCCAGATGTCAGACCAACATCCTCTTTGAGCTGACAGGCACTTTCCAAATAGCCAGCATGGATTTTTTTTCATAAAATTTTGTCTACTAAGAGCTTTTGCTCATCCTTCTGGAATGAGTGTATCCTCTGTTCAGATTCATCCATGAGGATTCAATGAGATATCTTCTGTCTTGCCCTGCTTATCTCCACATTAGCTCTGTATAATCTCATTTGTGAGGACAGACACAACTGCTCTCTCTGTGCTGGTGACCCCATAAGTTTCCAGTTGCTATCTTTAAGATAAACTCTTTCCTATCCTTCCACTGTACCATTCATTCCTGTGGCCTTGACAACATTTCTTCCAAATACTTCTGGAGAGATCATTTATTTGGCCTGACATTATGAACATATCCCTGTTTCTTTGAATTGCTGCATGCATTTGCTTTCAAGGCCCTTTGTTATCTATCTGCGCTCTATTTATCATCTCTTGGCACCATTCAGCATTGATACATTGACCCTTGTCTCCAAAGTTCACATGATAAGAGCTTCAGTTGTCCTTACATTACATTTTGAAATATGCCTTTGGATTGTCTCCTTTCCACTTTGCAGAAATTTCTGTCCAGTCTCATTATTGTCCATAAAATCATTTGTTTGATATGATGTCGGCACAAAAACCTTGACCAAATCTTGGCCCCTGACTATCTGATCACTAATATCAATGTCCTCTTTCTATCTCTCTGTCTTTAGCCATAGATTCTGTTTCATTTAGTATTGAGGCAGAACCTGTCTTTTTATTTAAAGGCTGTAAAACTTAAAATTATAAGGCTTTTTTTTCACAATAGCAGCTTCTGCTATAAATGGCAATACAATGAGGAATTACTAAAGTAAAAGTATTACCTAGAAATATATCACTGTGCAATATATCAACCAGTTCTGTAGCACAAGATACTGTTTTGAAAGCAAGGAATTAAAATACTTTCTCATATATATTCTATTTCAAAATAATCTATTGCTAAACTTGTCTATTTTCTGAATTGCCTAGTAACAGTTGAGAAAGCAGATAGAGCAGACTCCAAAACAAAGCTGTGACCCTATCCCAGATTGCAAAATTGCAGACATGTTTTTTTAGAAAGGAGAAATAAACAAGTTATTAAAACATTTTACATCAACGTGGTATAAACACAAAGCAGTTGTCTTCTATGGACAGAGTATAAATATTACAGAATTGTAAAAGCAGATACTGCAGGAAGCCTACATCCATTTTCCCTATTTTCCCATTATTTGGGTCTCTGACTTTATTGTGTGTTATACTCACACTTGAAGAGTATTACAGCCACTTAATAATACATTACTGTAGCTGTCCTAGAGAAGAATTTGTCAGGATGTTCATCTGAATAAATCTAATGGACAAGAAATTGAATGTGATTAATTACTTCTTAGATAGTAAGTCCAACAAGAAAGACAAATAAGGGGTTTTTACTAATTCTAATGTGTGATTTTTGTAGACTTTTGATCCAAGGAGGGAAGGCACATGGAAGACATTTATCACTGCAGAAGCTGGGCTGGGATAACAAACTCACCCCTGTTTGTTTGGTTCTTTGTAAAATAACCAAACACAACAATGCAACTTATAGTACAAGAAGCAAGTGGCAGCTTATGCAACTTCCTGAAAGTGGCAAATCAAAAGAGAGGCTCTATGACCATATTCAATTTGGCACAGGAATAAACATCCTGAACACTGCTAGGAAATCACAGAAGCTAAGACAAACTCCATTCATGGGGTTAATCTTGCCTTTGTTTTCCTACCCAGATCTCAAGTATCTTGTGTAAGTCATTGCTTATGGCTTACTGCAATAGTCAATAGGTAAAGACAGTGTGAGAGGCTTCCAAAAAGTAATTCACTCCACCTGCACAATATAGTTGGTTCTGAGTTTATCTCCACCACTAGGAGATAAATCTGGGTGAATGTCTAAATTAGATGTATATTTTCAGGGGCTCAAAGTGAGATAAAAATTGTTCTACCTATCAAGAAGCAGAGACTTTAGATTAAATTTTGATCTCAAAATCAACAAATGCAGTTTCCCCAAGTTCTCTCTTGCTCTGCTTGTTGCTATATTTAGTGTTTAATACATATTTAATACTTAGTAGATGCATGTCATGTTCATTTGGTTCCAGACACTGACACCATATCACTGCTGTGGGTTACCAGTCTCAGTCATTTTTTAAAACCAGAAGAGACTTCCCATGATAACTGAAAATGTAACTACTGTAACTACTGTAGGGCAGAGATCTGTGACTAACCCCTTAAGTCATTCCATTTTGTAGCACTGTGTCACTGCACTATAGACTATTAACTTCTGCCTTCTAATTTTCTGAAGAAGATATCTCAACCTGTTCAAGTCAATGAGATATGCATGCTTTACAGGCATTATTTTAAATATTTCATTTTTTTACCTAACAACTATAGAAAATAAACCAATTAGATTTCTTTTGAGAGGCCAAATAGTTAATAAATTATGTTAATTAGACATGCAGCTAAACTTTAAAACTCAATCTAGAACATCTGTAATAGCATGGTTAAAATTTTAAAGGCCACTCTCAGCAACACAATCTAGGTAGGTGCAATGCTTCCTTGCATAAGGAATATCTAGAAATGTTTTTAACAGATGCTGCCAAACATTGTCCTGCCTTTGCAAAAGAACTAATGGAGTTCACACTGGATACCCTGAGGCACATGTGCTAGATATATTCAGTGTGACTGCTGAAAAATTTTTCATTTCTGCAACGATAGTTATCATGATGATGGTTTCAATCTTCTTTACAATTTAAACCCAGGTGATTTTTCTTTACTGCAGGGTTGTATTTTAAGATTTTGTGAAAAATATTAGTAACCAACTACTGGAGAGTGTCATGCTTCCTCTTTGCTAACCAGATGTTCATTAGCTCATATCCACAGTTTTTTCATGTGACCACATTTCTGTGGTTTATATTTTATTTTTAAAATTCTTAAAGCAGTGGTTTGTATTAGGGGATGAAAAAAAAAATATTTCATATAAAATCATAGTCAAATTTTTTATCTCAAACCTAAATTAAGTCTCAACCAGAATACTTTTGAATTCAAAACAGTCTGGAAACTTAAAAAAAAAAAGGAAAAGAATGTTGTTTTCTGCCTTTATTGTTGGGTCTGAAGAAAAATACAAATCATGGAAGTCAACTTAGTATCAAATTACTCAAATCTCTGACGGGTGACTTGAAGGGAACCAGATTAAGATGGCCTCAAAAGATGTGATGCCTCTCAAATAGTTTGGACATACTGATTCCTCTGTGTTATCATGGCATATCCACACATAAAAATATGATCTTATCAAGGTTGAGAAAGCTTTACCATTCACACCAAAGTGATCAGGATACTATACTTGTTATTTCTTGGCTGAATGCTGCCACATTTGATAATCACAAGAGGGACTTTTGTTACTGGTATAGGCAGGGTAATCACTTTTATGCGTTTCCCACTGCTGTAGTCTTTCACCTAATTTTGTATTTCTTTATTCTTACATACTTGTAAAACATCTGAGTATATTTATATCTATTTTATCAGTTAAGGAATAGATGCACTGAAAAGCGAAACAGCTGGCCTAAGATCAAAAAGATTGTAAGACTCGATGGCAAACAAACAAACAGGAACAAAGACCCAGATTAGCCACAGTCACTTTTATATTCCAAGAAACTGGTAAATTCCCAAAATTATTGCTGCAAGATATTCAACAGGTGAAATCTCTCTTCATTCTTCTAGAAGACTGCAGTGACTCAAAACCTAACCCTAAAAACTATAAATGTTCATTTGTAAGAGGTTTTCTGAATGGGCCAGCAACTTACACTATCAGTGATTTTAAATTATAGAAGACTTGTATGTTTTCAAGTAAGAAAATACACTTCATAATGCACACTGAAATTATGAAGGACCAGTTACCTTCCAAGTTGAAAGTCTCAAATTCTAGGATCACCAGTGACTCTGGTCCCTGATCTATAATATAATTGCAGTTCAGGTTGTTATCATACTGACTGGGGTAGTTTGGAGAGACAATACGACCTTCAGGGCTGGTGAAATTTACTCCGCAGCCTGCAAAAAAATAAATAAAGCACAGTTATAATCCTGGTGATAATACTATTCTGGATTTGCAGTAAGAAACCCAATAATGTACACAAGGACCTCATCTCTCCTGGTGAAGAAACCAGGGAGAGTATCATATACCATAGTGGCAAAGCAGGTCTTACAATACCCAGAGCAGTGTTTTTGGGAAGCGTAGGGCCGTTCCACCTCGAGTGTCACACTCCTGGGTAACACAGCCCCTGACCAGGAGGACACAGCACTGCTGTTCTTGTGAGTGTGGAGCCTGCACATTTTAAAATCCCTTAGTACATACAAATGTACCTGAATTGGAGGGGGCAATGCTGGGGCACAGAAGCCTTATTTGAAAATGCCCACATTAGTGTAGGTGGTGCCATTCCTGTTTCATGCCTGACACCCAGGAGAATGCAGTCTGCTGTAGGGCCACCTCTGGATTGCTTTGCTACATGCAGAGGCAGGAAAGTTTACCACCCACAAGTTTTCAGGCACACAGAACAGTTTGTTTTTATGGAGCTCCTTTGGATCCTAATGACTTCCATGGCCTTTGTTTCTCTTTTTTAAGACAAAAGCTTAAAATAATGTAGTGCACAGTGAAATGCTGGTAGAAGATTAGGAACAGGCATATGAAACCTGTGACTATCTCCACTAAGAGATTGTTAGATGTTACTGACAATGCTAGTGCAAACATTATAAAAACAAAAGTGGTTTCAATTCAGATGTCTGAATGCTTCAATGGTGTATCCCTCAAAGCACTTAGTTTCTTGCAATTTTAATCTGAAGGCCATGAAGGGCAAGTTGTTTCCTTTGGCAGCATCCTACAAAAAACCCAAGCAACCAACAGCAGCTGAGCAGTACCTTTTCTACTTCTGGTGGGTTTGACCATCACAAAGCACATAGCATGGTTAAAGAAATGTCTTTTTAAGAAAATGAAAGCTTTAGCTTCATGATTTTTTAAAATTTAAGCCTGTTTATTCTTTCCTTATTTTTTTGAAAAGGCAAAGGTGCTGAGAATAACTACAAAATTAGAGCTGCATCTTGGGCAAGTCCAGCACTAGAGTCCATTGCCAGTATTGGAGACTCCATTGTTCAGTCTGGAGACTCTTGGTTTACATATCTGGGCAGAAGCTTCAATGCCTTGTTGGATTGGGGTCGGAATTGCTACAAATTGGTCAAACTAATCCCAAATGGACTAATTAAGCAGCCATCTGGCTTTAATATTACTTACTGCTTGTGAAAGATGCAGAGAAACCTGGAGCAGGAGCATCCTGAGACTGAAATACTGCAGTTATCACATTGTTTGGAGCAACAACAGGATCAGGAGCCGAACTTCCACATCCTGTGGCTAACAAAGCTGCTGCTTCTTCATTATTTCCTCTCCACACCTGGCAAGGCCAGATTGGAAATGATTTAGTGCTTTCAAAGTCAAAGCAGTTTGTGGGAACCCAACAGGAATTATATATGCAGTTTTTCTTTCCATAGACTAAGGGCAGGATTCATCTCCCAGTGAATCCAAGAGTTCTAAATTAGAGCTAATTACTACAGTCAGTGGAGACAAAAAGGTTCCTCCTAGGAGTGAGTCACAGTGAATAACTTAGGTTGCCAGGGCCCTCTGAAAGGCATCTGGAGGTCATTTGCTTCAACACTTGCTGGTAACAGAGCAAATATAGATCAGGTCCAGGGTACAAGAGAAAAACATTATATGCATATCGTTACCTACTTGCATTTTATCTCTGCTGACTTAACTCCATACAACCTATGAATATGCATATCTGTGTATACAAGTAATTATTACAGGTAATCCTTATTCAGTAAATAAAAATCAAAGCTGTCATGCTAGGTTAATACATAGGCATCAGATAATACCTAGAGTTGCTAATATTTTTTTTGAATTTATTTTGCATTCACTTTTTCAATGACAAGTATCAAATCACATAAAGAGTTACTATAATAACTTTCTAATAAAGAAAAAAACCATGACATTTTAAAGTATTACTTCAGCTGTACCAATAGCCAATTGAAGCTCAACAAACCATTCATGCTAAAAAGCTCATGCAAATTTAGGTAGGTATTTAAGTGAAATCCTCTTCAGGTAATTACTTAAATATGTGCTTGAGGTTCACAGTTTAAGTGCTGAATTTCAAGATACATGTAAAATGAAACATAGGTATAAATGTTTGATGTTTCTAAATATTTAAATATTTTCCTGAATCAAGGTATTTATTGATAGGATTTAAAATGTCTGTTTAAATAATGAATTATTTACTGTAATAATAAAATTATTTTTGTTGATGTGTTTGAACAGTTTTTTACTGTACTCTATACCCAAAAATATATAACATCTGATTTTTAAAATAATGTGTTTCAAGGAAATTGAGTGGAACTAGTACAACCACATGAAACTGTGATTTCTCCAAGAAACCATCCTAGAAAGGAAAGTGTTAGCCAAGGGTTAGTCTGTAAGTGTAAGCATATGAATCACCTCATTCATGTGACCAGGTGTTTGAGGCAATGAATGCTCAAAGGATTAATTTATACAATCTATAGCCTGGCCAAGGTTTTGCAAAGTCACTATTGATTTTGGATCACTCTCTTTTGGCTGCTCAGTTTGGAATAAATGGAAGCAACTTACATCATTCTACAGCTTTTCAGACACCTTCATACATTTCAAATTAGACATTAAGAAAAGGAAGTGGACATCAAAAATTTCAGGTCTTTCTCTATGGAGAAAATGTTCAATTGACATAGTTTTGCTTATGTCATTCAGGGCAGTTTAGGAATTTAAAATTAAACACTTTTACTGAGTAGCATTAAGACTTTCATATTAGTGAAATGTATTATAACATTGCATCAATTAATTGCTGGAGCAGGTTATGAAAAGACAAATCTAATCCCTGTGGGGTTTTGTTCACAGCCTCAAAAAATGAGTGCAATTGTAAGTTGGTTGGTATAGATCAGATGCACAGCTGCTCAAGTCTTCCTACATATTGCAAAATTATGTTTGCCCTTTATTTCAAGTGGGAGTTGTATTGCTGTGGAGAAAATGAGCACAAAACCACTGAACATATGCCAAATGCCTGAGAAAACAATGACACTGAAAAATGTAAGACATGTCCCCTCTATTCTATGGCTTTGAAAACAATGGTTCTTGACAACATATGAAAGATCAGATTTCTGTCTTTGTTTCTGGAAATTAAAAAAATAAGTGCAACCTCGACAGTCTAAATACTTATAAAGGAATTTGGTAGAATTATAGTGTAAAATTAACTTTTTTACGTTTTTTTTTTTTCCCACTGGAATAATTGAAAAGAACTTATCTTCATGCTTTATTTTCTCATTATTTTCTGGTTCTGGAATAATATATGCCTTTTTGATATTTTTCATTTTTGGGGATGCATGTAGGCTGATGGTTCCACCTCCCTGCTGGAGGTGGAACCTGAAGAACCAATTAAAATTAAAATTTTATACAGGCCAGTTCACAAAGCATGCAGAAAAATGGACTGTATGATACAAGGACTTTAGCTGACATTTCCCAAATTTTGAGCCTTGACAGTCCAAACGATAACAAATGCAAAACAGGGGTCTGAAATCATGACTTTTTAAAGCACTGCTCTGCTGATCTAACCTCAACAATTATTTTACCTTCACATAACTGGTCTGGCAGCTTCCATTGCTATCTGGAATCTGGAAGTTCCTGTGGAAGTTCACCTCCAAGTGTTTGCTTTCATGGGTAATGATGGTCCACGTGCATCTGCTGTTCATGGGAAAGTTTTGAGGCCAGTGAGGGGACTTGATTGTACCATTATCTGAGTGAATGATTCCACCACAACCTGGAAAAAAAAGGAACAGATTAGAAGATTGGAGAAATGTTCAAATATTTTTGAGTGGTGTTGTGTTCAGCTTTGAATAGTTGTTTGTTTCTGTGGCTGCAAAAGTGAGAAAGGAAAGCCCTGATGCTCCCTGAAGCTTCATTTACCCCTCTTGATTTTCTTTCTCCCACCCCTGCAGCAGGGAGGTAGTTACACTCTAGAGGTGTCTCTTTGTACTTCACTTTATTTTCTTCACAAGCTCATTCTTGCCACTTCATAGCCTTTTACAAGGTCCATCTATAAACTCCTGGCAATTTGAAGTGAAAATTGCTTTGAAAGAGTGCAGGGTCAGGAATACATCTGAGACTGCAGTTCCCCACACCCCACAGCATGCACATTGTGACAGAGAGCCATTCAGAAAAGCACTCTAGGGGAAAAAAAAACAGTCTACTGATATATCCTTTTTTCTTCTCACTCTGCAACATGCAAATATTGCAGTTCCACATGTGAATCTGTTCAAGCTACATCCGTTTACCCAGGGCAAAATAGAGACTTCCCCAGCCTAGGCAGCCCTGTGGATTTCAGAGGAATTATGGGATGGGCTGAAAAACGTGCCTTTAAAAATTGCTAACAGATTCATTTATAAAGGGGGATAGCTGGTCATGGCTCTGTGGCAGCTCATGATTTTACACAGAATAAGTTTAGTTAATTTGAAACATATTTGCAAATACCATGCCAAGAACAATTTATTAGGGCTATGTGTACAGTACTAGCAACCCCTTGTGATTTCAGATACAGTGTAGTAAAAGGATGAGTAAAGGGCAAAAAAGTTTTGTAACATCCTAGTTTTTTCCTCTTAATTAAAAAATATATAATAGCTTTAAAAGAATATGTTATTTTTCATTCTTCTGCCTTAGAAATGGCAATTGTGTTTAGAAGGATGTGAAGCCCAGTTTTGGTCACACATACAGAATGCAGAACTGAAGATTCTCAGTGATCAAATGAGAAGAAAGCTGAGGAAAGTAAACTAGATATATATAGAAATGTAAACTTTCCTAGAGAATACTGCCTATGCACATGGCACGTGTAGGCTAATATCTACTACACCATTGAAGAGTGGGCTTCATTGCACATGAAGTCTCAGGGAACAGTGCCAAAAACTTGCTAAAATGACAGTGTATATTCATGCAAGCACAGACTATTGATATGTTTAAGAAGACACTCCATCACCTAACTGTGTGAATACAGCTACATCATTAGTGGATAGAAAAATGATCAGGATCAGCCAGCAGGTTTGCAGCTGGAGGTGACACTAGGAAGCATATGCCAGCTCTGTTCTGAGCTGGCATTTCTGTCAGCTGTAATTTCTACTGTAATTTCTGCCCTGCCACCATCTGCCACATCTACCTTTAGTCCTTTAATGACTTCCTGAAGCACACCACACAAATGGTGAGCTACAGAGTGATGATAATTTCAAGAGAAGGAAAGTAGCTTTGAGAAATGTACCATTGAATCCTGTGTGTATACCACTTTCAGAAGTGTACCAACATCTCCATCACAGTGCAAGAGTTCTAGGCTGTTGTCACATGTGCTCTTTGAGATGTTTGTCTGCCTCTTTGTTTTGGAACTCACTTCTTCTGAGTTTTAAGTGTTTAAACCAAATCAAACTGTGGAACAATTGTTATTCATGAAGTGAAATGTCTCATAGTCCTTGACAATAGACACCACTGCTGGGAGGGTAATGGTGATGGTATCAATTTACAGCCACCAAGAAACTGCCAGTAGGAGGTTTAAGAAGTACAATATCAATCAAAATTTGAATTCATTGTGTAAGATCAGAAGGTACTGGATAAATACTTAATCTTTTTAGTACTGGCTTCTTTCAAGGATCCTGAAGATGATGGCATGCCTTTCTTTTGGTCTTTAATGCAAACTTACCTAAAGATTCTGCTGCCCATGTTGCATAAAAGCCACCTCCTCGAACGGAGTGGTCAGAATTAAAGATGATGACAAGCTTGTTGGAGCCAGACCGAATAGTCCCAGGTGAGTTGTTTCCGCAGTACGTTCCTATGACAGGAGACCCTGGAGAGCCACCATTCAGGATAGTAACAGAATCCCACTTACAAAGGGCCTGATTTTCAACGTGGAAGGCTGTAAAAGTAAGCTGCAACACACAAAGGTGACATTCAGGTGCTAAAACCAGTCACTCTAGGGGAGGGTTTAGAGCAATTCCAGACAGATCCTGTAGCCATCATGGCACAATGATTTCTGGGTACACTCAGAAATCTGACCCTCACTTCATGATGCTTTCCTGCAGGTATTGGTTGGAATCTTGCCACTACAGTGCTGAATATGTACAGGTGTTGAACCACTTTCCTGCACACAAAGTTTTGTTCAAGAAATATAACTACTATGCAAGCAGAAAGCCTTGGATTTTTTTTTTTCTTCCTATTATTTCGAATCAATACACTATCAGTTGCTAAAAATAATGTTTGTTTCCACCAAAACAGGAACAGTTCTGTGGTTGGTCCCCGTGGGCCTGGATGCATCACATAAACAGACTGGGCTGGGCAGGCAGCTGCTGACCCTGTCTCCCTCCCACACTGATGCCATTTCTCCTTGGAGAGATGTGCTCACACCTGGGATTTCCAGTTCAAACATTTAGATTGCTGATTCTGTAGACTCCAGGATTTGTTGATGCTGAAATACTGATGTACACTAGTTACTGCCTGGCCCTGTTTCCATCAGTTTTGGGGTTTTTTAAGTAGTTTCAGGAGCAGGATCTTTGTAGAAAAGTTTAGCAAACCTACAGGATTTTTTTTTTCTGTACCTTTTGTGCGTCTTCACTTCCAAAAGAACCTGTCTAAGACTAAAGACAAATTTAGCTGTAATAGTTTAAATCCAAAACTTTGCCAGCAACTGAAACTGGCAGCTTATACTGGAAAAAATTAGTCTGGCTTCACTGAGCATGCTGCTACTCAGTCCTTTCAAAACAGAAATCTGCTTTCATCTGATTGAAATTAGTTCTGCTTTAAACTAGTTTGTGGATTAAATAGAAATCTTGTGTTCTACTAAAGTAATCCTGTATTCCCTGAAATAAGTACATAGGCAGTGGTAAGAATATCAAGTAGCAGAAGAATTAGGACCATGGGTTTGCATTTCTAACCTTTGTAAATGTAAGCAAGGAAAACATGATAGGAAAATTAATGAAAGACATTACATATGAAAATCTGCAATGTGTTCCCACAAAACTGCTTTTCAGATATTTTTTTGACCTGAAGCATAAATGTCACTGATTGTATCTGTGCTTGAAAGAATCAGTCAAATAATTCAGTGAATTAAGTTCTGTACTGCTTGGTCATAAAGGTGCTCTAAATTGGTCTGTCAGGAACTTGATTCAAGAAAGTAACACTTCAGGCAGACTTTTAATACTTGTTGGGAAATTGGAGCAACATTTCATTGATGCAAATTGTACCAGATATCATATTATGTTCCAGACTAACCAGTGAGACACAAAAGTAACTTTCTAATGGCTTGAAACTTTCCTGCAGAGAAGAAAACTTTCCTGAACTTTCCTTCAGCCTCATGTTTATTCTCATGATAGTCAGAATATCCATGAATATCTAATAAAATGAGTTATTTCAATTTTGTAAAAATAGCAAGTAATTGTTTAAAGGAGAAGGCAGTGCTATGTTTTGAGGTCAAGTAATACAAAGATACTTCTGATTTTTAGAAAGGACAATCTTCAAACAGTTTTGTTGTGTTATCTTCATTCCCTCTTTTAGTTAAAATAAATTGGAAGATATTTAATCATTCCACATTTCTGATTTTCCAAATTGTCTCAAATATGTTCCTCAAAACTCAGAAGGTACTTCTCACAGTGTCTGCTGTGCATACAATTGTGACATGTTACTCACAGTGATGGTTTTGCCTTCAGGGGCTTCCAACACCCAGGAGCAGCGATTCAGATTGCTGTAAGGCTCTGGGTAGTTAGGGCTTGAGATAACTCCCCATTCACCTGACTGTACACCACCACAGGCTGCAGAAAAAAAAAAGAGTAGCATTTCAATGCATTTTCAGAACACAACACTATAATCAAATGAGTGGAAGATTGTTCAGCTTGTAATAGTAATAAAATATATTTAAGATGTACTGATAGAATTAAAGATGAACAATTTATCTGGGAAATTCCAAATTTTAAAATCTTAGTCATTGAATATTGAGTAAAAGGATGCAATGACCTTGAAAATTTGCATTTATTCTGATGCTTAATATAACTCTGCAAAACCTTTGCCAGCTGACACTTAGATCTGCCTCTTCCACCTCGTTGCCCATTTGTTTATCTCACTCTTAAGCAAACCAGTGCCATCCTTGGACCAACACAATGAAGTAAAAAAGTTTCTGATGTGTCTAGATAAGCCCCAAGGCTAAATTCAGCTGTGACAGGAAGTGTAGTTGTTCTGGCACGTAAATGGCAAAGTGATGTAATTTGCATTGATACGGCTTCAAGTGGATTTCAAAATGGGTGCAAAGGTTCAAGCAGCAGAATGCATTTCAGCTCTGCTGGCACTCCAGAGACCTATCTGAAGTAAGTCAGACTTGGCTGGTATTACCTGTTACATCCCCATTCCCAAGAGCAACCAGCTGCTCTAAGTGTTGCAAAATCTCAAATGTGGTTTGGGGAATGCCAACCATGAGGCAGAAAATAAATGCGAGAGTTTGACCGCGAGCACATGCTTGTTTTAGAAGATATAAATAGTGGCTAGCACTGTGTAACTTTTGAGGGCCTCTTTGAGAGTTGATCCCATCATGACTATCTCCATATCACCAAATGACTGGCAACATTCCCCAGAAGTGCCTCAGTCAGCCAAGGCAGCAGTCTATCGAGCCATTTACCTTCAAATGTGTAATGGGCCAAGAATCCTTTATCTTCTGTGTTTCCATCACTGACAAATTGCACCCAGACCTGGGGGGCAGCTATAACTAGTGGCACAGACGGTGCAGCCTGACCACAAAGTCTGGCTATTAGCTCTCCATCAGCATCCCCTAAGCAAAGGAAAAAAAAACAAAACAAAACAAAACCACAGCACTTTTTGAGTCCTGAAAGAGCTACAATAACATAAAGGAATAGTGCAAAGATGCAATTCATTCTGTTTTGACAAGAAAATTGAGAAGAGTACATATCACACTTAGTAACTGATTATTGCTTATGGATATAAGTGGAGTGTTGCAGTTCATTGTTGAGATCTAAATCTTGGCAATAAGAAAGTTCTCTCCAAAGCTATATCAATGACACTTTTAATACCCTGGGCTCCTTTTCTCCCCTTCCTTCCCCTGCACACTTTCATATGTCACATCAGACATACCAGACACACAAAACCCTCACTGTTCTGCCCCAAAACTACAGATCTTTTGGGGCAGAACAGTGGAAAGAGATGGCCTAAGGACCATATCATATGGACACCTATTGAACCTTGGTTTTGGGACATCCTCATTAAAGTCAACAGGGACTTTGAGTTTTCTACTGTATAGGGATGTGCACCATCCATGAACAAACTGTCATCACAGTATTAATAGTGGGCATCTCTTTTCCAAGGAACTCAACATGTTGTTCTCTGTATGGCAAAAAAAA
>VZRH01007040.1:1499057-1537045 GCA_013397555.1 Urocynchramus pylzowi | reverse complement strand
AATGGACAGCAAAAAGTAACAACAGCAGTAGATACTTCCTAAGTCAGTAAAACCTGGCACTGACTGATGGATTTTGTTTGCCCAGAAAAGAGACATTGAAAGCTTTCAAAAACCCAATAATTTATTTATTTTTTATAATTGATAAAAAGACAACTCCAGTGATTCCTTTAAGCCTTCTACTCTGCCTGGGCCACAATTTCAAAATTTCCATACCCCAAAACAAGGAGATGAGTTTAGATGCTCTACAGAGATAAATTTCTTTCATTTATCTGCTTTCCCCAGATAAAATTATGATTTGTCTAAAAACCATATATAGACCTATAAGTGACTTTTCAGCTTCATTACGTCCATTAATTCTCCATAAAGGGATTAGGAAGAGCAGTTTCTGACTCTACACCTGTGGCAGCAGCTCTCTAGCCACAGAGAGTGGGCACAGACTTTCCCAGAACATCCTGGGAAGCTGAGTAGAAGCTGTGGGAAACTTAGAGGAAAAGAATTCAAACAATTATTATCTCTCTTTCTGTAACCACTGTTTACAGATATGGTTTGCTAGAGTGTGCTATTGATAGCTCACCAATAGTGTGAGAGATTTTCACTCTAAGACAAACCAGGTCTTAGGTCCACCACAGCTTCTATAAGAACTGTACTTTTCTAATAATAAAGTCTTTTTTATACCTTCTATATCATATATAGAAGTCAATGCTAACTATTACCCAGCTGGAGGCCTACTACCACACACACCCAATACTCACAGCCACATAATCTGATAAGCAGCTCCAGTGCTCTTCAGTTTTCATGTCATTAATGGTTAGGGTCACACGTCGGCCTTCTTGCACTGTGATCCTCCATTCACACACTCGGTTATGTGGATATAGGTTGGGATAGTTGGGGGAAGTAAATGTTCCAACAGGTGCAGTAAGATCCCCACCACATTCTGAAATATCCAAATGTTGGTACACTTCTCAGAGTAAAGCATTGCTTACAGAATTGTAGCAAAAAAAAAAAAAAATCAATATTGTGAGAAAATGAGATCCTGAGAGGTTGATTTGACTCCTCTACTCTGTCCATATGTTTGTCTAAACAGCAAGTTTCTTCCAGTCTTTATCACTCAGTCATAAAAGCAGCTGAGTATTAACTGACCACAGCAACTCCTTTTAGTCTAATTGTTAATATTTCCTTCTCTGAAGGGCCCACCCCAGGCTTCAGAAGCCTGGGTGACCCACAGGCTTTGATGCCATATGATACAAGCCTCTCATTGTGGCAAGACTGAGACATTTCTGACTATGGTCTGTGGTAGAAGTTGCTCCCTTAGAGTATATTTCAGCCCTACAAATCCAACCTTCAGTACTGGAATCAAAGCGCAGTCGGAATCCCCGGGCGTTGACTGATCCGTCAGTGACAAACTTGACATAAGCAAAACTGTCAGAGGTGTCCACAGCATCAGGGAGAGTATTACCACAGTACCTGCCCAACAAATTTCCTGCAAAAATCACATAGACAAAGAGAAATTTATATCAATATATTATTTATATTTATATTGAAGTGTCACTTTCCAATTTAACTGGACAGGCAGGAGTAAACTAGTGGAATTGAATTATTGCTGGCAAATAGAATGGTTTTGTTTGCCTTACTTAGCATCAGCAAGAAAGGCAGACACAAGCAAATACTGCACATTGAAAAGGCTCACTTTATACCCAAAGGGAAATATTTTTAGGATCTTCTGGTGAGGTTTCCTAGTAGTACTAGGGAGGGGAGGGGAAACACTGAAATAATTCTCAGACCAGAAGCGTTGTATTCTCGGATCTCCACGAAGTCATTTGTGCACTCGGAAGAGTATTGGATATCTAGGCCTTCTAGTCTGATGGTAAGAAAGTGGCCCCTGGGACCCTGCAGAAACCATTCACATAGCAGGTTGTCTTGATAATGAAGGTCAGGATACCCCATGCTTTCGATGATACCAGTTTGTCCTATCACTGTCCCACCACAGGGAGCTGCAAAAGGAAGAATATTATTTGGTTGACTAAAGAACCTCAGAGAGATGATCTTTCTCCTAAATAAGACTTAAAGGTAAGGTACAAATGACTCGTTCTCTAACTGTGGTAATAAGACAGGAATTGCCTTCCAATTAATAATCTTCCATGATCTCAATCTAATTCAATCAGTCCTGGTTGCTGTTTTATTTTTTTCACACCCCCCACACCCACACACACCCTGTCATTGCAAACATCCCTTCCTCTCTTTCATATCTCTTATAACTTCAGTTTTCAATCTAATCTCTACGTCTATGTTTACCAGAAAACCTTGCAAAGATGTAACAGGTTAATTAAAAAGAAATGAAACTTGCTAAGTGTGGATCTCAGTTCTTTATGCCAGACAAAAGTTGACTTCTGATTTGGGTCAACAGTTGTAGTTCAGACTCCTTTTTTCTTTCATCCCTTCCCATTCACTCCTTGTGATGCCTTAGTGAATAATCACTGCACAGTGTGTAAAACAGCTATTCATTTTTAATTGTCTCTCTCTGAACACTCATTTCTCTGCAGCACCTGCAAACATAAGTTTGTAGCACTAAGGCATAGAGCAAATGTGCTTACAGGCATATGGTGTGATTCTTGGGGTGGTCATGTGTAGGTCCAGGAGCTGGACCTTGATTATCCTTGTGGTTCCTTTCCAAATCAGGATATTCTATAATTCTATGAAACAAAATTCCCAGGTGGAATTTATTGGGTTGTTTTGTTTGTTTGTTTGTTTAAGTGGATTGCAGTGGATTAAGTGTTTGTTAATTACAATCTTTCCATGGCAGTAACAGTTGTGTTCATACTGTCACTTCCATGAGTCATTAGTGCTTTGTTTCAGGATGACTGGCATTCAGCTAAGATACTGTAAATCTGTTATGGTTAAATGTAAGTTATGGCTTCATATACTAATAAATATATGTATATATGCAAGCTTCTTCAGTTTTCACATTCAGAAATATGATAGCACCCTATTTTGGCTTTAGTGTTTCAGTGTTTCATTTCTAACGCAATGACCAAAATTCTGTATAAAACAATACAGTTTACTACTTTGACTTTGAGAAATTAACAGTCCTAGATTTTCCTGTATGTGTTTCTAATGTAATGGCTGTTCTTCTTTGAAGGTTATTAACATTATCAACCCCAAAAAAATAGCACAGTTCAGAATCTGATCAAGGACTATTTTTTCTTGAATTTTAATTTTTTTCTAGTGCTTTCTAACCCTGTTTTTGCAGCTTGAGAACAAGTAACTAAAGTATTTCTTTCCCAGATGACAAATAGTGGTTTTCATAGCTCATTCCTTTTCCATTCCATTATTATGCTGCCCTTGTTTATCTAGCAGCTTTATTATAGATTGATTTACATTTACATAGAGAAGCTCCTAATTTGTTCTTCTACTGCCAATTCAGCTGATCTTCACATTCCCCTTCAGAAGCCTGCTCATGAAAGTGACACTAAGTTTGCAGGCTGAAAATCAAACCATGTTACATGACTTTATCCATACTGACCTTTTTTCTACTGCTCCTTTGACAACTGGCTTTGACAAGAGGTTATCCAGTAGCTGTTTCTGCTACTGCTGGTCTATGAGCTCTTTCCTATTAATATTTCCCTAACTTCCAGCTCTTGCTAGGTGCAGAACATGCTGATATTCTTAGCTCTAACACTTACTGAAAGAGGCATGTTCCTGTCAGCCCATCCCACAGGTCTGATTTAAACCCTATTACAAAAGTCTAACACTTGAGACCAAAATCTGCTTTAAAATCATAGAAACTGATGAATGCAAGCATTACCAATGGAGTATTTAGCATTGAATCCCACGTGTGTGGCACTGTTGTCAGACCTGAACCTCAGGTACATGGCAGCTCCTGAGGATCTCTGTGAGCCTGGCATCAAACCTCCACAGAGCTTGGCAATGAGGGGGGCACTGGAGTCAGCACCGCTGCGCAGCTCTAGGTAACTGGAAGTGCAGCTGGAAGAGGAGACAGTTTTCTTTTCAGTGCATGGCAGTAGTGGTTCAAAATCATTCCAGTACGTGCACAAAGCCATGAAGCTGTAGTGAATTTGATTGGTTTCCATGCAGTGTAACCAAGACAGAATCAAGAAGATCATAATCCATTGCAGTTATGTAATAATTGAATCAAAAGAAGTGCTAGAAACATTGAGAAAGATTCATCTAAAACTCAGTCTCTGTTCAGATCAGATCTGACAGGAGCACATTCTGGGTAGGGATATGAACAGCACTGGAAAAGTAGTTATGATCATCTTAAATACGTTTTTTGGCAGGTTTCAGATTCAGCAGATATTCCCTATTAGTCTCATTGAGAAGTGTTGAATTAAGGGACAACAAGAAGACAGATTAAGGGAATAAAAATTGGATTCTGGGGTCTAATTAGGTGGGCATACAGAGACCCAAAATATCTTAACTATAAGCTTTGCCTTCAGAATGGTGCAGTGTCCTGGAAGCCAGAGAGGAGACATTTGGGATTCTCCATCCTTTACTATTTTTCCTGGACATGATTTCACAGGCTCATGTTTGCCTTACAGCCCCTATCAATGAAACTACATCAGCTGGAAAATGACTTTGTTTTATGGTCCAGGCAGGGAGTGCAAAATGTGTAGACCCATTGCAAATCAGCTGCCAGGCAATGGAGGAGGGAGGCAAAATGTCATGGTGGCAATCCATTGGCTTTAAAAGCACCCAAGAGTCCAAATTACTGAAAACCTGAATATGAAAGGACTATGGGGCACAGATTTTACAGAAAGCACCTTTCTATCATGGATGTTTCCACTTGATCCGTCATACTAATTTCTGTTAAGCATTGCAATGTCCTAGGAATGTAAACTAATGATCTGATAGCTTCAGTGGTCTCTCAACCATTTCTTAAGCCCATTTAATTTTAAATATAGAAGTTTTTGTTCTCTGGGAGGAATTAGAGAAAGTAACAGAGCAAGAAAAATCAGAATGGAGTCTCTGAAGAAAAAATAGGCAAAACAATGTGGATGTATACTTTGGTGAAGGTTCAATGTAAAACTGATCTTCAAATTGCAGCTCTACTGCATGTCCATTGGGAGCAGTTATGGTCCAGACACAGTCAGCATGTGGAGGGTAATTGCTCGGATAGTTGGGGGAAGATGTGTATCCACTGGGGCTGAAATCATTGATATAAATGTTCCCTCCGCAGGCTGGGAAAGGAGAGATCGCCAGTAAAAAACAACATGAAGAGGAAATGGGCAAGGCATCAAAACATGACTTAACACTATATTCCAACACAGTTTCCTTTTGATGTCATATAGTCACATCAAAAAACAAATGCATTTTATTGCTTGCTGTGGGAAAGCATTTTAATGCAGTAGAATCCTATGCTCCTGTGCTCCTCCTTACCCAGTCATCCTCATTTCCAAATGTTCTGATTTGAAGTGCTATTACTTATTCCTTGGATTGCTTATAAAGCAAGCAAAAAACATATTTCTTGCCTCGTTCCTATGCCAATTCCTAAGAGCTAGGAAGTCCACAAGTCAGACCCATCAATATTTCTGTGAATCATTCCCAACTTCTACTTTCCAAGAATTGAAATGTCTGAGATAATAATGAATGTGTGAGGAATGCCAGTCAGAGCAAACATGAAGATTTGTTCAGGTCCTTTACCTGACAAAAATATTTTTTTATTTTGACCATAACCTTTCTGTCCCAAACCCCCACTATATTCTAGCAATACTGATTTAACCTGGGGCTTTACTCAAGTTCCATGAATTGAAGTGGTAGAAATGCTATTGTACAGCTTCACCTATTCCCCTCATGAATTCTCTGAAGTAATGGCAATTCTTTGGAGCAGCAGGGAAAATAGGCAGAAATCAAGCACTTCAAGATTTGAGCTGATTGACAGGTTGCCTTAGTTGTTTAGGTATTCTGTTTAACAGGTCTCAAGGTGTGCCAAGTGGCATCTGTTATGAACACAGTGGGATAACTGCAAATGCCAAGTTTGTGATTTCCTCCTGGGACCTGGGTCTCTATTGTGCTCATTCTTTCAAAGATATTAGCTTTGGCAATTAATGTTATTTTCTCAGTTGGGAGTAAAACTTGTGAGAAATGTTGCCACCTTTCTAGACACACTACCCTGAAAAGTTCCTAACTTCATTTAGAGCTTGAACTGGGTGCTAAATGTTCAAAATAAAGTTCTTGTATCCAGGAGTTTTTCCCTTTCCTGTATGAATTTTTAACATCTCTTCCTAACTGTAGGTGCTAGATGCCTACTAAAGGGTCTCTCTTTTTTTTTTTTTTTTTTTTTTTTTAAATCTATCTTCTATATTTTCCAGTTCTGTGACCTGAGCCTGATACTCTTTAAAAGGAGAAATCTGAGTGTCAGATCAGAAGTCATGCAGTACAGGACTCTTCTGCAGACATCCGATTTTACCAGGGTTGGGACTTTGAACAAAAATACCCTTTAAGAGGACAAACTCCAAGTTACATATGTATAAGTTGCAGAATTTAAGTTTGTTACCTAGACTTACCTAGACTCTTAGCCTCATATTTCAGTTTGAATCCTTGACCCTCATTCCTACTGTCAGAAGTGAAGTGGACAAACAGCTGATTGTCTGTGGTGTACATGGTGGAGATGGGGCTGCTTCCACAGAACCGTCCATTCCCTCTTGCAGACACCAAAGGTGGGGCAGCATTATCTAACCCATTCTTCAGCTAAAACAGAAATTGCTAATGTTACTCAAGCAAACAGAATGTAAACTTTGTGCACACACCATCTTAATGCTTCCAGCCACAGGGGAAATTAATAAACTAGCAATTAATTAACTCACATTAATAAAAAAGAGAGAGAGTGAGATAGAGAGAAATATCATCTTTGGTATTTCTCTTTTGGTGGTTGCACCCCATGACAATTTGAGCTGCTGTACTGACACAGAAATCTGTAAGATTCAGTAGCTTTAATAGCGTTGAGGATTTGGTGACCCAGCCAATAACCTCACCTCTAGGTAATCTCCAAGGATGCAGGAAGTATCCTCACTCTTAATCTGGAAAGGCTCTTCAAAATGAACAGCAATGATAAATCCAGTGGCTACCACTACATGCCAGGAACAATTTAGATTAGGAGAATAGTTTTGAGGGTAGTTGGGGGATGTTATCACACCCCTGCTTGTGTGCAAATAGCCTCCACAACCTGAAAAAAAAACATAAAAAGTTGAAACAAAGAGAAAAACCCAAAAGTGTCAAATATTCACCTATTCATTTTGAGAAAAACCCTGTCTCCTAAAAGATGTGATGGGTTAAAATAAATTTTGGAATGAGTGTATGAAGAGCAGAGAGGCATATAGCAATGCACACAATGAATTATCTCCAAATAGTAACCTTACACATTTCAAGATGACATACCAAAATTCCTGACCATGAGACTGTTCTCAGACGTAGCAGATGAATAAGCAGGCAGCAGTGTCAAGGACTTCCCATAGCATAAGTTTATCATTACCCTGTCTGAGGACATTGCTTCTAGCCATGGACCAAAACACTGCCATCCACTCCAGCTGCCAGTCAGAAAAACTTCCCCAGTTGTCACTGTTGCCCTAACACTTTCTTGGTGCCTCAGCCCATTCAGGAATCTGTCATCATTCTTGAGTTCATGTGGGAGAACTGTTGCTGGAATTTGCTGACATTCCTGCTAGAATTTATACAGATTCCTGCATTTGTCTCTTTCTGCTTCGAGTCATTTATTTCTTTCTCTTAGTTGAGCATTCTTTCACCCTTCAACTGAGCTGTTATAAACTTAGGCATATGCTTTTCTTCCTTCTGAGAAGTGACTAGTCAGGTTGAATCACGCTTTCTTGCATTATATTGCTGGGAAAATAGCTAATTTTACCTTTGTAGAGGCAGACATTTATTAACACATATTCATGAGAGGTGAATAATTAGATGTGTGTGCAATTAATTAAATTGTAGACAGCTCTTAACAATGCCAGAGTCTCTTACCCCATTGCTAGCAGGAAGGCAGACATTTATCTGGGGGAGAAGAGAAATGAGTCTTACTTTTGTGATAAGAGGCATTAAACCCAGCTCCAGTGACACTTGCATCTGACATGAAGTGGATGAACATTGCATCTCCAGTGGATCTTATTGGCCCAGGAGGTTCTCGTCCACACAGAGTAGCCAGTACTGGGGAAAGACTATTGTCTCCTGAGATGAAAAGAACAGGTTAGTGTTATAACTGAATCAGTCCCCATCTGCCAATCTGTTAGTTGCTGTGGCTCACACTTTCAGGAACGTGCTTTTCAAGACCTCTAACCCCTTACAGACTTAGAAATATTTTTATAGATCATCAAATATTTTGCTAGACTTTGCTAATTTTATTTTAACTAGCAGAATGTTTCAAAATAGAGGAAGAGTACTGTTTTAGGGCATGGTCCTGTTGCTATCTAGATTGATTTAGCTCTGTGGAGATGAGAATTTGAGGTATTTGGACCTTGGGTCTCTACTGCACCCTGTCAGGGTAGGGCAAGATTGGCTTCTCACCATCTTTGATAATAAGTTTGTCGTAGTTGCATGAGCTGTGAGATTCTATGTCTAGTGCCAGGATATTGAATTCCACAGTGGATCCAGGAGCTCTGATAAGCCACATACAGTCCTCAAGATTTCTGTAATTCATTGGCCAGCTCGGTGAGAAGAGGAATGAAGGTGTTTCTTCAGCTGTTACAGACCCTCCACACGCGCCTGTCATGGACAAGAAGACAAAAAAGGAAAGCATCCTCTTTTTAACCTGAATACACCCCTCGGGTAATATAAGATGACAGTCCTATAATAAAGCACAATGAGGGCTCAGTGGGGATGTGTGTAGTTACAGTAATGCAGGAATTCTTTATCTTCAGTTTGGATTGGAAGTATAAAACTTGAAAATCCTCATCTGTAAGGATGTTCCTGTGCCACCTGCTGCAACAATGTTGTGACCTATTTTATCTTGAAGAATATCTAACAAAATACCTAAGAGCATCTACCACAATTTAACATAAGCTATTGTGCTTATTTCATATCACAGTGGCCAATGATTTAGAATGGTTTTTCAAGAGGGATAATTTTCCATGAAAGCATAACAAATGTTTAGTTTTAATTAAATACATTTGTGAAGAAAAATAATCCTCTAGCAACATGCTTATTTTTAGATCACTGTAAATTAGTATATCTAAGAGTCTCTATAAATTGTTTTTAAAAGATAGTAAAATGCTTCATTAAAATGCCACTGAAATCTTTCCCTCATTAATAACTTGGGCTTTCTCTAGTGGGGAAGTTGGTTTGGAATTCTTTAAGTAAAGCTGAGTGTATCACTGGCTGTACCACTTGTAACTGTGGAACTCACTGAAAACCCACCTCTAGCAATGGTCTGTGTAACAGCAGAAGCATCCACTGCATACCACTCCAAAAGAAAGCCTTTTCCAGTCACAGAGGAATCTGACTGGAACTGGATTGTCATTGAACTGCCAGAGGATGCAAAAGAAGCAGGGTCTTCACCACAGTATGTCGAAACAAGACGAGAATGAACTGTGGGCCCATCATACACCTGCAGAGAGAAGAACAGTGCTGTTCCTCACAGAGCTAGATTTTCATCTGCCCCATACTCAGCAAATTTCCAAGGAGAAAATTACCCTCTTTAAATGAGTGAGGGATCTTTCAAGAAATCCAAGTAAGAGAAAAACCTCTCTTCTAAAAAGGGAACAAAATCGCCCTTTCCATTATATGCTGTTAAAAATTAAAGTTTCACAGTAGAAGGATCTGAAAGTAAGTCATCAAATTCACCTCATTCCCTATCACAGGGCTGCTCTTTGGGGACATAGAATGGCATCCCGCTTTAAAAAAAGTCCAAAGGTACAATTTTTATCCCTGATGGGAAAAAAAAAACCCAAAACAAACCATGATATGCAGGGGAAAGAAAAGAAATTACTTCTCTTTTTTTCCTTTGTCTTTTTTCCACCTACTGATGAACATATGTATTTTGAGTTCTATCAGATAAATATGCATAAATATTTTATTTATTGTATATATTTATAACCCAAAATCTTGTCTAGTTACAAAATGTTTCTCCTTTGCCACTTTTCAAGCTTATCTTGTTCTACTCATCTACTACCCAGTAACAATGTCCAGTAGAGAAAGGTAGGAATTATTAAATAAACATTAACATTACATTAATGATCTGATCATTGAGTCAGATTAAAGATCAGGCTGATTTACACTTTCTAAATGTCTAGCTGGTTTAAGAAACTCATTTTGCTTTCAGAGGGACATAGAAAGGCAGGCTGAGCTAGGAGAAACAAATGCTGTTAATATATGACATGAGATGAAAGAAAAAGTTTTATTTCCTTTTTGAACTAGTATTACATTTGAATATCAGTAAATTAATAATGGACCAAAAATATTGAACTAGTACTAACCTTGTAATATATATAAAAAAAGGATAATTGATGAATTAACTGCTTAAAAAAAAAGAAAACAAGAAGAGATTTACCTTATTTAAGTGGTTATGTTAGCTAAGTTCAGAAAGAAGTTGTGTTCTCTATTGTTAATTTTGCTTATTGCTGAGGGGTTGGACTAAATAACCTGCAAATGGCCCCTTCCAACTCCAAACTATTCCACTATTCTATTTTTTATCCTGGTTAGACTACATTACAGGGAGGTACAGAGAAACAATCAAACTGGGAGAAAGAGGCACCTTTCTACCACCAGCAGCCAAATTACTGATGCAGAGTGCAAAGAAAGCGCAAGTAAAGAATTGTTCCTTGTAGGATTTTAAAATAACTTTATTTTTAGAAGCATTGAGATGCTACTATCACTTTGTCCTTAACTGAAATAGCATGGAGCAAATTTCAGTCTGGTATCTGACCTGAAATTCTTGAATAGTAATATCCAGGATTCTACCACTGTGGACTTATTCTCAGCAAATTTCAAACTTACAGACTGGAAATATCTGTTAGGGAGCCAAAGAGGATGTAACTCTTCCTATAAGTAATAATCACTGGAAGGACAACACAGCAGAAACAGTAAGCCACACCAGACTCTCAGAAACGCTTGCCATTCATCTTGTAGGTTTCTCTATTTATCCATTTTACTAAATTTGATTGAAATAAGATAACTTATCAGAATGAAATCACCTTTAGATTGTCATACTGGCACCTGGGATGATTTTCGATATCCATCTGCAGGATATGGCCCTGGATAACTTGGGAAGCATTAACGCTTATCCGCCACTGGTAATCGGAGTTGTGGGGATAACTTCTGGGCCACTGTGGTGAAGCTATTTGCCCTCTGTCTCCCACAATGTCATTTCCATACACTGAAAAACAAGAAAGAGACAACTAATGCCTCTAATTCACACAGAGTAAAAGAAACACTGGGGGCCCATCTGACCTAATTTACTTAGGACGAGACAGTGCTGTAAGGCTGTAAGACATGCCTCAGACAGTTCCAAGATGCACATCTAATTATTTTCTGGTTTTGAGAGATGCAGTGTTCCCTTTCCTGAAAGAAATTACCCATTTGAGCCACATGGGTCTACATGTAGGGGAAGCAGGAAGACAGCACACCTTAACTCCTCCCTGACTGACTCCTTTATGTTCATTTCTATCCAAAAGCATTAAAGAACTTTTTTTTTTAAATGTCTATGCGTGTTCTGGTGAAAAATGGTTCTGACTTCATTGAGGTCTGAACTACTGATAATTCATTTTGGAAAGGAGTTAAATCTCAAAAGAAGGGAAATTATTAGAATTTTAGCTTCCATAATCAAAATGGCTGTGGATGTTTAGCTTCAGCAGTCTGTTCATGGAGCAAGTCAGACTGATGTAGGCAGTGATCCCTTGAAATTTTGGATCTATAAATTGGCATAATTTCCTTTTTTCTAATTCTGCTTCCTGGTTGATGGCATCTAGATCTAAACCAGAAGATGGACACTGTCACACTCAAAAAGCAAAATGGAAAGCTGGGAAAGAAATACTTTTTTCCTAATTTTCCAATTGCCTAATAAATATGATATACTTACACGCACATGAATTCTGTTCTGGCATGTTTAAGAGCACCCCTTTACATTCAGTTGATATTTTACAAAATATTTTTAAAGTGAGTTTACAGACTTTTCAACATCAGCAAATATTTTCTAATAGACTTTGGAGGGCCAAACAATCACATTTTAGAATAATTTGAGAAGTACTACAAAAGAACAATAGTTTTCATTCAAATTACATCTACTTACAGTGAGAGAAGGTGGCCCTGAAGCCAACATCCGTGCCTGAACTGTCTGAGACAAATTTGACCCAGAGGATATGTCCAACAGTTGATGTATAATTTGAAGGGAAGGAGTTCCCACAGAATCGTCCTTTCACAGTGCCTGTATCACTCCCTTCACGAATCTCCAGGTAATCTTTGGTGCAGCCACTACTGTCCTCCAGCTGAAATGCTCTGTTTCAACAGCAGTAGAAGAGCATTAGCACACACAGGACTGGCACTTCCTTCAGAGTGTGGCCTGCCAGGCTATTAATCCCACTGTAAATGCTATCCTTCTGTAAGGGTTAGGAAAAGGACAGCAACAAAACCCTCAGCACCTGCCAAGCCCACCAATACAGGGCAGTCACTTTCCAGCCCCTTATTTTATAACAGAGCTTCAGTGTGCAGAGTTAATAATTTAAAGAATTCTCAAACCCTTTTAAAATTTCTTGGTTTTCCAAGAACAATCATAAAACTCAGAGAGCCCTGAGATATAATCCAGATTTTTAATGTAAATCCATTGAGTGTCGAGTGTAGAGAATATTTTAGCCCCTTCATATGTCTATTATTTCAGCACACTCTGTAGTGAGAAAACAATTCCTGATTTAGTTGCAGTTAACACCTCAGAGGTCAGAAATCCCTTAGCAGTTTTGCCAGAATTATAAAATATTACTGTTTCTCTGGCCTCTCTGACTTTTACATATCTGGGTGTGCAAAATAATAACAAGGATTGTTATCAACTCTTCTAAAGTACTTTTTACCCTAGAAAAGGAATGAGATATAGTAATCAACTTAAAAATTCTTAATTATTACATCAAGCTGAATGATAAATATATTCTAAAAATCATGTTATTTTAAGTGAATTGCTTTTATATAAACCAGTTTTGAGAAGCAGGCTATGAATTTATAGCAAAGATTCCAGAGAGTGCCTCTAATAACCAAAGCCTTAAATATTCATGCTTTCTGATACTCTGGTAACAACTTCTCCCTTTCAGATTTGAATACAGCCATATGTGTTCAGCATACCATGCTGTGAAATGGTTCCAACCACTCATCTGGATATATTTCAGAACAATTTAAAGCTAACCCTCACATTGCAAGACAGATATTTCAGTTCAGACTGAGCTGAAGAAAATGAATGCCTCATGCCAACAAAACTTTATAACCTCCTAACACCAAATGAATTTTTAAAAAATAGTGCTTTCTAACACAATTACTACATGCTTTCCAGTATTTTAGCTTGCCTTTCAGCTATGTGTAAATGAAATAAAAGAATTAACATCTACTCAGTGTCACTTTATATAAGTGAATGTATGTTCCACTGAAAGTTTCTGCTTCACACTAAAATTTTGGGTTGTTTCTGAAAAGTTACTGCTTATTTTGTAACATTTTTCAAAATGCTCTCAGGCTTTTGGAAAACATTTTGGAAAATGTTTTCAGGCTGTAGTGCTTTTTCTCTGCTTCAGTGAGTAGTGGACGAATAGAATGTCCTTTTTATTGCATTAGTGAATCAGCACATGCCTAACAAGTGGTGCCTTATGCAGTCAGTGTATTACCAGAAATATTTTCCTTTTGTTCTGATCAATTGCAAATGCAGGTTTCAGAGCTAGTTTTCTTTTCTTGCTCATTCTTGGTAAGCTTTGCTAAAGGTCAGTGCTCTCTTTCTTGGCAGCAACCACTGTTTGATGCCTGGAAATGGGGAGGCTCAGAAATCTACCTCATGGGTGAAGAATGACCTAACAGCCCTGGTAAAGGACTCCACATAATTCTCCACATGACTTTCCTGTCAGAAGTGTTCAAAGGAAAGTTAGTTGACTGAAGGAAAAACAAAATTCCATCACATATTCTTCTGATTCCTATTGTAGCTCCTCTGCTTTAACTGTTGGAGAAATTTTGAAGAGTCTAATATCAATTTTAGAATCTCAGAATAGAATCATAGAATGCTTTGAGTTGGAAGGGATCTTAAAGATCAAGTAGTTTCAAATCCCCTGCCATGGACAGGGACACCTTCTACTAGACCAGATTGCCCAGAGCCCCATCCAATCTGGCTTTGAACATTGCCAGGTTTGGGGCATCCACAACTTCTCTGGGAAACCTGTTGCAGTGCCTCATCACTCTCACAGTCAAGAATTTCTTTCTAACATCTAATCCAAACCTGTCCATTTTCAGTTTGAAGCTATTGCCCCTTGTCCTGTCACTACAGTTCCTGATGAAGTGTCCCTCTCCATCTTCCCTGTATGCCCCCTTCAGATACTGGAAGGTTGCCAAGAGGTCTCCACACAGCCTTGCCTCGCCTCCCCTCCCCTCCTCTCTTCCCTGAACAGCCTAATATTTCTCAGCCCATCTTCACAAGGGAGATGCTCCAGTCCCCTTTTCAGCTTTGTGGTTTCCATGTCTTTCTTAAGTTGGGGGCAACACAACCATATGCAGTGTTCCAGGTGGGACCTCACGAGAGCAGAAGACAGGGGCAGAATCCTCCCCCGACCTGTTGGCCACTCTCTTTTGGATGCAGCCCAGGATTCCTTTGGCTTTCTGGGCTGTGAGTGCACACTGCTGGCTCATGTTGAGTTTTTCATCAACCATCACCCCTAAGTCCTTCTCTATAGAGCTTTTCTCAATCACTTCTCTGCCCAACTTGTGGGCATATCTGGGACTGCCCTGACCCAGGTTTAGGACCTGGCACTTGCCTTTGTTGAATTTCATTAGGTTTACCTCAGCCAACTTCATAAATGTGTCAAGATCCCTTCAGAGGCATAACTCTAAAATGTGTGGGATATCTAGGCCCTTTATATTAATCAGCTATATAACAAACACTAAAATGAATCTTTACATTGTAGGAATTTCCTTTGTAAAGAAAAGGCAGAGTGATGCTAAATTTCCTCTTCTTGTTTATAAGTGAGTAAGAACTGGCTTCTTCACCATCTCATGCTGCTCAAATAATAAGCCACCTATTTATATAATGCTGAATATGCCATAACAGAAGCAATGACTAAGACAGGGAAACACTGATTGCAAGCTGCCACTAACCCCTGCTGTGTTCTCTTTCCAAGTTACTCTAAAAATAAGTTTCAGCCTTATCATTGGGTAATTACATTTCCTAACAAACACAGAGCATCCTTCCTTCAGGTCTGTTAAAGGCTGAATGATGACCCCTGGCAGTGCATTTACATGAAGGACAGCTGGAGCCGGTTGCCAGGCGAGCTGAGGATTGTCCAGACACACTCGCTGTTGAGCGGATATGGCTCGGGATAGCCAGGGCTGTTGAAAGCTCCTCTGTCCATGTGGAAAGTACCCCCGCAGGCTGCAACAAGAAAGAGACAGCAGAGGCTTGGAAAGGATGGCATAAACAAAAAACCAGCAAAAAAGCTTGACAGAGACAGAGCACTTGCTAATCAAGAAAGCATTTCTCCTTGTCTCTTTGCTCTTTAGCTTGCTGATGTACTTGTTGAGACCTTGGCCAAGAAGAGGAAGGGCAACAGGGGAGGTTCAAAAATCAAATGGCAGAGAGAAAAAGAGGTAAAGGATCTTTTCTTTTTCTTAAAAGTCAGCGGCATAAGGAAGCAGCACCTGTCGTATGGACTTACCTGATGACGATGCAACATAGGTGGCATGGAAGCCCCTGGCAGTAATATCGTTGTTGGAGATGAAATTCACCACCAAGGCATTACCAAAAGAAGTGATAGGATGTGGCATAGTAGTGCCACAGTAACGGCCTGAAAGAGAGCAGAACACAGAGGGAAAAAACAAGTGTTCAGCATGTAATTACTACTGCTAATTTAACATTTGGAGTTAACGCCTGACAACAAGCAGGAGTAATGTTTGTTGGTTACAATTGCAGTTGTCAATTCAATCTACATAAAAAAGAAATACTCAAAATACTCCATGACATTTGCCCAAAACTCAACTCTTGTGGCAATTTTTTTTAGCAGAAAAAGGACCTTCTGCACTCCAGACACTCTTGTCCCTGGCTATTCTGTCATTGAGTTCCCGCAATGAAAATGAAAAAAATGAGGAATTACTGCCTAATTGGAAATAAACCCCAACAAAACCTATCAAATATATCTGGCAACAGTTTCCATTTCACTCAACTGGTTTCTGATGAAACAAAAAAAACCAACTGAAAAATAACAGACCATTCCTCCTGTAATGGATTGTAACATGGGGATTAGAAATATGAGCCATGATCTGTCAAAAAGGCATCTGCCAGTAAAAAGAAAGATAGCAGATAGTATCATAGAATCATGGAATACTTTGGGTTGGAAGGAACCTTTAAAGGTCATCTAGTCCAACCACCCTGCAATGAGCAGGGACATCTCAAATTAGTTTTGGTAGCTCAGAACCTCATCCTGCCTGACCATGAATGTTTCCAGGGCATTTACCAATTCCCCAGACAACTTGTTGCAGTATTTCACCACCCTCATTGTAAAAAATGTTTTCTTTATAGCTAGTTGAAATCTACTTTCTTTTAGCTTACAACTTTTATTTTAGCTTTCTAAAATGTTTTTCCCTATCTTTCTTACATGTCCCCTTTAAGTACTAAAAAGTCCTTTTGGCAAGTGAAAGCCAAGGATAGGAGACAAAAAAGGAATTCTGCTCCTAGTTACAAACCATTTAAACCAACTACAGCCCCACTCCCGACAAAGGAGCATGTACAAAAATAGAGTACAGGAGAAAACAATAAGACAGGGATATTCTGAATTTTCCAGAAAGGAATTAGAGGCAGCCCGAGGGATACAAGGAGAGTTGGGACCACCCTGTGGCCAGGGCCCTGAATTTTGCTGCTTTAGGCTGCTCCTGGCACTTGAAGGGGATGGTACTGTCCAGAGAAGTCAGAAGAAATCTATCAAAAATTCAGGAAAGAGCAGAAGAATTAGGCTTTCCATGGCTTGACAAAAAGCCATTTTCCGCTCCCAGAGTCTGCAGGTTCTTACCTGGGTTTAGCATGGACTGTGCTTATTTGCTGTGCTTGTGAGCTATGCTGTGTTTTTGTGCAGTTAACTGGAAATTCGGTTTAAACTGAATTGCATGGCTCCCTATATTGTTCAGCTGAGAAAGAAGGAAAAGGCAGCTGGAGTCAACACCAAACTGCAGATTAGTAGGAGCATAGTCAGAGCCTGGGAGGACTCTGCCATTCACACTGAAGACTTATTCTCCATTCTCAATTTCCTCTGGCCAGAGAGGCCAAGGAGATTCTGTTATCAAAGAAAATCCATGGAGCAGGAGACCATGAACAGAAAACTTTCTCCAGCTTACTTTGGGTGTAGTTCTATATACATCCAATACACAAGGGAAAGGTACAATACCTTGAAGAGGAGCCTCATAGTCATTCCCATCCAAAATCTCCACAAAATCCGTTGTACAGTTTTGTCCATTTTTTTCAATATCAAAGTCAGTGAATGAAAGTGTGACGTGGTTGACTGGCAAGAGCAAAGAGTAAAAATTTAGGAAGAAGTTAGTCATTTCACAGAAAATATTTACATGTAAACAATGTTCTTTTTTTCCCCTGAAGTCAATCAGTCCCCATAAAGCATATCTAAAGTAGTTTTTTTTTCATTATATATTGAATGAATTTGATGTAAGTGCATTAACCTTTAGTGCAAAGGTCCTGGTAAATCCCTTCAGTACCTTTCAGTACTTTCTAGTTCAATCAACATTAGAAGAACAGGATTTAGCATATACACATGGATCTAAGTTTCCTTGTTTCTGGACGACTTCATTATATACTGAAAAAACTAGCAAATAAAACATGGAAAAACTACAGACTTTCAGAAACAAAACTTATTTCTACACACCCATGACCTGCTGTCCCTTTGCAATCTATACCATAGATCTGGACAAATGTGCCCTGCTCCAGGCTTAGAAAGAGCTGCTTCTTTCATCATATTGCACCATTCCATATTCATCAATTGGACTGGTCAAAGGATCATTAACTACTCTCAGTTATTCTTGTACAGAATTGGATTTTCCACACTCTTGGACTGCAGGCTATATCATGAAAAAGAGGATTTCTGATTCAGGGTATTTTTGGCTCTCCTACTACTCTTGCTTGTCTGATATAAACAAAGGTGAAGTCACAGCTGGCAGAAGAGAAGCTGTCCTTGACACCAATCTGGGACAGTAGTTATTACTGGCCTTAGGGTTCCATGCAGTTTGAGTGGGTCAGAAAGAGTCTCATGATTTAGATGATAACTAAGTTTTCTCCCACACTGACTAAACTGAATTTGACACAAATATTTTGCTTCTCCCTGGGCCCCACTTAATTGGCTTGAATAAGCTGAGCTGGCAGCCATGGAGGCCAGGCTGCATTCAGCAGGGTGCCCTGACTGGCATTCAGCTGCAGACCCATGTTCCCCACTCCTTTGTGTCCTGCCTGGTCAATCAATTGCAGCTATCAATGCAGGTCCTCAGGATACACAGCAAAAAGGAAAAACACAGTGGGTGGCCAAAGCAGGAGACTTGTTGGCCTTCCCACTAAAAGCAGAGCAGGATCTGTGCTGTGGCCTGCCATTGGCTAATTCTATCAGACATGGGCATGCAATGCAAGGTATGTATGCTGTTTATTTGTGTAATGCCATAAATAAATAGCATTACATACGGCGTAATGAAACCACATGCAGCTGTAACACGAGGCATGCTGTGGTCCTGCTGGTGAGTGGAGGAAGTCACTGCTTCTCACACAGCATTTTTATGGTCTCTCATACTCATGTAATTCAGGAGACAGCAGTCATGTATGAGTTTTCAATATGAATCCAGGGAAAGCTTTTCTTTAAAAATAAACGTTACATAGGTGTTGAACAGCTCAGATGATGTTCTTTTCATGGATGGACATCCTTTTTGTGTAAATAACTATGCTTAAAAAAGAATTGCTTATCTCCTGATTTATGTTTTGGTATTTTTTTGGCAAGTTGATATTTGTTTTATAAACTAGCAAAATAAACTTATAAATATGATTGAAAAATTCTAGGATTTTAACAACAATGTCTAAATATAATATGGACAACTGAAGCAGAACAGTTGCTATTTTAAATTAGGATACCAGGACATTATTATGGGATTTAGCACATACAAATTATTTTTAGGAATCTTATACCATGCAAAGGTAATAGAGGGTATTAAAGGTAGTAGTAGTATCTGATGGAAAATATTCAGTGTTTTATGATCAATCATAAATATGTATAAAATTATGAATAGCTGAAAGTGTATCTATTTCACATAACAACAGCTTATTTATATGTTTTTGTTTGTATTTGAAATTGAAATTTCTGTGTACCTTTTCTCATTATTCACTCTAATTTTTTTGATGTTAACAGCATAGATTTCATGTAACACAACTCCAGCTTGAAAACTCCAGACCAAAATAAGGTCAACTACATACAAGTGCTTTAATTATATGTAAACCCTTAGATTTTCTCACAAATTAATCCAACTTCACATAGTATTCAACGCCTCATTTATAATTTTAACACTTGGGTCACAATATATTGCTAAGATGACAAAGTTGTGAATTGTTTTCCTCACTATGCACTTAATCTTTTGCAGTGAAGTCTGACTTGTGACAGATTGGGAGAGCCACACTCAGCTACCAGGATGCAGAACTTCCTAAAGAAATAAAGCAGGAATTTTGCATTGTTGTTACAGAAAAGAAGATGAGGATGTTAGTCATCCCAGCTAACTGTAAACGATGTTTTTACTTACATGGTTCCTGAGCCTGAATAATCCAGCTGCAGTTCTGATTGTTTGGGTATTTGGCAGGATACAGAGGAGAGGAAATTGCTGCCCCAACTGAATCTGACTCTATGAAACTTCCACATGCTTTAGAATAAAACACAAAAGACATAGATACATATATGAATATTTATATATATAAGTCACCTTGCTTAGATTCTGTAGTGAAAATGAATGCATAAAGTGTAACAAGGTACATCAGCTTGAAATGAAGATAAAATTTGCAATAGTATTTAATCAGAGGAAGAGACTTAATGATTAGTTCCCAGTACTGGCTGCACTTTCTTGACCACATGCCATGCTGCACCTGGCTGACCTGGCAAGAATCCAGAGTGACTTTAGACCTGATAGTTTTCATCTCTTCATAGCCCAGAAGAAATACCTTGGGGCCAAAATAACTTGGTTTAAGGGTAGTGCAATATGCCCATTTCTCTGGTGATTTTTTTATGCTGGCAGCTAGGAAGAAAAAAAATAAACTTAAGTAACAGTTCACAACTTTCCAGCACCCAAGGGTGGCCCCACATTGCATTGGCAGGATCCCCTTGTGAGCTGCATCAGCAAAACTGCAATTGTGTGGGGTGTTGCACACACTCAGAGCTTGACTGACTGCAGAACTCTGGCTGACAGTGCTGAGTGCTGCCATGCCTCATCTCAAGCTCACTGGCTGCTCATAAACTGCCCAGGTCAGAGTTTAACACACACCTGCTTTCAACAATAGGGTGAGGACATGAGTACTGAAGAGTGAGACTCATTTATTGTGCTGTGCTGCCTAAAATATCAAACAAAAGATGGGACTTGGTTAACTGAGTTTTCTCAAGAAGAGGGAAGCTGGGTTGCTAACATCTTAGGCAGGGAGCACTCATTCACCAGACATGGTTTGTGCAGTACTGAATCCAGTAAATGTGTTCTGAGAAAGCTGAACAGTTTAGGCTCTCACAGCTGTTAGCCAGAAATGTCTAATTAGGTATCTAACTAGTACCTCAGTAACTGGGGTTTCTGAGGTTTTTGTTGATACAAAATCCTCATTTTCTTTATCATTTTTCACAATATTTTCAAGAAAGAAACATTTCTGGGAAAAGCAATAATTTATAGAGAAAAGAATCCCGAGATGAATATGAGAGAAACTGATTTTCTTTGCAGAAATTAAATGTCTGTATCTTGGGGAAAAACTGTTTCCCAAATTATTGAGAAAAAGTAAAATCAAATCACCAGGTATCAAATAGTATGTAACTTCATGAAAAAATACTGCCTGCTTGGTGTCATTTTTCATTAAAAAGGAAACCATGTAAAATACCAATTAGTCTGCCACAAATTGGATAGTTGATGTTTGGCAGGGTATGCAGGCCTGAATCCATGGACTTCATCAACAGCACCACACAGAATTCTTTTCCAGCTTTTCAGATTCATGCGCATGGATGGACATATAAAATGTTATTTTGTCACTAGGTCTGTGGAAACTGCCAGTTGCACATTTTTCTCAGGACAGTTATGGACAGCTAACCCTCTAGGGAGGAAGAATAAGAGGTAACTGATGTGTGCTTGATGCCTTGCTATAAAAAGTATGATTTCTTTTTTCACAATTGAAGAATCTAAGTTGATCCTCGGACTTTAAAGTCTTTTATCGATAATATGGAAAAAATTGTTTCTGGTAAAGATACACATTGGTGTGCTGCATGGGTAGAAATGACACTTTCCATTATCAGCTGTGCTAAAAGACTGTGTCAGATACAAAGTGGTGGTGAGATAAATATGCAGTAATGTAAATGATGAAATTACCCTCAGTGAAGCGAGCACTGAAGCCCCTGTGCTGGATGGTTGTATCGGAGTGCAGTCGGATGAACATCAGATTCTTGGAGGATGTGATAGGAGGAGGATGCTGTGTTCCACAGAGTTTTTTAAGAAGTGGTGCTTCATTGTTAGGACCATCAAATACCTGTTATGAAAACAACAAATGAAGTATTTGGTTTCAATGGGAATAGTGAGAAGACTTTTATTTCATTCCCTCTCTTTTATGTTTCATAGATTTTGATCATTATGTAGTCCTGCTATGGGCAGTGCAAACAAACTGTACATTGCCTATCTTAACTGGCAAGTTCCAAAAAATGCATATATTTCAGGCTGAAGCTACTGTGACCCTTGTAGCTAAATGTAAACAAAATGTCCCTATCTAAAGTAGTCTTTCACGTGTATTGGGTATTGAAGCAACTCTCATTTAACAATCCAGATGTCCCCATATATTTGCTGTTTTCTGTTAATGGTTAACATGAGCTCCCGTGTAGCTTTCATTCAGTTAAACCCTACATCTTGTCTCAGTAAAGATTTCTAAACTGGCCCTAAGATGCCACTAGTGCACTAGTGAGAGCTATGACTCTGGATAAAATAGCACTAGGATTATGTTTTTTATACCCAGCATCAAAGATCAGAGTCCTGTATCTATGTTTTATAAAAGCTTTAGAGTGCCACGAATTACGCACATATACATGAAGTGCTATTTAAGCAAAGGGTAAAGAAAAGCAACAAAAAAGGAGGAAGAAAGTAGATAGGTTTACAAAACTTCACTTTTAATTTTACCACAAAAGGCTTCCTTCTCTTTTTTTTCCCCTGATAATAACAGCTGATAATTTTGTTTCCTTTCTGTTTCACAATCAGGAAGAGAAAGACAGAGAAGTTAGAACCAATGAGTTCATAATTTAAGCAACATCAAAAACTTTGACAAGAGAAAGTACAGAGAGAGAAGAATGGCCACATTCTCAGCCTCCCATTAATCCTTCCTAGCACTCCAGCAGAAGTGATTTGTTGCTGCTGTGTTTGGAGCCGTGGGACAGTCACAGAAGCGCTTGCCTTCAGCAGTAAGGAGCACTGGAGCTCCCAGCACAGTTGCATGACCACAGAGGAGGAGCCTTTTGGCTGCAACAGCAGTTGAATTCAGTTCCTGTTTCAGCACTAACGTCCTGCCCTGCCACAGGCAAATCATTTAATATAATGGAGAAAAATATCGATTAAAATATGCATAGGAGCACCCAAAAATGGAGTCAGGAGGCTAAAAGCTATATAAAAGCTATACAAATGCCATCAGATTAGAAGACATGTACTTTTTATTGAGAATATCTTCCTTTACTTCAAAATGTCTCACATTCTAGCAAGTCTGTGCAAGGCAGCACCAATGAATTAGAAATTTTTAACTAGACTGTGTAACACAATGCCATGTTTCTGCCTCCAGTATTCAAAGGCTTTTGAACACACTAGTGAAAAAACCCAAAAAACCAGCAGCTGAGTGAAAGATGACCTGTCTCAAATAAAACTCAGAGCTAAGAAACAAGGGACAAAACTCCTGCTTAATCCCCTGACATACCCTACATAGTCAATGCTGTACTCATGAATTAAACATTTGCCTGTGATTCTGTGAACACTAGCTAGCTGTGTGGGATCTTGTGATGGAGCATTAAGTCTGCAACGCCTGTTAAGATGAGTACCTGGTAAAGACACCCAAAAACATCCATCCATTCAACCTTTTCTTCTCTCTTGGCAGCCTGCCACAATCACCCTCTAATACACAGTGTACAGTGTTTATTCTTCCTCTGCACATATATTCTGTATATAAATCAGATGGCCTGGAGTTAAAAACCACAAACCATGGAATGTGGGGAGAAAAAATAACCCTCAGGAATTAAGGCAGCGTCTTTCCCGAGACAGTAGTGAGAGGATTTTATCTGAGAAGAAGCATTGCATTGACAAGGCATAGAGAGAGGGCCTGACTACTCCTGGTAAAATGCTGGCTTAGATCTGCATGCCTCTGCCCAGCTAAGGATATGACCAGGAGGATCTCATGCTTGCAGTTCGATCAGAAACCACAATATTCACACACTAGCTCAGGAAAGAGCTGAGTCTCTGCAGTTTCTTAAAGTTGTTTCAAAAACATTTGAGAAATGCATGTTTGTGGCTGCAGGGCTAAGGAAAACCAATGCATCTGCTTACTTAAAAGCCAAGTTTTCAGTTGCATTGTGCATAGCAGCAATTCCCTTTTCACAGTGAACATAACTCAGTGACTCATTGCCTTCTTCAAATGTGCCCTGAATTTTACAAAAACACATGACAAAAAGATGTCAATTTTTGTCTCCTGAGCCAAAAAAACTCCACATATTTCTAACTGTTCTCTCTTGAAAGATCCTCTTTGCCAGCACCTGGAATAAATGAAGTCGTATCTCCTCTCTATCTCTCAGAAGCTTCCATTTCTACATTCCTGTGTTTTACTTTTTATACTGCAACAGGAAAAAAAAAAAACAAAAAAACATTTACCTAATCAAACTCACTGGACAGGATAAGCTATTTCTCACTCCCCTTTTCAGGACCCTGTGCTACAAGCACTGCCTTCTGAGTCATGTCCTCCTCCAGTCTCCAAATACTTGAAACTCTTGCTGACCTGAGCTCCTGGCATAGCATCAGATACATTATTGGTTAAATACAGTCCAAAAATACAGCAATTGGTGCATTCACAATTTCTTTCCGTCCATTTTCCTTCAAATAAACAAACTTTTTGTGAGTCACACTCTCCCGACAGAAGTACACAGGGGTTGGTACACCGAGAGGAATTGAAAACTTACTGAAGTATGGTGACAATGACAACAAACAACTCTTCTCAAAGATCTAATGCTTTCTACATAATATAACTGAGTTAGACTTGAGATTAGAGAAAGACTATACATCCTCATTTAACAGGTGAAGAGATGGTCTTCTGTTCTGAGAACGAATAAGAAAGAAAACTGAGGTGCAGAAGCAGAGGACTCAACTAAATTTAGAAAGCTAAATGACTGAAATATGTGCTCTCTGTACTCCCTCCACTGACTCTAGAGGGAGCTCAGGGCAGTTATCCCATGATTTACCATCACAGGCTCAGAATACATTTGGCTGAACCTAGATCTGTGCTCAGATTCACATCTGAAATCACTGAGCAGAACAGAAAAATGCACCGGGCTTTATGGAGTTGCAGCATAGCCAAGAAGCAGCAGACACAAGTATTTTCCCTCCTCCCATTTTGCTCACATAGTATATGTGCAATGGAAAACCTTAGAGGAAAAAAAATACATTTTCATGTGTTCCCCATAGAAAGGAATTTATGGTAGAAATATTTGAAAAAAAAAAAAATCTTGAGTCATAATGCAGGGAAAAATGAGTGGATCTAGAGGGGGGAGGGTGAAGGAAAAGACTATTGGTACACTCGAGGGTGGAGAGAAGGCCCAAGAGAACTCACAGAACAAAATCCCACCAGATAAGTAAAAATTCAAGAAACAGAAAAGGGTGGAACCTCTGTGCTACTCATACATGGTAGTTGTTCCTATATTAAGGAGAGAAAAACAACCCACCTGCTGCCTTAGCTGCCTGTATTTTCCATTTACACAGCTTTTGGAATGCAATTCCTAAACTATTCACAGTCAGACATGTACTTATATTTTCCAGCCACTCTCTGTCCCCTCACTCTGTTCTCCTATGTGTGAGGCATATAGCAAGTCTTGAAACAAGGTGAGCACAAGGTGAACACAAATCACATCTAGGTGCTGCTAACATGTGATTCTCCTATTACTGACATACCAGGAGTGAAAGAAACCTCATTTACTCCTCTCTTGCCCTGCTGGTTCCCCTACATGAGCACTGAAAAACTCTACCTCATACACCAAGGCCTCAGATCCCTTTACTATCTCTTGGCTCCAAACCAGCATTCCCCCTCACCAATTTTCAAACCACACTCTACTTTGTGAGCAGTGATTGATTTCTGCATCAAATTTGAATCTCCAGTTATGTTGCACAGCTGGGGCTAATGGGCAACTCCCTTCTTCAGCACCCCCCAAAAAACCAGAAAGCAGAAGCAAACAAGAGATACTCCTATAGCTTTGGGGGACAAGGGCTGTCACTGCACATGGTCTGCAGACTCCGTTCACACAAAGAGCTCTGGGACAGCCTCCTCTGGCCACTGAGGGAATGATTCTTTTCAATTATTCAGAAGTCAGTGTCCTATCCAGCTTGTAAATGTAATGGGAGACTTGTGCTTGTAGCTGCAAGGAGCTCATGGAACTGAACACTCCACAAAGTGTTGAGATATGTGCAAACATCCGTCAGCATCAAGTCTAGAAGAGAAACTGGAATATCAGGCCTTTTCAGAATTTAGCCCTTTTTTTTTTAATGGTTTATTTGCATTAATCCAAATACAATCATCTCAGATAGCCTGTGTTTCTGTCAGGCGCTTTGACTTTCTACTCCTGTGTCATAGCACAGAAAATTTTAAAGTTCCTTTTCAAAGGTCCCCTGATGTAGTTAATAATTTAAATAAAAAGACATAACCATATTTCCTTATGCTTCATAACCAGGAGGAAAAAAAAAAAAAAAAGAACAGTCATTGTACAAAGATGCTTTGTGGGCAAATGAAATCTTCAGTTCTGCTCAGCAAAATGGGGACACATTTCCTTTTTTTCTAGTTCAGTACAAAAAAGCTTTACGAGGCAATGTTGTTAAAACTGATGCTGTTTTCAAAGCAGTCTCAGCTCCTGCCAAATTGAGTTCTTTGTGAATGACAGTTTATCAAGGAGAGGAAAGCTGGATTTTGGGCTACATTCACTGTGCTTTATCTGACTAGTACTGATCACACATGCCTTTGTACTGAGTGAAGTGCAATCTGACATCGAGGGCCAGGATTTCATGTCCCTGCTCCCAAAAGGCCAAGAGGAGACTTGGAGAGTTTTTCATTGTTGTGCACTGATTGAGCAGCAGTTTGAGTTTCTGTGACACCAACAAAAGTTCACAAACCAGCAGCAATGTGAAGCTTTAAAGAGGGCAGTGGGTCTAATGAAGCAATTAAACAAACAGCAGAGCACCTGAATAAACAGTGCATGCATAAAGAAAATCAGCCAGCAACAATTCCCTCTGAATGCAGACTCTCTTTCTCCTGAGTTTGTAGCAGAGTGTGGGCAATCTGCTATATATGTCAGCAGTTCATCTATGGCTTGGAGCAAGCTGTGGTAAACTGCACTATAANTGCAGAGCACCTGAATAAACAGTGCATGCATAAAGAAAATCAGCCAGCAACAATTCCCTCTGGATGCAGACTCCCTCTCTCTGAGTTTGTAGCAGAGTGTGGGCAATCTGCTATATATGTCAGCAGTTCATCTATGGCTTGGAGCAAGCTGTGGTAAACTGCACTATAAATGGGAAAGGGTGTCATCATAACAGTTATCTATGAATGTGGATATTTTGCAAACATTTCATCAGACTAATTAAGGAAACCTTTGACATTTCTTTTGTTACTTACTTCAACATTGTCATAGTTACATGAATGGTGATTTTCAATGTCAAAATCCGTGAAATTCAATAGGACTCTGTGGCTGTGGTCAACTTGGATAACCCAAGAACAATCTGTGTTGTTATTATAAGGTTGAGGATAGTTTGGAGAATGGATTTCCCCGCTGGTAGCTTGGAAAATACCACCACAGCCTGAAAAAGACACAATCAGTTTTAATCACAAGCTCTTTTCTTTCATACTTAGTGAGAATCCAGCTCTATTTTTAAACCATGAACACCTCCTTCTTTATATTTCCTACATTAAGCTTTTGTAAGATGAGTGCTACAACATTTGAAGTATGCAACAGAAATCAATGGAAATTCCTTTTAGGAAAGTATAATGTTATCATTATAATTGAATATATGACAACACTGCTTGGAGTAATGTAGCCCCATGCTGGTAGTAGATGTTGTAAAGGCTGAAGCATTAGTGCTGGTATTCCTCTATCCTAGAAACTGTAAAAGTAATCCAAAATACTGTTCATATGAATGCCAGAGACCTGGCATACTGAGAAAGCAATAACTAGGCCTAGCTGAGCATAGGGTAAGAAAATTACTTTACTGAGAGAGCTGGGAGCTCCTCATTGCTCATGAGCAGTGCAGCAATTGCAAACCTCACATTTTTACTTCTCAACCCATGATGTTGAGGGCTTCCTGAGGACTCCACCCTCAGGTACTTCTGGTCAGAACAGATTTGGTGCTCATGAATATCTGAATAGCCTGGAATGATGAATTCTGTGTGTAGGAAGTACCAGGGATTTCAACAGGACTAACACGAACAGACTTTTATATCTTAAAAAGAGGTGGAGGAGGGAAAAAGAAAGACAAGGATAAAGAAATGATACTGTTATTGCATTCTGGTGAGTGGGTATTTTAGAGGCTAGAGGGGGTTGGAGTTCAGCAGGCAAGACATTGTAAAGGGATAAGAAAGCTTCAGGGGGCCTAAGCAGAAAAAATAAGCCACCAGATCTCAAAAGGGGATTAATTCAAAGGACTATTGTAGACTTCTTTTATTAAGAAAAAAATCTTGTGCCTTTCTCATAAAACTTGTGAGAGAGGAGAAGTATAAACCTTGACAAGCTAATGAATCAGTGTGCTTAATCAAGCAAAACTGCAAGAATTAAAATTTGCCTCTCATCACTTTTCATTGCAATTACTTTCCAACAATTGGCCTTTTTATAAGAACTCACATGTAGAGACGTGGTTGAATATTTTAAGTGTATCTCTTCTTTTAGTGATCACCAGTAAAGCTATGAACAAATAATCACATTGGGGGATGGATGAACCTTACAGAGATCAAGTATTTACTAATCACTCCAAATATTTTTGGGGTCCAGCCTACTGAGTTCTTCAAGCTAGTATTCTCAGCTATTTTTCAGTCTACCATTTAAAACCAAAAGAACCATTCAGTGAATAAAGGACTTTGTATGGGTTAAGTGGGTGGGAAGAAGTGGTAGCATGCAAAATCCTTTGCTCATTGCAGGAATGTTTTCATTATTATGTAGAGAAGAAACTAAACAAAATACATTAATAAGCCTAGATTTCAAATAATTAGACAATTTTTAACTCTGTGTGTTTTTCAGCATCTCTTAGTGTTATCAAATTCAGTATCACCCAAATTCTCTTTCAGCTTTCAGTCCTCTGCTGTTTGACTACTTTGACTGCTTGCATGGCTGAACTTCAATTCTCAGACTTCCTGAATTTCTCCTGGTAATAATCAGTATACTCACCACCTGGATTTTCCTGCCAGGAGACATTGAAACCTTTCCCTGTCTTTGCTGCATCTGTCTCAAAACGGACAACAGCTGAATTGCCAGTGGTGGAGACTCGTAGTGGGTTCTGTGCTGATCTTGAAACACACAGCTGGGCTAACCTAGGAGAGAGGAAATCTGGGCCACCAAAGACCTAGGAGTGGAAGAGATATTGTCAAAGTTTTTCAAAGAGAGTATCTGTCACATAGAGTACATGAGAACTGTTTCGTTTTTAGGAGGCAAAAACCACCCATCTATAAATATTGAAAATGATTCAACATTTTAAAATGTAAAGCAGCTAATAGAGTCTTTTTCTCTGCAGACTTTGTTGGTACCTGAACCACCTGTACAAACCAAGTTTAAAATTCTAGATGATTTGAGAACAGCCTTGCCTTAAATAGAATTTTCTTTTTGGGGACTTGGCCAGATCCTTCTCCCCTTTCCCTCCAGAATTAGCACCTTGTTTCTCTGGGCATATAAACCCAGATTTTTTTTTTTTATGCTTGTGCAAAAAAACTGCTTCTTTTTGCAGGAACCTGTGCTGATGATTTGCACCACTGATATCTAGAGGCATAGTTAAAGACGATTTTTAAACTGGGGACAGATTTCATAATTCCTTTTGATAAAACAAAAAGTATTGCAACTTTGTTTACTTCAAGGGCAGCATAAATATCCAAAATACTGGATTTGGGTCAAGTAAGCTACATTTTAATGTAGCTTCTTTGGAAGCAAGGATATATAGCATACATATTTGCCACAAAAGACGAGTTTTGGCTTTTAAGAGTAATTGTTTCCTACTCAGAAGAGTAGTTTATGACTGCCTCAGGCAATCATAAACCATTGAACCACACTCCCTTAAGCATCACAGCAGTATTATGTACTTACAATGCATTTTTAAACCAAGTGAAGTGAATTATGTGGCAGTGCTGAAGCCCTGTTTCTTGTTTTCCAGAAGGGATGTAGGATTTTAGTTTGAACCCATTTGTAACTGGTGGAACTGGCTCACCTTCCCTAGTCTTCCCTCTCAAAGTTGAAGAGAACACACGTGCTCAGTGCAGTTTCCAATTGACATGTGATTTTGATGCCTAGAGCTCTCAATGATTGGATTTTCTTGGCTTCCTGCATGCTAATGCTATGGCACCCGATACTAACTGTCTACCACCTTCCCTGTATGTGCCTGCTAGGACTGCAGCTGCAAAAATCAGCTTGGCAGTAACCTTGGATGCAAAAGCTATAAAAGAGATATACTAAATAAAAAATGTGCTGCTGTCTTTCAGCAACCGAACAATTAACAGAAAGATTCTAATTCTATAAGTATGCTTATTATTATGTATCAATCCCAAAATTAAAATACATAATATCAAGTTCTAACAATAAAAAAAACCCCAACAACCCAAAACAACAACAAAAACAAACAAACAAAAAACACCCAAACGCAGAGACTAGGAATATAAGGCGACAAATCCCATCAAAATTTTCCAACAACAGCACCTCAAGTCCACTCCAAAAATTAATAGTTTGGTAAACGTCAAAAAAGTTAAAAGAAACAGTCTATGCATCTTTCTCAGAAAGCAACAGTACTGTTAGAAACAGCTTTATATGTCTCTTTTTTTCCTATGATCACTTCAAGATGAGGGGAGACTCAATATTTTAATAAGCTCTGTCAGACACTTTTAAACCCCAGAAGTAGTTTGGGTTCTGTCCAAGCTAAATATCTGAGCAAGTCTAACAAAGAGCTGAGCTAGTCCCCCCACATTCAGGGCTAAGTGTACTGTATTGTTACATAATTTGATTAATTGTGTCCTCACTAACTACCCAGAGGGCCTGACACTACTCTGATGCTAGAGATATAAGAGAAATAATTTGGCTTTAACTGGAAAAAATTCAGTGACTCCAGGTTAATGTGAGACCTCAGGAACTGAGGCTTGCATCCCCAGAAGAAATAAGGAATTAATTTTTCTATAAACATCATAGTCTGTTAGATGTTCAAAGGACAGTATTTTGCTTTGGTGGCTGATAACACAGGCTTAATAGCTTAAACATTTTTATTTTGACTGAGATAGCACTTTCTTGCACTCTGCAGTGAGGTTGCGTGGCTTGAATGGATAATGGCTCCTCTGTCCAATCGATCGTCTCAAGGCATTCAAAAGAAGTCAGCATGGATGAAATCACAGCTCAGATTCAGAATCTGTAATGAAGCTGTCAGGGTCTGGGGAAGAAGCCTGTTTGTCTGCTGGAAGCTCAGTCTCTTCAGAAAAATCTTACTGCTTGGCTGCTTGTGAGGCCCAGTGACTGCTGCATTTGTCTGAAGTCAGTTCAAATATGAATTTTAAAATGTGTTTGTGGTACATTCCCTGAGTCAGAGCCACAGCATGAGCAAGAACACATACTCTTAATCATCTAAACCAGCCTAGGGAAGATATGTGGCAGAGGAAACAGCAGGAGTTTCTAATATGCATCTAATAAGTCTCATGGACCAGCCTCTCACAGCATCCCTGGTGCTCCTTGGGGTGTCTGCCCATGGGCAAGGGAACCAAACCCAGCTCTGACATAAACCCTGCTGATTTCTGCAGCATTTACTCAGAAATTAACTTGGCCCAAGCTGAACCCTTCAAATTGACCTACTGGGAAAGAATTAAGGATGGGGGAGAAATACTGATGGAAATCTGAAGTTTGTGGGTCTCCTTTACATTGTTAAGTGTTCAGCAACAGCTTCTGCACAGTTTCAAAATAAAAAGCAGTAAGAGGCATGCTCCTTGTAGTTATGAGTGTATTTTATTTTCTCCTTTAGGCCAGTTCAATTAATCAGATGCTTTCATAAGGGCTGGAATAAAAACAAGTTTGAGAGTTTCCATGACAAAAAACAATAAAATATTATATTTGGCTACAAAGAGAAAAACCAATAGTTACGACATGAAAAAAAGGAAGAGGGAAAAGAAAATGGATGGAAAGAATGAATTCAAGGGTGTGGTTCATAAAGAGTGATAGGATGTCTGAGCTGAAAAAAATTTAAAATATAAATATCTAGTCTGACCAGAGTATCTGATCCCAAGATAAAGTGGTATTGGATGGCATAGCAGGGCTGCAGGACACTGCCATAAAGCCCATGGTTTTAATCTGTTCTTATCATTTGCTTCTGCCCCGTTAGCTCCATTTAATGTTAGCAGTCAGCATTCCAGAGTTATGAGCAACAGAAAGCTGGTTTTATGCAGTTGGTCACCCTCATGACACAGATTTTCTGGGAATAACACTGATCCCTGCTCAGATATAACTTCCAGCAAAGAGAGAGCCTGGCTTTGACAGAGAATTAAGAACAGTGGTAATACCTGATGTTTCTTTCTATTTAAATGAGAACACCAGAGCATCTGACTTGGAAGTGCAATAGATTGACAGTCTTCCTTCCTTTTCAGCTCAGGGCTACATCTTTCTGAGGCAGAATATATTTATAGTTTATGAAAATCTGGTCCATGCTAAAGGAGAAGATGTCATCATTTATGTGTCATAATTTATTCAAAGCAGGCATGGTAATTTTCCTCTGTGAATGTAATTTCAATAGAAGCCATTTAAAAATTATTTCACTTATTTCATTGTGTCTAAAATAACATCTTCTATTTCCATGAAACATTTCTAGAAAATATCTTTAAGAACAATTTAAATTTGCTTTATGGATGTTTATAAAAGGAACAGAATTTCATGGGGAAGAAAAAAAGACAGACTGCAACAGTGTCATAAAAGAAACAGGGAGAAAGATTAAAGGAGAATGCATCGAACACTTGAGCCATGAGGATAACCTGAGGATTTCACATTAAAAAATTAATTTAACTATTACTGCACAGTTTTAGTGAAACATATGGCAGTTTGGGATACTGACATGGAAATGACAGCTTGTTTAAGAGACATTGCCAAAGGAAATGGAAAGGAGACGCTGCCTTTTACAAGAACAAGTATACTTCAGACAAATGTGCAAGGGTGAAATATTCAAGAAACTATGATATAAAAATGAAGTTAGCAACAAAGGTGTTGCAATGAGAAATATCTTAGCATTTTCCTAAATTCACTGCCAGGTCAAAGGGATGAGGGTGTTTCTAAGCAAAAGCTAAATGTATCCAGGAGAGCAAGTTTTGTGATTCCTGGGAAATATTTATTGCAGGACATCTTATTTCAGGTACCAGGCTGAATGGGACATGGAGGAACAGCAGAGTGCAGAGCTACTTTAGTACTGATTTTGACTTCCTATTAAAACTGGAAAATTGTTTGATGTCAAAGAAAGCAGGAAGCAGTAGAACTTACTACTCAGAGATAAGGAAAATGTGAAATCAGGAGAATAACCACGAGAAAAATTAGACTTCAAACCCCAAAGATACTCAGACAGGATACTTTTGGGAAGATAATGTGAGAGTGAAAGACCTTTGGAATCTTAGTGATCACTGAAACACACAGTATCAAAAGCACACCAGTAATCTTTTTTTTTTTTTAACACTCTTCAAACTTAAATGCGTGTGTGGTTTTCTGCTTGGACGTACATAGAAACTACAGGAAAGAAGGTGGCAAGATAAAACAGCTTCTGAAAGTGGTTAGCCATGTTCTTTTTTTTTCCCCCCACTAAATCTGAGTCATCACTTGTTCTGCTTGGGCTATTTCAATCATGGTATGAATGAATTTTACAACAAGAGCAAGAAAATATGTATGTGGCAAGGTACAGAAAGCTCCACTGCATGCCTGCAGCTTGGCAGGGGAAGCTCTATGCTGTCACACTGGACCTTTGATCATGCACTAAGACATGAACCAATTTTCCTCTGTGGGTTGATTTATGTTAGGTTATCTGCCAGCAGATCAAAGTGAGGTGTTGGGAACTGGATGAACCAGGATCAGGACACAAATAACTCGAAGCATGCCAATTCTGAGGGCAGGAGGGTAGGGGAGTTCAAGCAGCAAGGTGAGCATCTGTGCAGATGAATCAGTATGGTTGGAAAGAAACAAACATAGCAACTAAAGTGCAAATGGCAAAAAAAGGAAACCCGAGACCTAAGGTGAATACCTTGCTCATGAACACAGAGCAGTAAACTGCAGGGTCCTGTAAAATGGTGTCTTTAAGCAGTGGGTGTCTGGTAGCCCATTCAATTGGTTTTAGGGCAGCTACCTTCCCAGTCAAAAAGTTCTCAAACAAATGGTTACCAGCCATCTGTGCTCTTGCTGGATCATGATAGCTCCTGAGCAACCATCTGCAGATGTAGGTATTGTCCTTGGACTATTCAAGAAATGGTCATCCACAGCAAATTTAGATTTGGAGGCTGTTTAATGGATTTCTCTGGGCAACAGAGGCATATTGGAAGTTTATAGGCTGATTACCTTCAATCTAGTAATTCTGGGCACAAAGAGCAATGAAGATGGAACACAACAGACTTCATCAATACCCAAACCAGCCAGTACAGGTCATCTACTCACAGTCTCTGGTGTCAGCAACGTGACATACAGGCATACTTGCCAATGCTACTGATGGAGAATTCACGGAACAACTTCCTTACACCCAGGTGCTACAGAAGTCCGAATGTGGGAATGGGAAGCAGAGCATAAGTGTGGGTGCTGGACAGGAAGTTGTCTAACTGTATGCTGTATCACATCACCCAGAAGACGAGAAGAAAGGCTGCAGCAAGAGTGGTACAAGTTCTCTTAATCAGTCTTTTGCATTCATTACAAAAACATTGAAAAGTGACCCATGTATTAACACTTACAAAAAGTCACAACAAGTGTACCTCTACTACCTCAAATGTCTCTAGTGAGAGCAGTTGAGAGAGTCTATAATTCTAAAGTTCTTACCAAAATTATTTCCTATCCCTTCTTCTTGTACTGGAAGTCTATTCAACTCTGTTAGTGAGATTGGTCACCTGGTTGCTTACCAATATGAGTAAAAAGATGTTATATATAACAGGGTCATCCAGTCTTATGGGTCTCTTAAAGGTCAGAACATCCTTAGAGAGGCCCCTTTCCTCCTTTTCCTGATACCCTAAGATGACTAGGATATTGCCTCTTCTTTTATTTTTTTTTTCTGAGTACCAAGAGTCTTCATAATTTTCATCACTCAGGGTTATAAATCTCCCCACATCCTTAGAAGGCCCTACACAAGATCTCACCTGAGTTGTCCCCTGCAGTCATCCATCATCTTCCTTTGCATCAGAAAATTATCTTCATGGTACAGCACCTTACACTTAGTTCTTTATAAAAAGTGGGGGTTTTAAGTTTTTCAAAGCAGTTTTGTCTTTTGTTAGGAAGCATACAGTGCGTAACATCGTAATTAATTAAGGTATACAGTCACCAAAGACATAAAAGCAAAAAATAATAAGAACATTGTGGCTTCTGTGACAATACCTGTTGAACATAACTGTAGCCTCAGCAGAAACGGGAAATTGTGGTAGAATTGTTTGTTCTGCATCTGCAGTTCTTAGGATTATCTGTTCCAGACAGAAATTAATATAATTTGTGTATTTTAGAGGAGTAAAACTAATGCTCTTACCTCCAAAACATCATAGCTGCAGTTTGGGTGATACTCAATGTCAAATTCCTGAATGGTGAGTTGAATGCTGCTACCAGGTGCTGTGTGGATGTACCAGATGCATTCCCTATTGCTTGGGTATCTGTTGGGGTAGCCAGGGCTGTGAAATGAACCAGAAGGGCCAGAGAGCTCTTCTCCACAACCTGACAACAAAGCAAAACAGCCTGTCAGTGAGGAGGTCTGGAAAAACTCACTGACAGCTGTGATAAGGACAGGCAGTAGCACCCATTTCATTGACAAATGTGTACTCTGGGCTGGAAGGTCTGCTCTGCCACAGGGAACCTGGGAAGAGAATGTCAGGCTGGAGCTGTTTGCACTGCCTGTGCAGGAAGTACTTCACCTCCTGTTTTGGTACATTTTGTACCAAACCTTGGCATCTGCTCTGACTACTGAGACACAGAGAAAAAAAATGAAATTTTTTTATTGACTTCTAACTTTATCAGTTCAAGAAAGCTAAATCAGATCCATTCTCAGCTCTTACTGACTTCAAATAATGCACAAGCTAAGTCATCATAGGGAGGTCGTTCTATCATAAAAATGCCATTTCCCACTGCTTTAGAAATCATAGAATTAAAGACAATGCAATTTGCCTCAGCCTGCTGAGCATGATTACAAGCTGCCAGATCACAGTGGATAAACCAACTTTCTGACACTTGGTGTGTTTAATGTTCTTTTTTTTTATTCAATTGTAACAGTACAATTGTAAAACAAGCTGCGTTTGAAAGGTTATGTATTTTCTTTTCAGATAAGAAAGTATTGTCCTAACACCACTCCCCAGACCCTGGGGTTACTAAGTTCTTACATACTGTGAGCTAGATTGAAAAAAAACCCCAAAAAACCAGTAGCAAAACAATGGCTGAAATGCAGGCCCTGGTTTAAAGGACAAAGCAGCTGAACATCTGAGACTAGTTTTATCATTGCTTTATGGAGATGTGCCAAGCGCAGCACTAGCCTCTCTTTAATGAATTCCTGGGAAGATGCTATTCCTGACTCAGTCCCAAGTTCAGGCACAAATAGGGTAGGAAGGCACAGTATCTGAGCAGATTTAGATCAACTACATTCATAATGAAACCTTACCTTTAGAAAAGCCAGTAGGGTGGCTATGTACCTGTCACATGCAGAAAGAAAAAGGATTCTGTGTTTGATCTGATTTTGTGTGTGCCACTCTGCCTTCCAGCAGCATTTCTTTTTTTTTCTCTTTACAAGCCCCCCAGGTGCTTCATTTAGGCACTAATATTTTGCTTACACAGAATTTATAGGGTCACTTGAGCTTTAAAATACCCACACTCCATCAATCTCTTTGGCTTAATCTCCAGAGGAAAGGTTCTGTCACATTGCAAAGCCCCAAAATACTTAATAAAAACATCTAACAAACCGTGAGCTCTATATTCCCAGAAGCAAATACTGTGGTATGTCAGAAGTGATAAATAGCATCTGTATCAGAGCCTTTATTTATAGGAGATATTTTATAACATAAACCAAATAAAATACCCCTTTGATCTCCTCAACATATACATTCACATGTGTAAAACTCCCCTAATCTCTATTAAATCTAAGAATAATTTGCAATTTGAATGAGGTGGTTTGGGCCATTGCTCTGGTTTATACCATATTTCAGGAAGCTGTAGATCAAGATCTTCAATTAAGTGCAAATATTTTCCTTGATGTCTTTCATGAAAAACTTGTGGCTGCTAAGTCCCAGAAGCATTTACCATCATCTCTACCACTGGGTCTTTCAGCTTCACTCAGAAAACTTGACTTTGACTTCCTCATACTTGGCTATAGGACTTCTGGGACTGCAAAACACAAATCTATGAGGGGAAAGAGCAGCAGGTCTGAAAGGGAGCAAAGCTATAAGAATCTATTTTAAGCTAAAAAAGGAGACATCTAAATACAGATATGAGGCCATGCCAGCTATGTAATACTGATCTCTCTCAGTCCATTACACAGTATCCATCAGAAAAGCCCCTTTCAAACAAAAGAATTCCCACTAATCCAGATAAACCTTTACACAGCTGAAGTTGTCTCACAGGTGAATTGGCACAGGCTTAGCTCTCCTCCATTTTCCCCACCTTGCTGCACATGGAGCAGCCGAGGTGGCTTGCCCTGCAGTCACAAAGCTACATTGTCAAGCTACTGAGCATCTCAATTTAGGAACTATTAAAGTTTTAAAGTGTATTTTAAACCAATCTTGCTTTTGATTGCTATGGAGAAAAAGGCAGTGCACTTCCTCCCCTGAGGCTGTCTGCACAGATAAATGTCAAGCCCCCTGAAACTTTGACATCCATGAACATTTCATCTGTGAGATGGAGAGGAAGAAAGCTTCAGTATAAACCATCATCCCTTTTTTTTTCCCCAGTTCCCTTAAAAGATGGCCTGGTTTT
>VZRH01007040.1:1471252-1488164 GCA_013397555.1 Urocynchramus pylzowi | reverse complement strand
AAAAAAAAAAAAGAAGCAAAAAGCCAGACAATATAATCCTCATCCAAGTAACAGAATGCACTCTAAAGAGAGATCACCATTAATGGTTAAAACAAGAATTAACACAAACAAAAGTAATTAATTCTCAAGCAACACATTTCCTTCCAGAAGGGTACAGTGCAAACTTTAAAATCTGCAGGTCTGTCAGCCAGAGGAAAATCCAAACAAATTAAAGCTTCAGGATGTGGCCCACTGTGCTAGGTGAGCACCACAATGACATTGTTTCACAGAAACAAAGGCAGCTTAAGACTTTGAGTGACTGACTGCATGGAGCTTGACACTTCTGCACAAACAGGAGAACAAAATAAGGTTATGTTTGTGCTTGGATGATGAGAAGAGTTTGCAATTGCCACTAGAAAAAGGCCCTCCTTAAGAACTCGTTCTAACTAATATTTTAATATTATTATTTAAACATGTTTATGCCCTAGATGACTATGATGAAAATCCTTGCTCTGACCACCATACACACCTTTCTTGTCTCCACACAAGGACACACTAATGAACTATTTTATTCCATAGTACAATGGAATTTGACATCAGTCATCACTTAGACATGGAGGCATACTAGTTAATCTTGCTGGGATTTCTCTAACATATGGAAATAAATAAATGTCTATTTTTCAATAGTAAGGCTTTTATCTGAGTCTATGTTTTGTCTTGTAACCTGAGCCCGAAATAATCAGAGCCCTTTGAAAATTTTGAGCAATGTTGAAGTCCACATTACACTGCACTGATTTTTTTTAATAGTTTTTTGCCTATTGCATTAGCACTTCCTTCTCAAAGAAAACAAAGATTTTTAACTACAGTCATATCTGCTCATTCCTGTCTTTCTAGAGAAGGTTTCTTTCTTGAAATTATATGAAACCAATATTTTGATGAATGAATTATAAGAATGTAAGAAATGCAGGGTGTATCTTTGGATTAAATTTTAAAATTGTTTTAGATACAGGAGTAGGAAATAACTGCTGCTGAAGAAAGGAATGCCTAGGAGACATCCACCTAGTCAGTACAACCCAAAATCTGCACTCAAAACCTTATTTTTGCAGCATGCCATTCTAAATCTCCAAAGCTCTATCAGGAAGGCACCTCCTCCCAGTCAGCATGCTGTGGTGGACAGAATCCAGATGGGTCCCTAAAGTGTCTCTGCAGCTTTTGCTGACCAAGGGACTGCCTGGGGATCCACGCCTTTGTGGCAGTGGGATCACATTCCTGGTGACGAGGCTGTTGCTATTTTGACAGAGTGACTGCTGTCCCCAAAGCAGAAATTGAGGCGGTTCCTCTGCAGCGAGAATCCACTCATGGTGGAGGGAACAGGACTGCTTTTGAGCTTGGGACAGTAATATTTCCAGAGTTACTCTTCAGCAGAAATCTGTGTGAAAAGCTCCCTACAAAGGCAGGGGCTGTGCCTACGGGGGTGGAGAAGTGTGCCTGCTCTGAAGAACCCAGGGTGGCCTGAGCAGTTTGCAGCGCTGCTGAGTTATGCCCAGGGCTGTGCTTCTCCTCCTGTGCTTTGCCAGCCCAGATGAACTGAACTGTAAGTGGAAGGAACATCACACTGACACCATAAAGGGCCAGAGAGGGCTGGAAGGGCTCTGGGAATTCCTCCTTATTTGAGAAAATTTTCATCATGCATATCTATGGACACTATGGAGAGTTGCAGCTTGGTGTCAGCAAATGGAGACAGAAAAAAAGGGAAATATTCCTGCCTCTTAGGCTTTCAGGCTGGCTTGTGGGAACAGTGCAGGGGGTGCACATGACCTTCCACAAAGTCCAGTGTGGTTTTTTTGAGCTGTCTGGGGTCTTCCCTTTGATGAGGAGAATCTTCGACTGATTTATATGGAGTTTCTCCAGCCACAATGTAACTTTTTTATAGCAACACCTGTGCTAAGAGTGATAAGCAGTCTCACAGATAATGGACAGGCTTTCCAGCAAAATCTAGAATGCAGAAGAACAACAGAGGAAACAAGAATCCAGCTGCAACTAGATGAGTCCCAAATATTCTTTCTCCAAGAAGGGGCGTGCACACTACCCTCATGTGGTGGTATTTCACAGGCATTTCATTGTACCATGCTTTTTTTCTGAAGGAACAGGCTAAATCACATTGCTATGAGCTGGCAGGGTGTGGAAAATGCCAAGTCCATGAAGGTCTGACTCATTTTGAGAGTCCAAAAGAGGAGTCTGTGCTGGCTTCACTTGTGCTTCTTGTCATCTGAGGTTTCTGTAGGCACCAGGCAACCCTGTCATCACTACAAATTTAGCTATGGTGAGGGGGTCGGGGGTTTTGGGTGCGTTTGTAATTTTGCTTCTACACAGCCTTTCCAACAGTAAAGCCAAAGTGTACTATGATTCTGGCAGAGCAGGCAATTAGAAAAACAAAAAATAGGAGTGCTGAGCTGGTCTTGTTTAGGGTGGACAGCTTTTTTGCCCTGACACTCTCCTTTAAATATCCAGATCTCTCACTGAAAATCAGTGCATGGGCTAAGATTTCATTGTATACCAATGGTGAAGCCTGGCACAGAAACCTGAGAATTGTCACTTTTATCCTTACAGTCTTACACTGAAGGATTTCTTGTGGAGGTCCATAATCCCCTGAAGGAATTCAGGGATGTGCTGTTGTGCTGGCAGCTTGCATGATAATATGTTAATGGATACCACTGCAGCGTGGCCAGCAGGCTGTGATTTGATGTCTGGGTACAGGACCTGGGTGGGTATATTTCATACACCATCTGCTTTTCCAGGGAGATGTACTACCAGTGACATTTTGTAAATCAATGCTTGGCCATAAGAAAAGCCATTCCCTGTGCTTGAAGAATTCCTGCAGCACTTTAGAAAGACACACTCATAAATAAAATGTAATAATGGTAATCTCCTAATATAGTTTAAGCATATTTACTAATTGCAAGAGGGAGTAAAACTGGAAACAGGGTAAGATATTTTGATGTTAAGCTAATAAAAAAAGAGGATGACCAGATGAGTGTGAGCGACAATTATCTAATGCAGTATTCCCAGATGGAGAAAAAGGATATTATGGTACATCTCTGGAATGCTACTGTGGTTTAAAAAAGGAGGGAAAAAGACATATCCTGCTACCACCAGAAGGAAATGAAACAGTTCTCAGGAGCAGATGCTGTATTAATTACTGTATTCATTCGATAATACTCCTCATATAATCGTGCAATGGTATTTTAACCACTTTGAGCCTAGTTGCTGGAAGAGTCTGGGCTGCTTAAGCACACTGACAGTAAGCAAGCAAGGCAGTGCTCTGGTCCAAAGTGGAACTTTGTCCTGGCTTGCAGCAGAAGAAAGGCCTTTGCTGTTATCAGGCAGTTGTTTGCCCTCATACGATGTTCTTTTGCATTAACCCAGTGATAATTCCAACACTGACAGTAGATGCACAGACCAAAGGGGTGAAACTTGGACAGAGAGCTCTGACTGACACAATTTTTCTATCTGTTTATCAGGCTGCTGGCATCTTGCAAAAGGCTGGGCAAGGTCTGCCCTTGTACTGGTTCTGGCTAGGACAGGGTTAATTTTTTGCTAGCTGTGGGAGGGGGCATGGCCAGGACACAGGACTTGTTCTGTACCTCATTTCATTGCCAGGGACAGGGGACAGGGCCAGGAAGAAGGGGCTCCTTCTGGCCTAGAAAACCTAGCAGAGGGAACTGTCTGGTATTGTCTATTACAGTTTGGGGTCTTTTTTTGCCTGTATGAATAATTTTTTTTTCTGATACCCTCTGTCATTAGTCTTGTTGCTGATACTGTTAATTTTCTTATGTCAGCTCTTGATCTTTGCCTTTTGTGCCTCTGGTTGGAGGGGGAGAGGGGAGGCAGTGCATGGCTTTTGTGTGAGTAATAAATTGGAGAATATCATTCCTAGTCCATGACAGCCCTGTAATTAATAAAAGCAGATGCTGAACAGGCTGGACATCAAGGGTAGTACTTTCTCAGCAGAAGAACATAGAGGGACATTGTCACTGAAAGACAGAATGATCAGTGGTTTTCAAATAATATTTTTCTTGTATAAGGAAGGAGTATATGTCAGTTCTACAGCAGGACTCTGATCTTAAGGGCAAAAACATTATATTCTTCCTACTTTGCCTCCCCAGAGATTATGTTCTGCCATACCAAATAAGAAGGTAATTCATCATTAAGGATGGGGAGTTAAATATATGCTTGTTCAGCTAATAATCTGATGAATGTAGAGGAAAGAATGACATTTCTATGTCATTGCCTGCAATATCTCACTAGTTACAGCCCCATGACTCCTCTAGAAAGACTAATGTCAGGTTATTTAGCCAAGGCACAGCAAGCAATATAAGTTAAAGACCACCCAATCTAATTACAGTTACTGTAGCATCACCAGTAAACATTCTGCTATTTGATATGTCTTGTATCTTATTATTGTCACTTCTGTACATGTCTTCATCAAAAGCAATTAATCTCATATTCTTGCAACTTCACTGCAAAACTCCTTCCAAAATGTCACACATCCTATGAGCATTACTAGTGATGAGCCAACATCCTCTGACAGGACATGAAACACTGCACAGTGCTCATTTGCTGGCTAAGTGCTCATATGACATTCATCCTAGAGACTGACATAATAAAAAACTGCAGTTTTGCTTCCCTCCCACATTGCCCCTTCTCAGTTTCTGGCACCTACATACAGAGGCAGAGAATTGCCCCTAAGTCAGAAGAACAGAGTTTTTTCCTTCCTACTTGACACAGGTATAAATAGTTGTATGTGCTAAAGTGGTGGAGATGCAGGTCCTGCCCAGACCAGACCAAGCTGGAGTCACCCAGTGCTCCCTGCAGAAAGAGAAAGCTGCTCACCATGAGTAACATCTGTCAGCTGGTGGAATGGTGGCCTAGCTGACAAGAAGCCTCCCATGATCAAAGGAGAAAAGGACATAGGTAACACAATACACAGCTGACTTCTCATTGTACAAATGTGGCTGAATTTCAGTCTGGAAAAACCATGCACTGTACTTGTACTTACTCGTACTCACTGGACAGCTGACTATATTTTTCCTGCCCTTAATGTGAAACAGTTATTTGCTCTATATCATGATAATATCTTTGGTAAGTGAAAATCACTGGGAATACCTGTGTGTAGAAATTTTTGGTTTTGACATTACACATATAACTTCTGACTCACATGTGGACTAAGCCAGGGAGCAAATAGCTAATTAACTGTGTATATCTGACTGAGTTAGTCATGAGGCAAAATGCTCTTTTTATGTGGGTTTGGGTCAGAGTGTCAGTCATAATTAAACACAAAGCTGAAGAACCAGCCCTTTTCCAGTATAAAAACTGGGACCAAAAGCATTTTGTCCAGCAAGCAAGGTTCAGCAGTACTCAGGAAAACAGCTTGCTCAGTCTAGCTGTCCCCACCCCACCAAACACCATGATTTTCCCCTTCAGAATTCAGCAAAATTTCAAAAAATTTACAGCTTTAGTTTGAGACTATAAAAATATGTCCACATGTCCATAAATCTGTTTCTCACACTAACTTTTTAAAATGGCTTTACTACTTCTCGTCATGTTTCTGCCATAACACCTTTGCAACATTTAGTCTTATCCTTGCATCATATGCCACTTTTCCTTACTCCTTCTGCCACTACAGCTGTGATCATCAGCTAATCCAACCTAACAGCTAACTCTTGTCCTTCCTGTCCCCAGCCTCCCAGCAAGTAGGAGGAGATATTGTCACCAAGCCTGCCATCTGCTAGCTGCCATGGAGCTGCATGCTGCTACTGTCAGAGCTGCTACAGAGCTGAGAAGACAAAGAGAGTGTTGCTGTCTGCTGTAAGCGCCTGAGGTGGGAGAGCTGCTGCCACAAACCCAAAACAAGATGGGGGAAGGGACCCTTAAAAGCTCCCAGGGAAAAGAGCAGTTGATCAGCACCGGTGGCCACGCTGGTTCATGAGCCTAGCTACATGGAAGGTGTCTGAGCAGCACAGCAGGTTTCCATTTCCTTCAGTAAAATGCTGAGGGACTCTGTGAATGGTCCCTGCATCACCTACTCAGACTACAGAACAGGTTTATGTCTCTTATACTCAGCGAGAGCATCAGATCTTTCCTCTCTTAGAACTTGCTGAAATAAAGGAATCTCAAAGCTGACATGTGACAGAAAAGTAATTTATTTTAGCTGAATGGCTTTGAGGTTTCTTTTAATTATCCTTTTTTCCCTATTTGCAGCAGTGTCAGACTCCACATGGATTTCAAACAGAAAAGTCCCAAATATCTGCAGTCTGCTTTGAAAGTGAACTGTACACTTGTCCCAGATGATTCCCCCTTTGCCCTACAGCACAGCACATTCCCAGCCTTGCCAACATGTTCCCCTTTCGCAAGATGCAGGGTGGGAGCAAACACTCTTCAATTCCCTGGCTGGTTCAACCTCGTTCTCTTTTTACACTATGGCACATATTTGTGCAGCATGCAACAACCAAATGAGAACATCTTTTCCAAGTGGTATTTCTTAATGGCATTTGGAGACAGATTTGTAAGTAACGTTACATGAATTGGGAATAAAAGCCTCCTTAACACACTTCCATGACTTTATTTTTCCCTTTCTTTTTCTTTTTTATACCTCTTTCAGTCTGTTTCTTCTTTGATTGAAAGCACTGAAAAATTGTTAAGCAAAGAGTGCTCCTGTCTCCTCACTCTGTCAAATATGTTTTATTTCTGTTCTTGTAAGTGCCTTGGATCAGGTCCTTGCCCCTGGCACTATTCCTCCACCCTTGACTTATGTCTACAATAGTGAATCTGGCAAGTTTCTTGCTCCTCACAGGCTGGCTACTGTGTGCAGGGTTCCTGCTTTCCATGGGTCAAGGCTTTAGGCATCTTTGAGACTAGCACTGGCCTCTCCACTTGGCTCCAATGTTTCTTTTTCAGCCTCCTCACAAAAACAAACCAGGGCTTAATAGCTAGTTCTCAATACAGTGCTCCCTTGTTTATTTTCTTCACATGTCTATTCTTTCTTTCCATTCCTGGCCATAAAGAGAAGAAAGCTGAAAGAACATCACTTTTGCCAATTTACTACCAATTTTGAGCTGTGAAAGCTGCCATAGGAACAAGGTAGAGGGAGGACATCTACAAGGAACAGATTAGGCCATCAACCGGTCTGTTGCTGAACCTTCTGCAATACCCAGGTGTAAATATCCCCAGAAATACAGGTACTATTCCATAGTCCTCTCCCTGGCTGTAAGTAGTCTTGTCTATGATTTCTCTAAATTTCTCTAAATTTTAAGTACAAAATTTAGAGAAAGTAACTTTTCAGTTTTCCTAGAAAATTTTGAGAAAACTTTTTTTTGTCCTTGAATTTTTTTTTTTTTGAGGAAATTAAAATAAAGGGTATTTGGCTTTAGATTGACTCTATGGTTTCATTTGCCTAAAAATGTCACATTTGGTTTGTGGGTGCATTAATTTCCTTTTAGTCCCTTTGAAGATGCAGATGAATTATGTAAAGTATAAATAGGAGACACAGGAACTCTCCCTTTAAAAATGTAGACATTTATCAAAGTTTTTGAACATTCCTCATCCCTTCTCAGATAAAGACAAGAGGAAAATAACTGAGCTCACTGTCTTTTTGCAATTCCTTTACTAATCTCAGGATTAGATGAAGCTGGAATCACAACATCTCACTTTGCTTTTAAAGGCCAGTGCATCTAATCTAGGGTGGAAGTTAGACTGCAGCAACCCAGGCACCTGCAGAGTGACTCCTCCTCCCAGAGGCACACACCTCTCTTGAGGTAGCAATGCTTCACTCCCTACTGATCACTGAGGAAACAGGGTTAAATAGTTTGGATTTATCACTTGAGCTTTAATGGTTAAATTTAGATAAGATAAATTTCCCCTTGCTCTTCTGTAATCTTGTTATTTTTCTTTTTTGTTAAAGACTTGATTTTCCTTGTTTCTAGAATCTGGGCACATACCTTCAAGAAGTCACGGTCACAGTCAGATCCATCTTCTAAATCAAAGGCTGTGAAGCTATAGTTGAGAGTGTTCCCCTTGGTGGTTTGGATAGTCCAGTTGCAGTGCTCATTTAATGGGTAGTTATTTGGATAATTTAAACTTTCCAATATGCCATGGCTACGATTAACTGTCAGCACTTCATGGCAAACTGAAAAAAAAAAGTGTCAATAGATTATTTTTGTTCAGTGTTATTAATCCAGTATCTCAAAAATTAACAACTGAAATTACTGATAGCATTACAAGGTGAGAAATATTTTTTTTCAGACTAGAGAAGCCATGCAGAAAGAAAATGGTGACCTCTTGAAGAACATATTGTATATCTTTCAACCAAAACTCCAGCTATTCAAACTTGCATCTTTCAGCATTATTATGACCTTCTTTTCTGACACTTGCAGACCCATCAGTACATATTTTTGAAAATACATATTTTTGGGCAGTCTTCTTTAAGTCTAAATACATGAGTATTCATGAAACACATTTTCCTTTTTTTTTTTTTTTTTTTTAACTAATCATAGAAATGTACCCTGTCATTTGAAACAATTTGGGGAGGTGCTTAACAAGTATTGACAAATAGATAAAAGTGATTTATTTCTGCTAACTAGGAAAAAAATTATGATCCCTGGCTAAAACAACTAATGGAAAGTATACTACCAGTAATGGGCTTTCTAGCCCCAGGAAGAGAATGTGATAATGAAATTTTTTAAAAAGGAGCCATAATTTTCCTTGTGAGACATTCAATAGCATCTTAGCATAAGTAATGAACATTCACCTGGAATAATAAGAGCTTTCCTTGAAGTGCAGAGAAAATGAAAAGAAACTAAGCTAGATAAAGAACAAAATTACAGCTATGGCATTAGGTCAGTGAGTCTCATTTTCCTGTATCCACCTTTCCCTAAAGACAAAAAATATCAGTGTGGGCAATCCCTTGTCTGGAGAGAGTATACAATGTGTATTGGGAGCAGAGCAGTGTAAATAATGCACAGGGAAGTGGGCAGGAGGCAGGGAGCAGACCAGGCTGGTTGGTTTGTGCAGCAAATCTGCAGTGTTTGAGCAGCAGAAATAGCTGAGATTCACTTGCATGACTGTTCTATTGTCTGTCACCACAGAGAGAGTGACTCGGGGAGTACACCTACCTCCTGCACTTTTTTTTTTTTATTCTATCCAAACGATTTAAAGGTCAGTGTTTTCAGTATTTCAAAATGCTTGGGATTCAGCTGAAGGTCAGGGTCAGAGGGAGTGGAGTGCAGCTTGCCTGCAAAGCTACTCTGAAGCATACGACTTTTTGAAAGGGCAGGACGAAGAGCACAGAATGGGTTTTGAAGAATGCAAGACAGGTAAAATCTGCTACCCCCTGCCATCAGGATTTTATTAGAAACATATCAGGCACAAAGGTGCCTTTGAATGGTAACTTGGTACCATGTTTTCCTTTGCAAAATTTTCCAATTAATCATTAAATTTCTTTCATGTACATGTAAATGTATCTGGTATCTAAGCATCCTTATTTTACAACATACCGCCTACATAATTTTAGCTTTTGGGCAAGCCATTAAAAACTTCCTCTGATGTATCTTCAGGAATTAAATATGAATGTAAATCACATTATCTGATAGCTCAGGTTCTAATCTGAGTGCTTTGAAAGTGCTCTTTCTGTTTAATTAATGAAAGGCAAGGGGAATCTTTTCTAATATATCCTCTTGACATTGCAGTCTGAAAAGTACATGGTAGTGATATCTGTAAGGAATGAGGGAGCCAAGGCTTCCTCCCTCTTCTAATTACTGCTTGTGTCACAGGTGGATGAATAGGTCTCTTCTTTTGTAATCCATTTACTATTGTCCAAACCTAGGACAACTTCATGTCTTTAAACCTACAACAATCATTGTCACTTGGACATGTCATATTTAGAGGACACAAAGATGCTTGCAAATCACTTTGTGTGTGACAAAATTACTTATTTTCCAATGTGCATTTAACTTAAAAAAAATATAAAGTGTATAAAGAGAAAAGTAAACACTAGGACTATATTCAGATTATGACTGGGAATAAAATAGCTTTGTCATGTGTCTTCTTGTATTTTTCTCCAAATGCCATTATTCTGATATTTCTGGGGTAGTACTATTTTACAAAAACATGTTTGCAAGAAAAGTATTACCCTTGCCACAAGATATAAAAAAAATGAAGTGTTTTAAAATGTTCCCAATAGGCTAAATTATCCCAAGCACCCACAATAATGCAATCTGGCTGACAGAAACTCAATTATCCTTTGTCATCTTTCCTCAAAAGCAGCTCTAAGAACAGAGAATCTTGCTGTATCTGCCTTCTCTTTTAAAAAAATCAGTAGCCTGAAGGAGCAGAAGAACAAGAACAGTCAAATCTACCCTGTTATGGACTTCCAGCATTTGTTATTCTGAGTAAATCTGGAGTGGTATGTGCCACTGGTGCAGGTAATAGAAATAGAGCCACCTTACTAGCTTTCTCCTAAGGAGGAGATAATCTCCATCACAGATAACTGGGCAGATAATTTTTGGCTGTGTTCTCTAACTGTATCAGAATAGAAAATCTGGGTCCTTGGTATGTCCTATAGATTTTACTATGCTGATAAATATGTAAGATCATGGGCTGCAAGCAGCTTTACAGACAACATGAGCTGTAGAAACATCTCATCTTCCTTTACTTACCCTGTCTGTATTTGGCTAAGAAACCTCCACCTTGCAGACTGTTGTCTGTCCTGAGTTTTATGTACACGCTGTCTCCACTGGAACGGATTGTTTGTGGTATCTGATCCCCACAAAATTTACCAAGCTGTCTAGCATTGCTGCTGTTGCCATCATATATCTAAAAAAAACCAAACAAAACAAAAACAAAAAAGAAAAATGAAAGTATAATAAAGTTGATGCCATTACAAGTCTGATTAATTTGCCCCTGACAAATGTCTGCTTAGGGAAATATTACTGGGTATACAAGAGGTTAAATTCCATTTCTGCTCAGAGGAAGCCTGGAAGGCATTTCAGAAACAAGCAAAAACAGGAAGCCAGTAACTGAATACTATTGGGTTTTTAGGGGCTTAGTCACCAAGAGGGGAACGCAGCGCTCCATTTCAATTTCATTAGAAATACTCAAATAACTTATGTAACAATTCCAATATAAAATTTGGTATTAACAATATGGTTATTGACAGAGTTGTGCTTTGTTCCATGTAATTTACTAAGCATACTAAACACAGAATTCAAAACACAGAAAATCTAAAAGATACAGACAGATTCTTGTTTCTATCTATCGAATTCTTTCTATCTAGACATAAATGCTTTTCTTACCAGCAGCTACACAGACACTGCTGCCTTGCCTCTCATGGCTCCGTGAGATGAAGGGAGCACATCAACCTGGAGCTTTCCTATTCTGAGTCTGTTCACTTAGGAACACTGGAAAACCCAGGCCCTGTGTTTTTCCTGGCCTTTGTACTCAGCATACTCATCTGCCTCCTGTGGAGCAAAGTGTCCCAGGGCACCTACCGCAAGGTAATCAAAGCTGCACTTCTGGTGATCTTCTAGATGGAACTGCTCAAACTGGATTTCAAATGGACTTCCACGGTTTCCTTTGAGCAGCCAGTAGCACTCTGAATTGTGGTAATATGGCATGGGGTAGTTGGGAGACATGAGGATGCCAGAAGCTGTTATGAAAGTCCCACCACAACCTGAAAATAGCAGAGAAAGCAAAGCAACATTTAACACCTAGAGGAGGGGAGAATTCAACTTGGAGTGTGCAATTCTTACTACTGACCTCCTTCACAGACCCTGAACATACTCAGTAATGCCCCAAAAATCTGCATCCAGCCATTAATGTTATAAGCAGAAGACAGCCCATAGCAAATGGAAGTATTAAGTATCTGATTTCAAGGGTGCTTCTGATAGAGAAGTATTAGAAATTAGAAAACTCTTCATTATTTTCTTAATTATTGCTTTCCTAAATGTAAGAGGAAATTGAAGCTACTTTATATCTAAGGAATAGTATGCTCTTTTCTGTGGTAAAAAAGAAAGCCCAAGGATCAAGAAATATCATTGTTCTTAACAACATGCATATATGCATGTCACTATATAATTAGCAGACAGACTTTAGAATACTGGAAGCAGAAAAATTGAGGCGAAAAAGGTGAGAAATAAAATACAAAGAAAAGGTCCAAAATAAGATGTGTAAAATAGTTCTCTACTTGATGCAGTCATTTTACCTGCTGAGGTACCATCCCACTCTGCTGAAAATCCCTTTCTGGTGCCAAACACGTCACTTACAAACTTTATCCACAGCTTGTTACTGTGAGAGATTATAACAGGAGGAAGGTCTGTACCACAGAATTTTCCAAGAGGGGGAGAAGTTTCATAGCCTCCATCTCTAGAATGGTAAAGAAGAAAAACCTTTGATCAAAGAGAGATGCTATGAGAAATGCTAGCAAACCAAAAATCTTGTATGATTCTTTCAGGCCCAGGAAAGACTAATCCTGACTCTTCAACAGAAATACTGCTACCAAATACTGAGTCTTGCTACTTGCAGAGATAAGCCCTATCACAACCACCTGCTTGCTGGGTATGTCACTCATCTCAGCAGCCCGAGTGTGTCAACACAGTGACAAGCTTGGGAAGTGTCTCAGGTAGACCACATTCCCTGTATTCTACAAGGTGACAATCATTGGGGCAACCAAAGGTAATCTTCGAATTTGAAGTAGTAATTTTCTCACTCCTCACTCTTTAGCCTGGCACAAACCTAGATGAGCTGACTTATTTTAAAAAGACATGTTTATTTGCCACCATACAAATAGGAATTCATTCCTGAATTCATTTCACTGATGTGATGCATGTTTTGAAATATTTTCTTAGTCTTCAGAACTGGTTCTACAACGACTTATTTTTCTGTTTTTAAATTAAGTAATATTTCCAGTAACATTTTTTTTCGTAATGCAATCAGGATTCACAGCTAATGTTCTGTTTTGCCTCCTGCACATGCCTTATGGGAATAAAAAAGAGGGTGACAACCTGCTTATCAATTGCTTCCTGACCTTGTGTTTAAGCACTTTCATACTACAATCAATCAGGTCAGTAGGACAATAACAGATAATTTATACCTATGTATGGTGTGATTTTCCTATGATGCTTTTTAAGTGGACAGTAATACTTCCAATTGCATATTCACAGGTTTACAGCTGCTTTTGAGAAATATTTCTACTTAGCCTTTGCTACTCCATTTTCTTATCATCCTCCTAGCTTAAACTGCTTGCTGCTGTCTCATGTTACTGGCAGTTGAAGAAATGTGCCAGAACCTCCCCTCACTTGCATCTTGGCCTCTGCAGCTGTGGTCAGATGAACAATTTTCTTAGTTGACTGAATGCAGTTTATCAGAGGACACCTCAGGACAAGAAATGAGAGTGGCACTTCACCTAAGACTTGTGTAGCTACCCCATTTAACAGTATCAGGCTTGAAGAGGCATTCTAAAAATCCAGTTATGGCAGTAGCAATGTGCTGAGTTGCACTTAGAATGTTCTGTCCATATCTTAGAACCTGTTTAAAGCTGCTGAACTCTTCACAGTGAAAACTGAGTTAGATTTATGCTATAAATAAATGTTTTCAATTCCTAAGGTGAAAAAGTGAAAAAAAAAATCACTTTTGTGTCACCCCAGATTAAAGTGTTAATTGTTAAAATAAAGTTAGATTGAATATAATCTCAGATTGTTTTTCTAAAAAGAAAAAAAATGAAATGCTTTACTTAGACAATATTGAGAAAGCTTTCCAGGTTTTCATAACTTTTTTTCTGTTGGTATGTACAGCTGGAAAAACCCAGCTAATTCAGATGGAATTCAGAATCTCAATACTTCAACTTCAGCAAGCAGATTTTTGTTTGGTTTTAAAAAGGAGATACTATTTACCAAGGAACAACCCATACAGAATATCTGGTATAACATTCAGGATGAGCTTTATCATGGTGCTCAGTGAGGAAATGGAAACTCTTAGCATGCTCAGACTGAAAAAACACACTGCATTTTTCAGATATGTTTCACCAGAGAGCTGGCTCATGAGGACAGGAATGGGTGCACCAACACTGCAAATTGCAAATACATCTGCAGCCAGGCAGCAGAAAGGATATGCACTTGGTGCTGCTGTACTGTGAGCAGGTAACCTTCCTGCAAATATTCCTTTCTTCTATTTGTCCCTCTCCTGTAAAATGTCCTAGAAATCACTAGGTTAGTATCCTAAGTTTAATGGTGATGCCAGTATAGAAAAATATAGCAGATTATTTACATGCTCCTCTTGTTACTTCCTAGAGTAGGTACTGTCTAAAGACTATAAACATAAAACAGCATACAGAATATAGAATAGTTTGGGTTGGACAGGCATTAAGGGTCATCTGTGCCACCCAATTCTGCAAGGAACAGGGACATCTTCAAATAGATCAGGTTGCTCAGAGCCTTGTCCAGCCTGACCTTGAACATTTCCAGGGAAAGGGGCTACTTCCATGGGCAACCTTTTCCAGTGCCTTACTACCCTCATTGTAAAAAGTTTCTTCTGAATAATCCAAACTCTCTCAGCTTGTCTTCATATGAGTGCTCCAGCCCTCTGATTGTCCTCATGGTCCTCCTTTGAACTTGCTCCAAGAGGTCTGTGTCCTTATGCTGGGGGCCCCAGAGCTGGATGCAGCATTCCAGCTGGGGTTTCTCTCACCAAGGCAGAGCAGAGGGGAAGAATCACCTCCCTTGGCCTGTTGCCCATGCTGCTTTTGATGCAGCCTAGGATACAGTTGGCTTTCTGGGCTGCAAGGGCACATTGCCAGACCCTCTGATTTTTCATCCACCAGCACTCTCACAACTCTCACCTCCCCTCTCCCCTGGGCTGCTCTTGATCTGTTCACATCCCAGCCTGTATTGATACTGAGAGTTGTTCCAAGCCAGGGGGCTGCAAGGGCACATTGCCAGACCCTCTGATTTTTCATCCACCAGCACTCTCACAACTCTCACCTCACCTCTCCCCTGGGCTGCTCTTGATCTGTTCACACCCCAGCCTGTATTGATACTGAGAGTTGTTCCAAGCCAGGAGCAGGACCTTGTACTTGGCCTTGTTGAAGCTCATGAGGTTCACATGGGCCAATTGGTCAAGCTTATCTAGGTCCCTCTGGATGGCATTGTGTCCTTCAGGTGTGTCAGCTGCACCTCACTCAGCTTGATGTCATCTGCAAACTTGCTGAGGGTGCACTTGACCCCACTGTCTATGTCATTAATGAAGATATTAAATAACTCTGACCCTAGAACAGACCCCTGAGGGATCACTTGTCAGAGTTCCCATATGCACATCAAGCCATTGACCACTACCCTCTGGATGTGACAATCCAATCAATTCCTCATCTTCCAAACCATCCACCCATCCAATCTATCTCTCTCCAATTTAGTAGGAAGACTGTTGTGGGGGACTGTGTCAAAAGCTTTACAGAAGTCCACACAGATAACATCTGTAGCTGCTTGTTCATCTGCTGAAGATGCAGTCATTCCATCTCAGAAGGCCACTGGGTTGGTCAAGAATGCCCGTGGTGAAGTCATCTGGCTGTCTCCAGCCACCTCCTTGTCTTCCATGTGCCTTAGCAGAGCTCCTAGGAGGATCTGTTCCATGCTATTCCCAGACACAGAAGTGAGGCAGACAGGTCAATAGTTCCCAGGGTCCTCTTTTCTATCCTTTTTAAGAATGGGTTGAATGGTTTCCCCTTTTCCAGTCACCTAGAAGTTCACCTGACTGCCATGACTTTTCAAATATCATGGAGAATATGTCACAAAACAGACATAAAACTCCCTGTTTCTGTGCTAAAGAAAACAACCCAAATGCAGTGCATGAGAACACAGTCCACACACTCCACTCGCTCTCAGAACTGGAATTTATCAAGTGGGAAAGCTGAGAACAGAGCAGGATGAGAGGAGGAAAAGGTAGCCCTTAAAGCTCTCCGGTAAGTCCTTTTCCCACACTGACAGCAAGGTGTATGGTTAAGAATAAAGATTCTGAACACGCTTAAGTGGATTTGGACAGCATACAAATCAGTACTAAGGAGAAGAGAAATGATCAGCCTTGCCTGATTTCTACATAATCCTCTGTGCAGCGTTTATTCCCTTCCAGGGCGAAGTCGGTGAAGCTGAGCGCGATCTGCCTGTTCACCCCCACTGCGATGGTGTAGGTGCACTCCATGCGGACAGGGTAGTTGCTGGGGTAGTTGGGAGATGTTAGCACGCCAGTTTCAAAGGTGTACTTGTGCGAGCAAACTTTAAAAAGAAAAGAAACAAAGATGGATTAATGTCATATGTCTGCTAAGTTAACAGGAAATTTCTATTTTCAACAGGCAGAGGAGCAAACATCCCGTGTTCCTGTGCATTATAACTCTTCCTGGACACATCTCATTGTTGAATGTCAACAGTATGAATTAAAACCAGAATCCAGCTGTTTCATGGGATTTCTTACATTTGAGCTGATTTGTTCAGTTTTTACCAGAACACTGTGTCTATAATAAATAGGCAACATAAAAGCAGTTTCACCTGCCTAAATGGCTTTGTCCTAAAGCCCAAGTATGCAGAGAATGGAAACTGAAAGGGATGTCTTGCTGAACACGAAAGGTAGGATTCCTGAATTTCTGAAAAGCAGTGGTGATGGAAACTAAATATAGTTTCAAGCTATGAGGAGAAGGTACATTGTTTTCAAGCATTCCCCATGGTCAAAACTGTTAGAGGGGATTTTATATCTAAATTTCTTTTCCCATTTTCTGGGCTATAAGGGACAATAAGTCAGCAAGTGGTATAATCCCTAGAATTTGAGGACACAAGAGTTCAAGAGTTTTACTTAAGGTCTTACATTTAAACAAACTTTTTTTTTTTTTTTTTTTTTTTTT
>VZRH01007040.1:1398371-1471222 GCA_013397555.1 Urocynchramus pylzowi | reverse complement strand
TTTTTTTTTTTTTTTGTGAGCAATGTATGAGCTGGGAAGAAGAAAATAGTGTGAACTAATGCTGAGGTAGAATTTTAGCAATAATTAAAATGAAGCTCTTTCCAAAGCACGGACATAAAGTCTAAGAATAAAAATATTTGCTATAAAATAGTGTAAAACTTTGTTTGGAAAGAAGAATTGTTGTCCATTGATCACAGTCAATGAGTAAAGTTTGTGATATGACTGCAAAAAGGGCAAGAAGAAATGTGAACTGTGCCAGGTGTTTTCAGGCAAAACAGGAAATCCTGATGCCACTGCACAGGGCAATGGTGACATGTCACCTGGAAAAATGTGAATAACAATGGGCACTGATGTTCTGAAAATCAAATGAGAACGAAGAGGACAGAGATTGTGGAGATGGCAGGAAATTAGTAGATTGGTAGGCAAGAGACACTAGAAGAGCTTAACTTGTTAGGCTTAGCAAGTGCAGATAAACATCAAGAGGCATGAAGAAAGGAAAAATAGAACACATTCTCAATGACAGGACAAATTCAGAAGTTAAAAAATGTCCATGAGTACAGATACATAGAAATTAACAGAAATTTTTATTAGGAAGTAAGTTTCTAGAGCAATGATCCAATCAGTATAACAGATGCAGAAAGAAGAAAACAGTCCACTGGTTCTTAAGATACAGTTTGACTAATTTAAGGAGGGGTCCACATTATGTAGCTTTAAACTAAAAAAAAAAAAAAAGGGGCATAGGGAAAAAAAAGGAGGAGTGACATAAAATTGTGGACTGGATTTGATGACCCTGGGGACTCATTCAGTCCTTCACTTCCCCATTTCAGGTCCTACAGGTTGCAAATATAAGAAGTTAAATGGTTCCTACCAAATAGTTTTAGACTAATTAAACATAGAACAGAGAGAGCAAGCAAAATAATCATTTAAGCTGGTTGCCACAGATCTCTGAGATCTACTTTCTAACACAGCACAGCTGCAGTGTAGCAGTGTTTATACTTAACTCTTTAATTGCATAACAATTTAGGGGAAAGGGATGGAGCTACACTTCAGGCTTTTCATGTCCAAGGTAGGTTATTTCCATGTCTGTTCTCTAGCCATTCTAACTACTAAACCACTTTTGCTTTTAATGGTGTATTTTAATGTTGGGGTTTTTTGCATTCTGGGTGACCAGGAAGGCCTCTGTTGCAAACATTTTCTGTGGGATAAATACTCCCAAAGCTAGCTCCCAGACTCAGGTTCCTAATTCATCATGGGGAGAACAGAGAAACAGGACACAGAAAAAGGTTAAGAATTTTCTGCCATTGGCTTGTGCTTTGGTATTGGCAAATCGAAATGTTTTCATGCACTAGTTTACCTAAAATCATTATCTATGAAAGTCTTTATCTAGACTTTTAGTCATTTACATGTTCCATCACCAATATGCTTTAATGTATGCATATAACAAACAGCTTAGTCCTGGTCACCATAAGAGCTATGTGCTGCTTTCTAAATCCTTACAATGACCTGGCTGTGCTGCCAGCTCCCATGGTGTTTTGTGATATGTAGGGCTTATCATCCAACCCCAGATCCTCAAGTCATATGTTTTCTTGAGAATGCTGACTGAGGGATTAGAAATCTGACTTAGAAATGTGACCCAAGTTCTCCTAACAGACCACTACAGAAAAAGCAGTAAAAAATTAAAAAGAAAATGTGTGTATATTTATTAGGTTACTTATTTTTAACTAATTATTTCCTCCTGCTTTTGGAGGGATAGGTGTCTGACTTGTGCATACTTGATTAGAGCACTTGCAATACTGCCATTACTGACTCTCTCAGAGACTGAGACAAAGAATACCAGCTTTCAACCTGCAGAATATTAAAACTGGTATACTAGATAAGAACCCTTACAGTAAAATTAGCACTACAGAAGCCAATTTTTTTTTATCAGCCCTTTTAATAATTTCCACAGAATTGTCCAGGTTCCCTCCCTCACCATAGTTTTTCTTCCTGGGAGGAACCCAGACAGAAACTTATATCCCAAGTGTGCTGTTTTAAACTGGATGCTCTGTACTGCTTTATATTTCACTTAACAATCTTCTTTATGAGCTAAGGGATAATAAATACAGAAGATGGAACAGTGACTGCCTTATAAATGCTAGACTTCTGGCTACAGTGAAATAAATCCAAGCATGGATGGAATATGCTGGCTGCTATGAGGATTTAGAAAAGCATAGATGAACCCATGTTTTTTTGACAGCTAACTCTGTTCTGGTAACTGGATTAATTCATGGTGCTTTACTTTCAGCAGGAGAGCTGGCACTCCCCTTTAGCACTCACCTCGCTAACAACATTTGGGGGTGTGCTTGGGCAATAACAGACCCTTCTGTGAACAACTAGCAAAGTTAGCAGGAAAAAAAGAGTACTTTGACTCCTTTGCCAAAGTTCAGAATGCAGTCTAATAGTATATGTGATTATTATATGTCTGGAAAAAAAACATGAATTCAGTTTAGTTGGAAGACACTTATTACAGCTCATGAAAAACAGGAGGCAATTGTTGAGGACAATCACACATCTTGCTTTGCCCAGTGTATGAGGTTTGGAAAGCTATTCAATCTGCCTTCTGATTTTAGTACTGAATATGTTAGCTTTTCTGGAAAAAAATGACATAAATGGCAGTCCCCACTGTAATAGCCAATAGCAGAGAAAAATGCCAGCTTTTGTACTACTCACTTGTGCAATGATGCATAATGTAGAAAATTATATCCAGGTTTTTTCCCCTAAAGAGATACCAATCAGTTGCCACAATCCTAATTAATCAAAAATCAAGCAATAGTGCAGTAAGTAACATGGGATTTTTCTTTCAATCTCACTGTACCAAAGGAAAACTGGGATCCCTAAATATTCACTCTTTATGTAGTACCATGCATGTTTAGGAAAAAAAAAAAAAAAAAGAAGAAACTATTACAAGAAGTGTATGCCTCTCTACAGGCAATGTGAAAGCACATCTGCACTTCAGGGCCTTCTGTTACTGCTGCTGGCAGATGCAGGGAAGTATTTTTACCTAGGAGGCACACAAAGGTCTTTTGTAGCATGTTAGACCCAAACTCCCTCAAAATACTAGGTACAACGGTTCAAATAGAATCTCTGTCTGCCTTCTGCTGATTTACACCTAAACACATACACTGTGGAGTTGTACTGACATATTTTGGCTTTTATAGGCAGACTAACACCCTGACTGAACACTGCCCAGCCTAACAAGTTGTCAGGTGCCAGCCAGTTGGCACCTGACAAAAAGGCTCAACAGCCAACTGAGCCTTTTTCCTGAGACTTGGGGTGAGCTGAGCAGACGACCAAGACACATCAGCTTTATTTTCTGGCTTAGGTCAACTTCATTCAACCATTCTCTGCACACACCTATTTGTCAGACATTACTTTCCATTCTTGACATTGCTCATTCAGTGGAAGACCAAAGCCAGGCATCATATTCCTAACAATTACTGGGTTCAGTCAGGAAGATGGGAATGAAAATCGGGAAGTGTACTCAGCTATCAAGGAAGAAGACACACAGATCTATACTGCACTTTCAGGAACACTTTTAAGTTTATGGATTCACAGATGTTTTTCTCTTTCCTTATCCTTCTCAAACTCTGGCTTCTCCAGACAGTCATTGTGAGTAACATATAATCCACAATGAAGCTATTTAAAACCTGATAATTAATATTCACAATTCAGGATGATAATGAGGAAAATTGTCTTTCACCAAAGCCATAGAAAGACCAGGAGTAAAAAGTATATCAGGAAGGCAATCTGCTAAAAACCTTGTTATGGTTAACTTTTCCCAGCAGAAAGACTGCAATGAAGCATCTCTAAAGAAATAAATTTTAGAGATGCTTCATATTATTCTAAAGTAATAGCACTGACTCCAGTACTAATCCTGTGGGAAAACTGTGGCCTGTGTCTATCAAGACCCTGAACAAAAGTTCCAGGAAAGACTAAACTCTTTCAAAGACTTTTTTTGATATTTTTACATGAGTTATTTGTGATGTGATCAGCCAAAATTGGCAGAAGAAGCCCCTAAAATCTACCATAACACTTACATGGCTTTTGTGACATTCATCTATTTGGTAGTTGAGACCTGGACTCTTTGAAACAAATCAAAATATTACCTTGCATTCCATGTGGCTTTCCCTTTTAAATGACAGAAGGATGGCAAAGAACTAAGAATCCAAGGTACCTATTGTTGAAGTGGGTGATACACATTTTAAAGGAGTACCATGAGAGCATGTCTGACTGAAGGATTTCTATCTGTATTGCTGCTACATGAGCTACTCACAGCTACTAGGGGCAGACTGCTAAAACTATTGTTTGCACTTTATGGACCATGGCAATGGCTGCATCTTGTGGCATTTTTTTTTTTTTTTTTTTTTTTTTGTTTGGACAGGAAATATAGCTTTGCCTTTTATTCTTTTCAGGCTACTTTTCAAGTATTTAATATATTGCAGATAAGCCATGCTAACAAAAACATTTTTTACCAAGATGCATGGAGAAGAAAATTAGTTCCATTGTGCATTAAGAAAAATTCACCCCTACATATCCTTCTTTTTTTAACTCCGATTTATTTGGAAGGGGGAGGAGGGACAATCTTGTCCATGTTTTCAATAGCTCATTCTCTCTGAAATAACTCCAGGCAAAAAACTATTGAAATGTGTAATATGAACCAGAAGATCTTTGACAAGTTCTGATATTGGTTATGCTCTAGCTGGCTAAAAAAACACAACTGAAAAATTTGAAGAATTCTTATTGCACAAGAAACATTATTAGAACCACATTTTCTTTAGCAGAAAAAAGTCAAAATTAGCAGCAGATGTAAAGAAAAAAGTCATAGTTTTAGTATATCTCTCAGACATTATTATGCTTAGCAATTTGCTACCTTAGTGTAACTGGATATACATGAGATGAAGATCAGACCTAAACATCTCACAGTGGGAAAACTAAACTTTATATGATTGCAGGGAAGTGAGGAGTTGCTTCTCACAGCAAAATCCACATACACATATGTGTTTGCCTTCTCTCAGGCCACAGAAATTTCAAAACACTTTATTCTTAATAAAAATGAATTTTAGCTCTCTGGTATTTATGAAAGCTTTATGGTACTGCTATGCTTGTACTGGCCCAAAAGAAACAAATCTTTTTAAAAAAAAACAAATCATAGTTTCAGCCTCTCTTTAAGTTTATTACTCTGAGTTTCAGCAGCTATCTCCCACTTTGCCATATTTATACAAGCTGTAGTGGTTGAAATTAAAAAGCATTTATTCTGGCAATTGTTCCAAGAGTGAGAATAAATTGAGAGTTAGTGCAGATTGGCTGAAGAGTAGCAAAGATATTTGTGCTCATTATGGGAAAAGAAAATCCTGGGTGTTATATAGAGTTTGGATTAAGATATTACATACCACTTATTTAATATAAACATATTATATAGTTGTTAAAAGCATTGAAGAGACAGCAAATGTGCATTTTTAAGGCATTGTTTGAAAACATTCCAGGGACAGCATTGATGCACTCGGAGCTCCACATGACACATATTGCAGTGCTTTGGATGAAAGATGAGAAAAGCCAATCACATGGTGGTGGTAAAGGAGGGGAATACAGAAGAGAGGAGGCAGAACTGTGAAACTGGACAGCATTGAAATGACAGAAACAGATATGGTTACAACAGAGACAGAAATACGGATTAATGTTGAGTAAAAAATACTATCTTGATGGACTCTGAGAAAAGTTGCTATAAGAATATTTAGGAAGGAATCAATCCACCCATGAAATAGTAATCTGAGGCGAGTTAAAAAGAAAAAATACCAGATTAAAAAGCAACAATGACGTTTACAGAAGGTTTAGATTGCAGTTGCAAACAAAGGCTAAAAAAGACTTTTTAAGGATGAAAAATTCCCAATTTCTCACTAGTAAGAATTTAGATTTCAAACTACAGAGTTTTCCTGGAAAGATTTTCAAAAGCAGAACTTGTTTTATTGCCTATTACTTTCTAAGAAATAGAAATGTCCTCCTTGCAATAGTTCTCATTAAATCTTAATTGTTTGTACTGGCTTTTTGGTTTCAATGCCAGATAACTCAAATACAAATGAAGGCAGCTGAAAAAATGGTTTCTTTGGATTTTTAAGTTATCTTGTAGTGAATAAAACCACAGTAGCAAAATCTGTACTGGTCTCACCTACACACATGTTGAGACACAAAATAATAGCCAATTTTCCCAAGATGTCACCAAGAAGGCAGTTAGGAATTGGAAAATTTGCTGATTTTAAACAGGTTGAATAAATTCAAGAATTAGGAAAAACAACGAAACTAAGAGCAAACAATGAACAGTAGTTTATGGCTGCACAGATGAGTACTGTGAATTTCTGGTATTCATCTAACAAATCCCTTGTAGTGTGCACTCACACAAAAGCCACATATAAACTGGTTAGTGATGGATAACAAATATCCCAGCTATAAACACGTTCTCATTTTTACTTTTTTTATCTTGTGCCACTCTGTCTCTTCTGTGGTTTAGTTCTGCTAGGCAGACCCTGTCCCTTTACCTGCCATTGCACCAAGTGCCATGCCCAGTAATTTCTTGAACACATCCAGGGATGGTGGCTCCACCACCTCCCTGGGCAGTCCATTCTAATGTTTAACCACCCTTTCTGTGAAAAAAATTCTTCCTTATGTCCAAAAGAAAAGACAATGGAGAGAATGAGCAGTTATTCTTCCTTTACCTCACTGATGTAAGTGTTGGCCCTTTAGAAAATACTTAAAGAAGGGATTAAATGCATAATAGGAGCCTTGAACTCTGGTGGAGACAGAAATGTTGCACTTTGTTGTAATGAAAAAAATCTCTTGTGCTTTCAGGTTATTTTGCTGTTTTATCAAATTTCATCCTAACTGACCTTTCCCTACCCACCATCAATATTGAACTTTACAGAGACTAAATTAATTTTTTATGGCACCCAAGAGTCTCCTATTCAAGTGTGTTGTCCATGATCACTAAGTTTTCTAGATCACCCATACTCAGTTCAGAATGGACAAAGAAAATTCAGAAAATACTTTTCCTAAATAATTCATGCAGTTCTGCCATGTCAGTTCTTACTGACTTTTTAAAGAAAGCAACAGTACTGCTCACAGAAAACGCTTTCCGCTTTCCTAGGGAGTAAAAAAAGCTTTTGAACAAAGCAGAATGAATAAGAAGGAGTAGAAGAGGCACCAGGAAGTCTTCTGGCAACACAGAAAATAATGTTTCTGTTTCTTGTAGTGGTTATTTACAGTGACAGCTGAAAACATTTAATTTGCATAATGAACAGACTGACATATTACCTTTGGATGCATTCAGGGAGATGTAATTAGCTGAGAAGCCCTCAGATGCAATGCTGTGATCTGTGATGAAGGACAACGTCATCATATTGCCACCACTAGTGAGAGATGGTGGAATTGATCTTCCACAGTATCTGCAGCAAAAAGATATCCCAAATTGAAAGGCAGTACTTTATAAAGCATCTGCATCACTGGAAGAGAATTCAGCTTTCCTGTGAAGTTTGAATAGTTGCACATACACAATTCTGTCCTTTGGATGATACAGATCCCAGGCATACACCCTATATCATGGGACTAAATGGCAAACTGCATGTGCAAAGGTACAAATCTGAAGTGTGGCAAAATCAGAGAAGAAACTCTGACTTACATCAAATTGTCAAAATCTTATTGAATTTATACTGTGCTGTATCTACAAAGTACTCTGCTCTTTTGTAGGAGTCAGAGTGGCTGGCCAAACACTAAGATTGCAAAATGTTCTTCATTATGAGAGTAATTTGCTCCTTATTTTCCAAATACTGCCATGTCAGCCAACTTTTTACAGTCTATAGCTGGAACTGGATGCTGTTCCCAAGTAATTCAAATATTCTTGAGTTCTGGGGCAGCAAGAAAACCTTGTATATACACCAATTTGAGAAGTTAAATAGAAGAAAATTTCTTCCTTAAGATAAAATCATGTATCAGAAGAAAATGAAAATTAAATCATATAAAATGCAGGTTGTGGTCCAGTTTTTGCAGATATTCAAATGTACTGCCTTTTAAGTAATCTTTCTTTCACTTCTGCAAGTCTTTAAATCCTGTCTTTTCTGGGCAAAGATATATAAATGCTTTTCAACTTATTTTCCATAAATCAAAATGTTAATGGAGCGGGACAAAGCTAGCTATTGAAACCTGTCCTTAAAAGAGCTATCCTTTAGACACAACTTAGTTTCTCCCAATATATTATTTATTAAATGTGCTTCTCCTTCCATGTAGAAAGCTGCCTTTGCTATCCTAGCAGAGAAAAATGCTGCTATTATTTCTGTGAGGAAGAGAAAATAATCTACACACAAAACTTAAGGAAGCAAATTGAATGTCAAGACCTACAGAGCAGTGCTTGCTTCACAGTAACACAGGCCTGTAGGCTAATGGACATATTTACCTTCCCAATTTTTGCACAGTGCTGTTGTCATATATTTCAAGATAATCCTTTCTGCAGCTGTAATCAAATGCCAAGTTAAATGAAGTGAATGTCAGGCGGATAAAGTAGCCGGGTTGAACGTTGATAGTCCAGGTACAGTTAATCCCATGTGGGTACACATCTGGATAACCAGGACTTGTAATGCTTCCTGATGGTCCAGTGAGAGTCTCTCCACATTCTGCAGAGATTTAAAACATCAGGTTAAATGATATGTTTATAAAAGACCAGTTAGACCCTTATAAAATTGGTTACTTTTCTTTCTGAAATTTCATAGTCTTTCTTTCTTGATGCATACTACATGGTAACTGATTCAGAATTTATCTCCCGTCACACCATCCTAAAACTTGATTTACAGTTGTTTTCAGTTTGTGGGAAAATTTGGAAAGTCCCAACAGTCTACACAGACAACAGCAAAACAATCCTTACCTGTATCTAATGGCCAGTACTGAGCTCTGAAGCCGAGGTTGGTAAGTGAGGAAGCTCTGAATTTGATATAGAGATTGTTCCGTGTGGATTGCACTCTAGAGGGTACAGCTGTACCACAGTATTTCTCCAAAACAGGAGAGTCTCTGTTGTTGCCATCTCTGACCTGAAGAACAGTGTATTCAAAATAGCCTATAGATTTTGTTTATTACATTCAAGTATTAAGCATAAAGTAATTCATAAGAACTATATAAAAGAGATCCTTAGGAAGTCAACCCTACCCTTTGTTCAGTGTGGTTTCTACTACAGGCACATAAAATACAACCTTATGCCTGTCAGAGAAGCACAGTCCCACACAAAGTATGCCAGATGGAGAAAAGATGAGATCTTACCCTCAGCAGTAAATGGCACAAAAACCTTCCAAACCAGGCCTATTCATTTAAAGAAACCTGATACTTGTCTTTGATTATCAAAACAGTCATAACATCTTTGGAGAACCAAGAAAAGCATTGAGATCCCATTATGAGCCTGGAAAAGCTTTTGTGATTGATGGAAGGAGTGCTTGCCTGTCAAGAACTTCTGCTTTGGTGGAGATGAGTATTAGAAGGAACTTGCAGCCATGTATCTACTGTCCACAGTACATGTGCATGGCTCCTTACCTCGATGTAGTCCGAATCACAAGTGGTTGTATTTCGAATGTCAAAGTCGGTGAAGTTAAGAATCACCACTTTGGTAGCTGGCTGGGAGATGATCCACTCACAGGTCATTGGGTGAGGGGACATCCTGGGGTAATAAGGTGAATGGATAGTGCCTGCTCCAGACAAGGAGCCTCCACAGGCTGCCAAGAGACACCAAGAATCAGTATTTGTGATGGATGATTTCAAGGAATGTATCATAATGGTGATGTATGATATGTATCAAGTAACTCTATGAAATTAGAAGAAAACCAACCCTAAACTATCTTATTACAGCAGTTTCTACAGACCTCTCAAGTAGTATTAATAACATATTTAAATGAACAAATTACTATAGGTACAGCATAAACATGCTTCTACAGAAGACCAAACTGTGCCCATGAAAGTGAATGGATTTGACTAATTTGTTTCACAGACACAGATAGGCTGGTTGGTGGTTAAGAACTTAAAGACAGGCAAAATGAAAGTAAAAAAGATTTAGCCAGAATTGAACTCTAACAACTTTGGTATTTCAACATTGAGTGATAAATCCTTAGGACCATATCACAGAATCATTAATATCATACCACAGAATATTCTGTGTTGGAAGGGACCCACAAGGATTATCGAGTCCAGCTCTTAAATGAATGGCCCATATGAGGATCAAACCCACAACCTCCCTGTTTTATCATCATGCTCTAACCATCTGAGATAATCTCAAGGTCAGAAGCAACAAAGGGCATGTTTCCAAGCATGCTAGGAGTGCCTACAGCAAACCTACTGCAGACATATTTTTAAATAAATAAATTGACTCTGTTCTGTTCTTTCCTTTCTTTTGAAGTTTGTGTTTAACCTATTATATGAATAATACATAATGGAAATGACTGAAAGTGTCCAAATTACAGTAAGTTCACTGTGCAAATGACCAGTTCCACTTACCAACTTGATAAATAGCCCTGAAGCTTGTTCTCTGCACAGAAGCATCAGACTTGAATTTGATCCAGAGACCATTGCTGGTAGAAGTGATTGCAGACATGAGTGTATTATGACAGATTTTTCTAATAAGAGGAGACATCTCACTGTCACCATCTCGAACCTAGTCATCAAAAAGAGGAAAGGAAAGTGTTAGATCATAAAAGTGCTGGGATCTGATATCCAGATAAAAATACAATCTCCCAAGAGCTGCTACATAACAAAAGGAGTAGCTATTTTACCTGTTTATGAGAGGGGCACAGAGCCATCACTGCAACTGGCACAAGCACAGGACTTATGAGAGCTCAAAGGAACAATCAGATGATCAGCACAGAACACACTAACACATGCTGCTGTCACAGGACATTAGGATTAAATAATCTTCTCTATGAACCATGGTTTTAGCCCTATTTGGGCCTGTTTTTCCAAAAGTGACACCTCTAGAATGAAAGAGACAGGTAGGGTGCTCACCAGTGATAGCAGTGAAATTTTTGCCAGCACTAAAATCTACTGGGGAAAGAAAATGGTATTTTTTATTTTCTTGCTCTGGCCATGAAGTTTCTGGTGATTTTTCAATGGCACTTCTCCAGAACAAGCATCTGCATCCATTGATGCAGGCAGAGAGCTCACTAACAAGAGATGCAGCTCCAAGTCCCTAAAGCAGTAAAGAGGCACACTGACATCTTTTCCCTCTTTTAGCTGAAGGGTTCAATGCATGATAATGGCAATGAGGCTACATCAGGGAATCCAGCTTTTACCTTCTGCCCTGCCTTTTTACTGACCTCAATCAATTTGCTAATCAAAAGAGAAATGTGTCTTATGTATTTTCCCTAAAGTTGATTACTTAGGGGAGTAGATGGGAAAGACCTATTTGTACCTCTAGACTTCAGACCCTGAATCCATATTCCATGAGTAAGAATAGCTACATCCAGGGATCCAGGCAGAGCCCTGGTATATCTCTTAGGTGCCCATTTCATTTCAAGTGGGCAACAACAACCTCAGGTCCAAAACACGGGTCCTCTGCTCTCTGCCCAAGCAAAAAAATGTGATTTTGTTCCAAAGATTCTCCCAAAAACAAAACACTTTTTTTTCTGCTGTAAAAGTGGTGGTAGTTCATGTAGATGGAACTGCTTTTAAATGCATCTACATGCTGTCAAAGCCAGAAAATAATTCCAGTGAGTTCACTGGCAAACCAGGGACATTCAGATATCAGGTCCCCTCTCATACCCAATTCTTTCTTCCTCAGCTGTAATCATCCATGGGCTGGGAGAGACGGTAAGGAACCCTCATGAGTGCCCTGGTGAACAGACAGTGGCTGGCCTGCTTGCCCAGTTTTGCAGTCTCAAGCTGGTGAGATGGCTTTCTGACTAACAGATATTTCTAGTTTCCCTGGAATTTGAGTTTAAGGTAACAGAATTATTCTGGATTTATGGCAGAGCAGCTGACATCAGAATCCGTGCCAAAATATTTAGTAAATCTTTGGAAAGTAGTGAAAACTTACAAAGTGGTAATCCACAGGAGTTCACATGTTTTTCTTGAGCTGATTCTCCCTACATTTTTGTTTATATAGTCCAGTGAGTAGTGATAACAGGTTCTCTAAAGCATGTATGTGAGTAATGTCTCCTATTGCCAGTTAGAAGGACAGCATGTAAAAGGGGCTGCCTTGGCTAGCATCTGCATCATCTGCATCATCATGTCACAACCTTTCTCAAATAACTTTTATAGTCTCTATTTTCTTATTGCAGATGCCTTCCTTAGTAAGAAACTAAACATCCATCCCTAAGCAAGTGCTGTGAGCTGCATCTGGTCCCTGTGGAAAGTCTACAGATTTCCTGATTTAGCCAGGTAATGGAATAATTTGCACTTTTCCAAAGGGACAAAAGAGTTGTTGGAGTGTGACTTTTAAAGTAACTTAAACACCCAAAAATCATCTCCCTAGTTGAACCAGTGTGAGAGTATTTTATAAAGCACACATGAAAAAATCAGGCCTTAATAACAGAGCACAGTACTTTGGTTTTATTGACTGTCCCAGCCAGAAAATGTCAGTCCAATTTCTCTGCTCTGGGCTGAGCCACAGAGAGAGAGGGCAGGAAGAAGAGGAGGGCAGAAGCACATGGAAACTGAAGGGCTTGTGACTGATCAGCAAACATTGAGGTAAATGCCTTGCTGAACTAATACAAACCGATGGTGTTCAACAGAAATGGTTTTGTTTTTGTGGCTGCTGTGAATTTAGCTGCTGTTTTGCCAGCAATTAGGCAAGAGGAGTAGCAGGCCAAACAAACAAAAGCTGTCTGTTTTCATTAAACACACTTCCCCTCTCATTTCACAAACTAATTACACTTCATTCCAACCTAGGTCTTTGTATTACAGGAGGAGAGAAGGGAACTATGACAACACCATAACATCTTTTAAAAATAGACCAACAGCAGAGAGCTCATAGGGGCCTGTTCCTCACTGGTCAAGAAGAGATTAGATAGAAAACCAAACTTGTGCTGCCACTGAGCTGCATGGCTGGCAGTGCTGGACCCCACTCTGGGGCTGCAGGGAAGGCTCCCACCTGCTTCAGCTGCAGCAGCACCCTTGCAAATCAACCACTGACTGTGCCCAGCTTGTTTTCCTTCTCTGCACAGCACAGGCACAGTTATATACAGGCAGCAGTATCCAGCAGCCATCCCATGTGGCATGAGGTGTTTGTGACTGTACAGAGAAATACAGGCTGATGGCCCAAGCAGAGGCCTTGAGACACGGCGAGCTGGGGGACGACGCAGAGAACAGGGATGCCGTGACAGGAGAGGGGGCACGGGCCATCGACACCATGAGCTTGTCAGGCTCTGAGGGCACCACATCACTCTCTGGGGCCAGCCTTGCCTTCACCAGTGCCCTGCACCTGCCACTGTCCAGGAGCCATGGCAGCCCTGCAGGGCTGTCAGTCCCTGCCCCAGCAAACCTGCAGCTCAGTCAGTCTCCATCTCCCCACAGTGCTGCCCTGCCTGGCCACGGGCTCTGCTGAGCCAGGTTCCCCCGCTGGCTCACATCCTGGCCTGCCTCTGCCTCATCCTGCCCATGCCCAGCCCAGCTGGTGCCATGGCCCAGGGCTGCCCTGCTCCCTGGCCAGGGTGCTGGGACAGGCACTGCCCCTGGCCTGCACAGCGCTGCCCCAGACCTCACCTGCGGCCGGCTCCAGGAGTGCAGACTGGCAGCTGGACAAAACTGGGCTTAGGGATAATAAAGAAAATGAAAACATGGTATCACATGTACTTCAAAGGCATCCTACAGCTGTAAATTTGTATGTAACACAACACAGCAAACCAATGAGGAGAGAGCTAGGAGTAAAAGACAAAGTCACCTCAAGTGGATCACACTGACATTAGTACTGCATTATTGTTACATTTTCCATATAGAAACATTCCATCTGTACCATTTTGTTTTCTTTTTCAGTTAGATTTAGACTAAGAACAGTTCTTGAATTTGACTTGTAAGATTTCAGTTATGGCAACAATAAACTCCCAGCTTTACATATGTATATAGAATCATAGAATAGAATCATTAAGGTTGGAAAGGACCTCTAAATCTTAGAGCCCAACTGCAAACCAAGCTTGGCCAAACCCACCACTAAATCATGTCCCTAAGTGCCACTTCTACACATCTTGTAAATACCTCCACAAATGGTAACTCAACCACTTCCCTGGGAATGTGCGTATAAATATTTATATGGTGTTTCCTTTTAGTGTCAGATCAAAACCTTCCATATAACACTTTGACTCCAGAAAATGCTGCATAGCAGCTATGACAATATTTTTTTTTTTCTTGCAGTTGACATTCATTTACCAAATGTTCAAACTCCCGCTTAATCATGTACAGACTATTAAGAATTAGTGTTAAGCTAGACAGATTTTCTCATTCTTTTATCTTTGCTTCACTCCACATGCACCATCCTGCTCTTTCAGCCCCTGTGACTTTTGGACCCTAGTAAATTCATGTACTTATTTGCTTGATTAATACCTATTTCTGTAGTGGCCCTTGGGACAGAAGTTATACATGCTCTTGTACACACATGCAATCAAATTTTCATATCAACTGATTAAGAGAATCACCTCTATATAATTTGCTGAACAACCACTATGACTCTCCAGCTCCATATGGGTGAAGTTGAGGAATATTTTTTCATCCTCTGGCTGTCGGATAATGTAAACACATTGTCGGTTGTTGATATAAGGGTTAGGCCAGAAAGGAGATGTGATAACCCCTTCACTCCCTGTGAAATTTCCTCCACAACTTGGATCTGCTGTATTAAGGAAAAAAAAAAAAAGAAGAAGAAGAGATATTCATAAGTACAGTAATTCCTTTTGAAGCTGCCTCTGTACAATGTCTGCAAATAAAAAAGAATTACTGTATTATTAAAGAGCAAGTGTTAATTACATCCATTCATGTGTTATCTCTATCTCGAGAATGTCACAGACCAACCTTTAATCCTGAGTATTTTACTTACCAGGAGATGTTGTATACACAATATGGAAGCCTTTATCAGTAACTGAGTCATCAGAGTGAAAGTGAATAAATGCATATGGACCAGTGGTTTGGAGTGGGGGTGGAGATCCAGTGCTACAGTATTTACCAAGGATGGGGTCTTGTGGAAGAAGACCATCTCGAATCTAGACACAATGATAGATCAACATTTAGGATTATCATAGGTGTGCCAGTTGTGAACAGTACCAACATTCCCCAAGTTATCTCTGAGGCCCCAGAGGTATTATGGATGGTGGGTGGAGGGAAAGCTTATAGGAAGTTTCCTCCAAACACAGAGGAACCAAGAAACAGATCCACCAGCATAGCTGTGATGCTGCTTCCAGGAGTCATCAAGGGTTTTTTGAAAGGGAAAGAAAGTATCAGGAGATCTACTGTTGAACTGCTTTCTTGAAATCATGCTCTGCATTGCACACAACATGCAATTCCAAACTATTCCTTTTCATTTCCATGAAAAGGTATTGGTGAATTCTGTAAGCATTGTGTCACACTCAACAAAAAGCCCAAGGCTCATACATCAAGTTGTGGATGGCTGTGAGCTACGATATGAATCTATTAGTCTTAGATCCCTTTCCTGAATAGTTTCCCATAGGCTCATGAATTCTCCGTGGGTTGGCATTTGACAAGGAGTTTGGAGACTGAACTTTGTACGAAAGTGAAAGCTTCCCATCAAGTATTTGGCCTGAATCCCATCCTTTTTGTCACAGGACTTCCTACGACTTTAGTGAAGCAGGTTCTCATCCCCTTTCTGTCCTATTGTCTCTGATTGTACATGGATGGCTGGAATATGTAAATAAAAAGGAGCATTTCAGCCCAGGATTAAATTTTCAAACAGACCCCTTCTGTACATAAAAAAGTTTTGAAATATCTTGTTTCATAATAACATATCCACAAAATGTTGCCATAATTCACAATTACACTTTACCTCTAAAAAGTCATAATTGCAGTTCTCATGGTGTTCCAGGCTCAGTGTGCCAAAAGCAAAAGTGATGAGGAGGCCAGGACTGGTTGAGATGGTCCAGAAGCAATTTCTGTTTACAGGATAGTTACCAGGATATCCTGGAGAGCTTATCGAGCCATAAGTACCTGTCAGCTCACCACCACATTCTAACAGAAAGAGACATGGAACAACAGAGTATTTATCACCACATGTCAGGTCAGAAGATGAATTGTTCTGTAGTGTCAAAACTAGCTACCACTTTGGGGTCAGAATAAATTAAAAAACAAAGACCAAGCCAAACAAACCTGCAAGTTTCTTCTTTCTTTAAATTTTGCAGTTAATTCTGCAATTTCAAAAGGAGAACTCCAAATATTTCCAAATTTGCATGGTAAAAGAAAGATTCTTACCAGTTATGATGAACATGCCTTAAGAAGAATAATCAGAAGTACTGTGTTTGGATTGGATTTACAAAATTAACCTGAATTTCTGTACTTTGTAAATAGTCTCCATTTTTTATCCTATCACAAGACTAGTTCCATTAAAAAGACAAAAAAAAAAGGAAAACTTAATTACAGGTAAGGCTGTTTTATATGCCTGTAATAAAATAGCATCAATGCAACAGTTGGGAATGGGAGGGGTACATCATGTGTTACATACCTCAGGAATAGCTAATTCAATCTCATCTATACTGCTCTCTTTGCTTTTTATTTTGTTAGTGCTATTTTTTCCTCCAAAATATTTGCTTTCACTTTTCAGTACTTTTATTTACTATTATATCGATCTAATAATGACAATTGAAAGAAAAAACCCACCAAAAATCATATTAAAAGCATTTCAAGAAATATCTCTAGAAATAAGGAAATGGCACTTTTTTTACTCTGTGGTTCATTCAAGACACAACCCAATGCACTATTTTGTTTCTAGATCATACACAGAACACTGAAGTGACCTTAATGTTACATGAGATGATTTGAAGTTTATCTCTGGGAATGCATGGCCAGACCATCTGGAACAATCACCCAATTAGCATTACCAAGAATTCAGGCAGAAATGCACAACAAATCATACAAAAAATCTCACAAATTCTTTAAAATCCAGTTCTCTATAATCTATCATGTTTGGAACATTTAGGCTGTTGTAAATTGTCAGTGGCAAAACAAACCATTAACTTGCTTGCTCGAAGTACCAGATATTTCTGGGAGAAAAGAGAACTGACTAAATGAATGGCATCCCCAGAAACACATGCTCCTTGGGGGATTCCTCACAGGAGGTGTAAAGCAGCCTTAAAAAACAGCAGAAAGCTATTCATGCACAGGCCTAGAGCTAGAGTTTGAAAGTATCTTCAAGTGATATATATGTCTACATTTCAGCCTCACTCCCTTGAAAAATACTGTCCTTCTGTTCCTAATGTTTCCTAATCAAAGGAAATAAGTAATTCATTTTACTCCAAAGCCATGAAGATGCTTTGTATTTCATCAACTTACCAGGATTCTGAGATTCCCAATGGACAGTAAAACCTCCAGTAATGGTGTGGTTTGAGTATAACCAAAAATACAGAGAGCTGTGGGAACTGAGAAGCTCTGTAGGACCTGGGAAGCCACAGTATTTTCCAAGCATGTGCACTGATGCTGAAGGCCCATCATGGATTTGAAGGAATTCAGAGTTACACTGATTACTTGTCTCCAGTTGGAAGAATGGGAAAGTAACACGCAGAATCTAATAGAAGCAAGAAAACAAAATATCTCTTTTCTCCATCTGCTGAGGCACTATCTATGCAGAAACTTTATAGAGCAGAAATATGTAAGAACTGTGAGAATCTATGAGCTTTTATGTCATTTCCTGAAATGTTCCAGAGCAGAAAAGAATATTAAAGAATCTTAAGGGTCAAAAGGAAAGAGAGAAGGTAGACAGACAGATAATTTAGCCAGTGAAGTTTTCTGAAGAGAGCATTATTTCTATAAACTAATAATTGAGACCATTTGCCCATGTGTGTCACATGTGCAAAAAATATATTTATATATATATGTGTGTAAATTTCAATGTGAAAAGCTTGAAACACAGCATAAAATACCTTATTCCAGGTTTCCCTAGGCATAAGGTATTTTTTTTTCATCAGGTAATTAGCATTTTTCATCCTTGTTATGGTTAAAAGTGTTGTAATGGGAGTTAAAAGATTCTATGATCTTGTTTCTCACATATAAAATTAGTGTCTCTAAAGCCCATTCTGGATACTTAGTGACATGCACAGCTTTAAGTTTGTTCAGATTCTTCACTGGTGTGCTGTAATATGCTCTGCTGAAGACAGTAGTGGCTCCTGGGCTTAAGGCTGAGGACATGTCACATACATATATATATGTAATGCTGTATAAACCACTGTTAAGCACTGGTTTATAAAATGACTTAATTCATTCCACAAAATGTCAAAAATACATCAAATATTTAGATCTCAAGTATAAAATTTAATGCTAAATTATGAAGTAGCATATTTTGTAGTTGTTATTTATAACACAAGTGGAATTGTTAGCTGCAGATCCGAATCAGAATATATATTTGTGTGCAACAGTTAAAAATTAATCCTTAGAAAAAAATCAGATGCTGTCATTACACAAAGCCATTGACAATATGAATTAAACATTCCACATTTCTGCACTCAGAGATCAGAAACATGAAATTGTTTTGGGGTCACAGAATCACAGAATAGTCTGAGCTGGAAGGCACCCAGAAGGATCATCGAGTCAAACTCCTAAGTGAAGAGTTGGCCCACGTGGGGATCAGAGCCACAGCCTTGGGCTGTCAGCACCAGGCTCTGACCAACTCACTTAGCTCAGGAACCACCTGTGGAGCCCATCAGAGCAGAGCTTTTCTCCTGCATCCATTCACAGATCACACTCTAACACACTGTAGGACATTGTAGCTGGAGTAGGTTAATAAACTACAACCCTCAGCCATTTAGGAAAAGCTTGGAAAATCTAACCCAAGCAAATCCTTAGGCTAAGGAGCCTGAAGGCTTGTGAGGATCTAAAATTTATTCTTTTGAAAAACTATTTATTCTGAGGGGATTGAGTCACAACATAGGAACACATGTAGCATGAAGACAGTCCTGTTTGCTCTGATAAGCTGAGGGATCCTACAGACTGAGGGTTTCTTTAACCTGAACTCTACTTTACCTTGTTGGGAGTAGTTTGAATAACCCAAGCACAGCTGACCCCACTGCTGTACCACTGGCTGTTTGGGTTGTTAGGGTAACTGAAAGTCCCACTCAAGCCTGAGAGATATCCTCCACAAACTGCAAAAAGAGAGAGAAAATGAAACAGATTTTGTGCTATTACTCTACAGACTAAACCAAAACCTAACTTCTTTTTTGCATAGCTTTTTCTTCTTAAACATTTAAAACAATGTTGAAAAATACTTCTATAAAAGGATCTTTAGGACTTCCTCTCAAGTGGAATGACATCTCAAAAAAGCACAAATTCCCCAAAAGAAAAATAGTTCTTGGAAAAAGAACAAAGATTATCAGTTGGTATATGTGGCTACTGCCAAAAGATATTGATTCCGTCTCATGGTAGTGTCTATAAACTGCTTTGCTTCCAGAAGGATACCTCCAGATTGAATCTCTAAATTTTCCACTTCAATGAACTAACATTTTGCATTTTGAAGTTAACATGATGTAAAATTGTCTTTCTCAGAAGTGGTACATCAGAGAAGTTATCCTCAGGAGATTTTATGGTTCCATTTATTCTTTTTGGTCAGATTTCTGGGCCTGATAATCTCACTCATGATATACCATGGTCATTTCTCTCACTGAACCATTCAATGCACGGAAACAGAGAACTGAGACCCCCAAACAGCTACAGAATAGTATGTCTGTCAAGCAGCCAAAATACAATGCACATATAGCTACAGTGTGCACCAAGCACTTGTAGTTGAATACTGAACTGATTCTAAAGAAATAGCCAATTCTCACCAAACTGCTTTGTTTCAAGAAGTGGTAAAAAGAATATAATTTTATTTGAAATGTCTGTCTAAAACATCTCATCTTTTTTCAACCCAATTCAAAGTGATCATTTAAGAAAATACATCATTTTTTCATTGATTAAAAACTAAAAGAACAGGTAGTACAGTATGATTCCTTACTGCATAAAAACTGGGTTTCTATCCCTTCATTATGAATGGCTAAAAATAAATTTTTCCCCTGTGGGCCTAATAATAAAATATTAATAATTAATCATAATAAAACATTACTAGTTAGATACTTCAGGAAAATAGAAAAAAGTCTAAAATAGTTCGAAAATAGAGTGGATTTCACAGGGGATCAGTGGAAGTTTTACATACTGTATTACATTAAAATGTAATTTCCTTTCTTCTTAGCAATTGACAGTAAAAATGAGCCACTGTTGTCACAGGGACACTGGACTCACTGGAATGCTAGCCTGACCTTGTTTAATTAAAACTAATGGCAAAAAATGTTCTCAATCAAACAGAAGAAAATATATTAGGAGGAAAAGGGAAAACCTTGCAGTCAGTATAAAACTGAGATTCCCCCATTTTCATGCCTAACATTTCTTTCATTACATTTCTGTTTGAAAACCTTTTCTGGCTTTTCCTCTTGACTAAGAACATCAGGACCTTTCAGCTTCATAACAGATGAAATAATATGCACAAAAGAGAAACATCAATATATTCTTTTGTTCCCCTTATACTGGATCCTCTTTTCCAACCAGCCTTCCAAACAACTTTCTTGGGAACAGAGATCTGATTTTAGGATGTCTGGCATCTAGCCAAGACCAGCGGGCCTGCAGATCAACTTCATTGTTGCATTCCTACTGCTAAACAAAACAGCTATAAACAAAGCTCATGGAAAACTCTGACTTGGAGGGAATTTGGGTTGGGACCTCTAATCCACCAAACACAGGGCTGTTTTTCACATCATAACTCAGTTCTTATTCACATGCTAATGCCATGCAGCAAGCATCTACTCTCTGAAGCCTGCTGTCCCATTTGCCAGGAGGGAAGGAGGGGGAGGAGGGCTGGCTGTACCTTGCTGGGCAGTCTGGCACTGTGGTCCTGTCCAGGTGCTGGTGCACTCGCAGGTGTAGCCATTGACCCCATCGGTGCAGGTCCCCCCGTTCTGACATGGGCTGCTGACACACTCATCAATGTTCTCTGTGCAATTAGGGCCTGTCCAGCCTGCATTACACAGGCAGAAATAGCCAGAGATCATTGCCTACAGATATAAAGAAATCAAATAAACTATGAGCATGAATCACCTAAAGAAATCAATGGAGTCAGCAAAAAGACTGATGTTTACATCTATTTTATGAGGAGATATTGGAGTAAAGAAATAAAACCTTTGCATTTTTTTGGCCTTGATGGTCACCGGTGAATACTAAAATAAACATAAAGCCTAATTAGATCATCTATCTCTTGGGGTTTTTCTATTAAATTATTTCTTAGCAGGGCTCTTTCAAATTACTTTCTTAAAAATCAAAATCCATACACTTTTAGCCATTCGGAAAACTGTTTGATCATGCTAGAATCTAGTCAATCACATTACCTAAACCTTATAAATAACAAGGCAAGATAACTGGTTTATAAGGAATTTTTCTCAAGACTTTTCTCCAGGAAGTCTGTGCTGCAGTTATGTGGGCTGTTAACTTCCATTTTCATCCCAAGGAGTGTTAAAGGGGAACAATTTCATCACCTTTTCAGCTTTATTCCTTACTCTGTATGTTTCTTTTCCATTTCCATTGTTGCAACCTGTACTACTTCTCCATATAATCAAGTCTTTCCATATCTGTAACTGTTTTAATTTCATATGTTCTCTTACCTTATATCTCTTGTTTTATAGACACAACCTTTAAAGGTAAAGCAGAACATGGTCCCAGGCTACAATCCCATCTTTGATGGCATACAATCAGTGTATTGCATTCTCTGTTTGCTTTTCTATTATCTATTCACGTCCTCTGTGTCCCAAAGAGCTTTTCAGTATGATGGAAGAGGTATTGATGTGTATTTAGGGCTCTGAATGTTATTTTAGAAGGTGTTTTCTGATCTGCATTGGCTGATACTTAATTGAAATTTTACTTCCTCTGTCATTATGCTGGCCAAATATAGCTCTGCTGTTTCTCTATTTTATTAGATGCTTCTGTAGTAACATTGCTTAAATATGTGTGCTATTATCTTCAGGTACTAGTTTGTAGCCATGATTGCCCACTGTTGTATGTTAGAATATATTTAGGGGAAGATGTCATACCTTTTAACAGATTGACTAAAATGAACTAAGTAGTCAGAAAAAGTGGCTAAGATCTGGGCAAAACAGGCCCTATAAATATCTTTAAATATGAGTGAAGACCATATTCAGTAGATACCTACAGAATAGAGAACAAGGAATGCTGGTAAGGAGTGGAGTGTGAGAGGACCATCACATTTCACACAGAAAATTGAAAAAGCAAGAGGCAATACACCATGGAATCATAGAAACATTTAGATTGGATAAGACCCTTAAGATCATCAGCTGTTAACCTAACACTGCCAAATCCATATCTTATGTCTCATTTTCCCTGTGCCTCCAGGGACAACCAAAATGAGGACATCTGCAGCCTAATGGGGATAAATGGGAAAAAACTCTACTGGAATAAAAAAATTGGCATTTCTGAATATTTTGGCAAAATCACCATTGTAAATATCCTCCACAACAAAATCCCCAGTTCTGCAGTACAGACTTTCCAGGGCACAGCAACACCTCACTAAGGAAGCAAAAAAACCCTTCTCAGAGTCCATGAGGACAAACTACATGTTGACTGTGCATCAGAATGAATTCATACCACCAATCAGTTTAGGTCCAAAAGACTTGGTTACCATCAGCACACCAATTCCTTTGAAACAGCCTTTCCACATTCATATAAACAGCCTGAGACTCCAGCAGTGCTCTCACAAGATCAGGAACTCATAACTACCTCTGCTGGATCTTAACAGTCTGAAGGTCAGCAGAGGTACTGGTTCTGTTATCATGGGTAATTCCTCCGTGATCCAGGGTGGTAAATTACTTTCCTGTGCCACCAAGAACAGTTCTCTCCCATCAGCATGAGCATTCAATTGGCTAGCGTGGGCTACCAAACACAATTTCTCAGGCCATTAGTGCCAAGACTGCTACCTCTACTTCACACACAAAGAAATGGCCTGTGTGTCCTGAAACTCACTTTGCTTTCCTCAGGTCTTTCCTTTGATCTTGCAGTCCCCACTGACTTTGCCTCATTCCCTGTGTCTGCACTCAGCCTTCAGTCTCACCAAGCCTCCCTGACTGGCCATAGCCACACAGTGCTGTCACCACGTGTGAGAGCCCAGCTCTTACCAAGCACTGCCCATTGGCACAAGGGTTCTGCCCCTGACAGATGTCACTGAGAGGAGAGCACCCGTTCGGCCCATATCCACTTCCAGTGAACCCAGACGTGCAGGAACAAAATGCCATGGGCCCTTGGGAGATAAGACAAGACACAGAACATAATTCTGTTACAATGACAATACCAATGTCTGTAAATGTCCTGGACATTTTGAAGGAGAATCTTAATTCTAACTTGATCTTTTGACACCTTCCCTGGTCAGTGCCCAGCTTGACCATGGAAAGAGCCCCAGTGTTGTTTTGCTGTGGGTACCTGAGAGTCCAAGGTCACCTTCATGGGAAGTGGTGAGGTAGTCAAAGGGTATTTATGGGAAGGGGAATATTAAAAGCAGCTGTATAATTGGAAAACTGCATCAAAGAGAAATGGTGAACATCTCCACAGTTTTAACATAAAGTCTTCTTTTTGGTGGAGCCTAAATCGACTTCTGTCAGTGTTTGTGAAAAAGTCTGCTGGCTTTTGCTAACCTGCCTGTAAAATCCTTTGCATGAGGCAAAACTGACTGTGGTGAAGGGGCTGCAATCTAGACATGTTTCTATAAAGTGCATTTATCCTAACCAGGTCCTCCTTGAGATTCATGCTGATATTACCTTACAGTCTTTAAGAAAGCATCATACCTGGAGCTGAGGTACAAGTAGCCAAAGGATGGCACCCTCCATTATTTATTGAGCAGATATTAACTTGGGTACATGTTTGTCCATCTCCCTCATAACCTGTTCAGAGGTAAATCTCAGTTAGTCTGTAGCAAGCCATTTTCTTTGAGAATTGACAGTAAAACAATCAACTGGTGAGCAAAACACTTATTCATGGTATAAAATAATAGTCTTCTGCAGTTTAAAAAAAGAATTGAGATAGCTGCTGAAGTAAAACCTGGCATATTTATTGAGGCTCCTTCATTGCTGGGATGGGTTCTGACTGTAAATAAATCCTTCCATAGTTGTGGGAAAATAAGATATATTAGTGTATGTCAAATACAGATAAAGTCAGTGAGGCCATAGAAGCCTGTGTCTCTCAGCCACCATGTGTTGCCCTCCCTACACATCTGCACCCAGTCAGCCCTAACCACATCCAGACTTTTTCTTCCTGCACACCAGAGCAGCCCTTGGATCTCAAACACAACACCCAGAGGCTCTCAGGATGTTCAGGAGGATCTAAGCCCTGCAGCACAACTCCTTATGGCCAGATCTGACATCATCAAAACTTGTCTGAGGCCTCATTTCCAGCATGGTGATATCCCTTCAGCACTCAGTAACTGGGAGTCTTCCTTACCTGCAGTCTACTGCCATTTAAATAGCAATCAAAAAGTCAAATAGAAAGACTTTCCCCTGCTATATTTCTTGTAGTGATCCCATACATTTCAGAAAGCGTTTTAAATCATAAATTATCAAGACCTAAGTTGCAACTTCCACTGCTTGAGCTGTACTGCAGTGTAAACACTGCCTCCTCAGACAGCATTCAGAGCGTGACAATTATCAAGGCTTTTTTTACTGCAGACAATACAGTCTGAGATTTATGGCACACAGGATACCCCTTCAATTAATACAGACAATGAAATTACTACCATAATTATGCAATCCTTGTTTCCCATTAATGATCTTGTAAAGGAAGTACTTCACCAAAACAAGGCTATAACACTGAAAACAGCTACCTAGTACAAGAGAAACCCATTTCAGAGGATCCTCTTTAGAGGCATACTCTATGCAATGTTCATTAATAGCTGAAGCAGTTTGAATATACTTGGACTCTGCATTCTGCATTACAGTATTGTGTATATGATAGTTCTATAAAACCAATTTTCAGCTTCTTAAATCTACACCAAAACAAGCTTGTATATGTTGAATCTTCATTTTTTCAAGCCCTTCCATAGTATTATCAAGAAGAAATCCATTTTACCTGGTGGGCAGAGCCCACAGCGGAATGATCCAGCTGTGTTGATACATTGGACCATCGGTACAGTTGAGCAGCCTCCATTATTACTTGCACATTCATCAATGTCTTGGCACGTGTAGCCATTTCCTTGCCAGCCTTAAAAGCAGCACAGAAAAGACATCAGAAAGAAAATGCCTGGCCTTTTTGGTTTCTTTTTTGACCAAATCTTTTCATAGAGTACAACTGAATTGCACTTCATTAGCACAAGAGTAGACCTGTCTCTCTCATAACTGATTAAAATTAATACCAGTCTGAAAATTAAGTTTCAACACAACAAGGTGGAGATGTGAGTACAAGAATGCTTTATTTTAACTGTATTCTAGATATTTCAGATTCAAACACACTTTTACCTAAAGAGGATGCAGTTCTGGTCTAGTGCATGTATGCACATTTTGCAGCAAAGCTTTATTGCCACTTCAGTCAAATACTTTAAAAACTTCCCCCATAGACACCACCTGCCCAGGTCAGGAAGAGTAATCATAGGTTATATGATCAATTTTTATATTGCCTTAAGGCAGGAAACATACAGATGTGAAAGTATTGCAGACGTATCATGTGAAGGTGACAGGACATGATGGACATGAAGATACCTGTGGACATGAGACCTGTTTAGATGCTCAGTTTAGGATGAGATAAACCATGCATTAGACTCCACTGCCTGTGTTACCTATATAAAACACAACCTTCATTTACTCCCTAGAACACTGACCAAAGCATTTCATGGAGTTATGCTCATCTGCATCCTGTGTCTGTGCTTATGACACACGGGCAGTAGTACCTCTGCCACCCCACCCGGCCTGAGAGCATGGAAGGACACGATACCTGTGGGGCAGGGACCACATCTGTAGGAGCCTTGAGTGTTGTAGCACTGCACAAGTGGGTCCTGTGAACACGGAGGGTTAGGGAGGCTGCATTCATCTATATCAGCACTGCAGGCAGGGCTGCCAGGGGGGGACATCCAGCCAGAGTCACAGACACAGTGGTACTTGGGCTGCCACAGGAAACATCACATTGCATGTTTAAGGCATTTGCAATAGTCCAGAAAAAGGCAGGAGGAGTTAATTTCATAAAATGACTTTCAAACTATAGCAAGAAAGCTTTCAGAGCATTACATGGCTTGTAGATTTTGTTTTGTAAGTTGCTTCAGTAGTTTTCTCTGTCTATTTCTTCCTCAGAATTTACTTTTCCAGATTATGGAAGCAACTCAGGCTCATTCATTATGTTCATAAAAGAAATCTGTAATTTACCCCAAAGATCCCAGAGAAAATAAGATCAATTATGAGCTTTACATAAACATAATTAAAAGTCATCAACTTGCTTTTTAACCGGGGCAAAGAGATCATTGTAAGCAACTTGAAATCATCTTGGCTGTTTTCTTTTAATCAAATTATTCAGTAGTCTATGCAATGTGCAGCACTGACATTAAAATGCAAATACATGTTTTCTTTTAGGAAAACATTTTTCTCTCTAGTAAACTTCACTAATGGCCAGATTTCAGCATTTATCTAGCTTTGGTCCAATTAAAGCTAATGGGATCTTTATTGTTGATTGTCACAGGAGCAGACACTGTTAAGCCAACACTGAACCCTTTTAAAAAGCTTTCTCAACAGAAAGTGGGCAGAAAATAAGTGATGAGTTTTGAAACGTCTAAAAATTAAGCAAAGAAATTATTTTATAGCAAAGCACAAAAAATATGTGCTGTGACTGGAATGGTGCATGGGCTTATAGGAGAATTAAGGAGCTCAAGGTTGGCTGGGTGGTTTTGGAGGGCTGCTCTGAGTGGAAAGAGCCAAAGCTGGCATGGTCCATCTGTCCCTTTGGAGTGAACACCCTGTACCCAGATTGTTGCCCAAATGGAATGAGCTGGCTTGCTCCAGAAGAGCACTCAAGTGTGTGCTAGCATCTATCCAGTGCAGATGCTTGGAAAGATTGAGCCTGGAGTCAGACCTCACATCCAGCTGACACTGAGGAGCACCAAAGATGAGCAGCAGCCACACAGTCACCCTGCAGCCCTGGCAGCTTCCAGGTCCCTGGCACTAATGTGCCGCTTTTCCCAGGAAAAATGACATTCATGATGTTTGTCCTTCTCAGTCATTTAAGCAGCAAAATACTCTAGCAACTTAGAACTCTCAAAATAATGAACAGTAAGAATATTATATTTCAAATAAGACTTCAGCTTATTAAAAAAATATTCCCAACCTCCCTATGGATGTAGTGGTAGATGTAATACTCTGACAAGTACCTCTAACAAGACATAAGACATTTCTGATTCTTTCTGCCACCCTTGGCACAACAGAGAGGCTGTTATGTTGTGCAGTGGCCCTTCTTGTTGTTTTCAGCAGCAGTTTGTGCCACGCTGTTCTGCCACACTCAGCAGTATTTGCTGCTTATTCATGCTGTGCTGCATGCTGAGGTTCATGCATTGTTCCTTACCCTGTTGGGCTGGTCCCTTTCTCCATCTACACAGAGGCCATGCTCACAGAGCCTCTCAGATCCTTCCTGGCAGTCATCAAACTTCAAGGCACAGTGACGCCCATAGGTTTCTGGAGTACAGGAGCAGCTAATAGTAAAAGTGGAAAGAAAAATCAAAATTTTGTCTTTCTACCACTGTTAAAGATTGTTCATTGCCATTCTCCACTTCATGGGGTTTTCCTTACAAAATACATCTATTTACCTATTATGACAATCCTGCTAATAATCATGCAGAGAGGTAAATCTCCTGTTCAGCAGAGACTCAAGAACTATTTGAGACTTGTGTATATTCATGACTGCCTGGCCCTACGGAAGAATCTACAGCCTTTTGTTACATTCATAAGCACAAATCCAGAAAATAAGAAAACTCTAACATAAGACTTAAATAGAACATGAGCATGGAAACTCCACTTCAGACAAAGAGCCCCTAAACTCCCTTTTTCAGCTATGACCATCATATGATGCCAGGTGCCTAAAATCCTACCTCTAGCAATATGCAGAAATGCCATGTCTGGCCTGTCCTAGAGAGTGGGGTACTTTCACCCCCACACCACAACCAACAATGGGCAGCTGCTGTCTCAGCAGCACCTCAGCTTTTAGGGATGTGTGGTGGGCAAGAGGTGGTATTTGGGGTTGGTGGGGTGGGAAGAACAGAGCAGTGGGTTGAAAGAAGGCATTCTGCTGAGAGGGTCTGGTTTGAAAGCTGCCACATGCATCACATTGTTATTTATAGGGCAGAGCTTAGCTACAGCATTATACATAAGTGGTGGAACTGAAACCAGGAACTTATAAGCCATCTGATCATGTTTCCCTTTTCTCTGGCTCTTTATTTCCACATAGAGAAAATGTGAGGTTCTGAAATACAACTGAAAGAGATATAAATGTACAGAAAACCTCCTATCAGATCACTAGCTTCTCAATAAAATGACAGTGAGACTCTTATTTGGATTCAAGTTATGTGCTGCAATGTCTGCAGCTTGCAGAGACATATGGCAGGTACACACCCTTCTTGGATTGTTTTTCAGCTGCCTAATGAAAAGTGCTCTGTAAAAGCATTTCTCTGCAGAATTGGTATCAGGGTATTCTAGTGCAGATGACCTGGACCTTGAAGCAATTTATATAAAATAAGCTGCTGCTGTCCCTTCCACTATGTCACATGCTCAGCTGAAATTGCAGTTTGATAAGCCAATTGCAGGTAACTAAAGAGTGCACCCAGGACAAGCAACCCACATGAACTCAGGCTTCAAAAACCCACAACAGCTTAATGCTTAACTGCAGTCTGCAGTGCAAGACAGCGTGTTCATTATTGTGAGAGACAGCAAGCAGAACAGCACCTTCCCAGCAGTGCAGCAGCCTGGGCAAGCACAGAGGCAACAGGTCAGGGAACCAGATGACTTTTATATGTCTAAAGTACATGCAGAGCTTCATGTTCAACTTCAAAGGACACAACAAGGCAATCTGACCGTCTCCAAAGGAGGAGAACAATGGCACTGTCTCCTGTCTACTCTGGCAAAGAATAATCTGCTACCCATCTGAAGTTTCTCAGAGAAGAGCTTCCAGAAGTAGGTCACACTGCAAGGCACTTCAGCCAACTTGTGATGCACTGCTGCTTGGCACTGCCGTGGTTCCCTCACATGACTCATGGCACGTTGTGATGAGGCCCCTGTTGTTTTGGTTGTGACACAGAAGTCTGATAGACTTGGGGACTTTCACAGCCTTTCATCCAAATGATACAGTGTCTCCTTAAGATTCTGATTGAGGAAGGTGTTTCTGGGTGCCTGCTCTTTTTCCTTATATTTCAGCTTTCCTGAGTTACAGGAAAACCATGCAGATAAAGAATATGAACAAGGGGTGAAGAGTGCATTATGTTCCATTTCATGGTACCTAATCCAGTACTTCTAATCACCTAGTATGATCTCTACAGACTATGGAAAGTCACATATTACCCTTTTCTTTCCCTGCAGTCCACATTGGTGTATATAACTATGCCAGAGCATTAAGTGGGGTGACCTGGGTTGTTGAGCCCCAGAAATCTTAGCAGCAATGTCCTCACAGCTGCTGAAAAGGATGTCCTGCTCTGCCTGGGGTTGGATTTAGCATTTGAGGAGCACTCAGAAATAAGTAAGACAATATGTGAAGGGAGACTAAAGATAGTACAATGGACTTGGGGAAGGGACTATGTAATAGTCCTGAGTGTGTGATGCAAAAGCAGTAATATTAAGGTTTCAATGACCTTTGAAGAGGTCTTAGTTCATTTCATGAAGCATTGATTCAGCAGGTACCAAGGAGGGCAAGCAGTACACCAGGGAAGAATCTGGGGAAGCGTGACTGTACTAACACTATGACAATGCTTGTGAGAACAGCAGACCTTAAACCTTAATTTAGTCACACACCTGTACCTCTCTGAGCACAATAAGAAACAAATAAAGGCAGATTGCTTTGTGTGTTGTTTCCTTGACAAATATCTGTTGCAGATAAGCTAGAAACATCCTTTAAAATCAAATTCAAGCTTACAGGAAGCATCACACACCAGTGATACCTCAGCAGACTCTGTGTTAATGCTGAAGCATGAGGAGCACTACAGGAGAACTTCCTCTGTTTGAGGTTCTTCCAAGAACTGACAAAGCACTATAAGCCAGTGTTATCAAGCAAATATTTGTGGGGGCTAAGATTTATATGCTGAAGCAGGAGACAAAATACTTTGCAGAGAGCTGTGGCATGCTCTCCAGCATGCTTGCTCCTATTGCACAGGGATAGCTTTGTATTATATGTGAAAGTTATTTATTTAGCAGATTATTTGACATTTTGGAGAATGAGACACAAAATGTTCAGGCTGGCTTGCCCTGTAAGCAAGAGCAAGTTTCCTGAGGAGCTGGGCACAGCCAGAGAAGAATATGCTCCAGAGGCCTCATGTGTGTGGGGCCCAGCATTCAGGCACCCCCTTGGTTGCAGACAGCACTTCTCCTCCCTTTCTGCCTTGCAGCACTGTGCATTCCTTGCTCTGCTGCTGTCTCAGCAGTGCCTTTGTTTTTGGAGGGGATGAAGGCATTTCACAGAACTGTTTCTGATTTCACAGAATAGTCTGGGTGGGAAGGGACCCACAAGGACCATCAAGTCCAAGCCTTAGTGGATGGGCTGCATGGGGATTGAAGCGGTGATCTCGGTGTTATTAGCACCCTGCTGTGACCAAATCAGTGTGCTGGGAATGCCAGTGATCAAGGGTGATCACCTCCTCCATCTCCTTACTGCCTGTGATCTCAAGGGGGAGGTGATAGCAGAGGGATGGCAAGGTGGCTGTGCTCTGTGGGCGAGTGCTGCTTACAGCCCAGCATGAGCCTCTCACTGCCCAGCTACACCCCATGGTGCAGGAAATTTCCATTAAAGCAGCTGCACCTACAACAGGGGGCTGGGTCACTGGAGCCAGTCCTCAGTTTGCAGCCCTCTCCCTGGCATGGCTGTGTGATGGATCTGCTTCCTGCTGCTCCTCTTGTGTCAAAGCAGGCAATGGCTTTGGAGGCCTTTCTGTGTCTGCAGTGGGCTCAGTGTACAGTGAGGTAAGGATTTTATTTGTTCCCAGACTGCAAGGGGTTATAGTGCACAGATATTAAACAGACTTAATTCTAGAACTTGTGCTGCAGGCATGACATGGGGTACAGAAATAGCAGAGTGTTCTACATGGGATATTTGTGTCTAGTTTTGAGAAGTTACCTGTAGCTGCCTGGTGTGTTCACACAAGTGGCTCCATTCTGGCAGCCCAGTGCTGTTCCAGCAAAAATCTGGCACTCATTAACATCCACTGAGCACAGGGGGCCCTAAGATGAAATGGAAAACCAGTTTATTTTCCAAATAACTGAGAAATGAAGCAAACCATGGACCCAATGTTTAATATAGTTTTCAAAGATATACAAACCATGGGCTGTTATCAACACAGATTCTCTTATGAAACACAATAACAAAACTTTATTTTTCAGCTGTGTTTCTGTGACCCTTGCTATCAGTCAGATGGGATAAAATATCTCAGATGTAGAAAGCATATGAATAGCACATTTTTATCATCCCCTCTCTTTCCAACTAGAAAAGGCTCCGAAAATTTTCTTATAAACTGTTTCTATCAGGAAAGCCCACAATTTTTGACCCAGACCTTGCTGGGATAACTTTTAAGTTGAAATCCTTTGAGACTAAGATATACAATTTCCATCTCTGATGCACATAATAGCAGCATTAAAGCATTTGCTAGTAAAGACTCTGGATCTAAAAAATTCAGAATAGCACTGATTATTTACACCCCCAGTTTGTCTTACTTGTTTAAGACTGAATAAATATCCATCCCTTCCCCCAGTCTCTCTCTCCCCTTGTGTAAGGTCAACAGCAAGGCATGCAGTTCAGTTCAGTGCTCAGCAAAAACCAGACTAATTCTCTGCTGTGGGAACTGCCAAGAATCACTGACTTCATGGGCCACTGCCTGCATGTAACAGTGCAGGGCTTGGCCCAATGCTTTGGGCTTCTTTTTTTACACATATACATTGTTATTGCTGAGAAGCAAACACGTGGCTCTCCAGACAATAGTGACACTGCTGCTCTGCTGTTCAGTGTATCTCACTCTGCCTGAGCAGCCCCAAATGCTGTGCTTTGCTTTGGCAATCACACTGAGAGAGATGCAGTCCTACAGTTGAAATACACACTCTGTGGTCTAGGAGGCCAAAGACTCACCTGCCAGTTGCTGGGACAGAGGCAAAAGAAACCATCCAGTGAGTTTACACAGGTCCCTGAGTTCATACAGGGGTTACTACTGCAGGCTCTCCTCTGGATGTCCTGAAATGCCAGAAAATAGTAGAAAATTAGGTTTCTGCTTAGCTGGCTTTCCATTAGCATTTATTTTCAAGACAAACCTTCTTTTTTCTTTTCCCCCAAATTCTTTTTTTAATTGCCCTCCATTTCTTTTTTCAGCAAGATTGATTTGTAAAAGTTTTGAGCTATTTCACTTATCCCTGTACAAAATAATGATGCTGTGATTGCTCACACACAGAATGGCCAAGCACTAGGATGAGAAAAAGTAAATATTAATAGAGACTGCTCTTCAGCAGCAGACTGGGAGTCTAAATGGAAAGTTATCTTGTCTTTTTGATTCCATGGGTATTTCATCTGACAATTGTTTTTACTGTCACCTGTAGGTGAGGCTTGTCACAAGCTCACTGGAGAAGCAGGCAACAGTTGAAACTTAGTTCCAGTACAATTAAAATCCAGTTTGAGTTTCTGGTCTTTGTCTTGACAGACCAGGGAAGGAAAAGTTCACTTCTCCTTGGTATCAGCTTGTTGTTCTTGAATGTATGACTGTTTTTCCATTAAGAAATGCAGTCTCCTACACAGTTTATATTTTGTAAGAAGGCATATCACCTCCTCCACAAATCTTGGTGCTTTTTTAACCTTCTGTTCCCAAAAAAGTTTCCCTGAGGAATGCAGGAGAGGAAAGAAATCATTTAGCTGTTTAATCATTGAAACCTCACTTTATTTCCTTGGGGCTGAGATTTTCTTTTCTGATCTCTAGTTTGCTTCCCATTTACTTACCTGCTGTAAGCTTTGAAGTTTGTTATCGAGACTCAGGATCTGCAAAAGAAATGTGAATTACATTGTGCTTAGTATGAGAGTGACCACAGAGGTACTTGCTGGATACTGGTAAACTCACAAAATTATTTTCCTCTGAGAAAAAAGAATAGCTGGTATGTGAAACCAGGTGACAGTCAGATCCAAATGAGGCCCCATTCACTGAGATTTTGGTGGGTTTGGCTGTTAAGAAAATGCCAGCTTAAATACGTCCCAGTTTGGATCCACAAGGCAAGACTCAGTCTTGCAAAGATGTATTCAGGTACTGAAAACTGAGAATGTGAATATTCCTGGGGGACTGCTCAGATCCTCACATGTGCGACAAGGATGGAGGTCTGGGACAGAGCACTGAAAGCCAGGAAAAGGGTCTCCACCTCTGAGTGGGTTGTATCCATGAACAGCAAGCTGACACTGAATCAGACAATGTGATGGATGCATATTAGTACAATTTCCCCAAAGGAAGGTCTCTTACACTAAGAAAATATTTTCCTATAATGAACTTGTGGAAACATTGTAACAAAAGATACTTAAATCAGGCAATAATTTAAAAATGTTCTCATGGAAAAAAAAAAACAAAAACTTTCAGGAGCATGGAAGTGACAAAACTATTGCATTAGTCTTATCTTTCCACTGCAAACCCCTACAGCCCGTTTAATCTATGGAATGGGATGTCTGTGTAACAACTATGAAAACATATATGGTCTATTTCCAGAATTTATCCACAAATATTAGAGGATTTAGTCAATACAGATGCTGACAATGAGCAAAGAGGAATCACTGGAAATTTTGGGGGGGATTTACAGAAATATTTCCATTGTCTACAGAGTTACTGAGTAAGTATCTCAAAATTAAACACAGACTCCAGGCTGATATTAAATAGGGACTCTGCTCCAGTTCCCTAAACTGGGTGCAGAAATATTAAAATAAATCAGATTGTTTAATATTAGTGTGAGGAATGGAAAAATGGGAATGCTGGAGGACAAAAACATGAAGGTATGGCTCACCTTGGAGGTCAGCAGAGTGATCTGCTGGGATACATTCTGCAAGGCACCACTGGCTTTTTTGAGTTCTTGAATCTCTGTGCTACTCTCTCTAACCTAAAGTTAAACAACAGAGATAATGCGAAACAAACTTTGACTTTTCAAAAGCTTAGGAAAGTTTAGTCCTTGCATAACTTTACTATTATAAAGTCCACTTAAATACAGAGAGCTCTACTACATACACAATTTAATCTTTTCATTATCTTTAGTGATGACATGATTACTTTACAAGTCTTCAATGGCTTACTTTCATATTAGACTGCTGATATAGATAATATAAAATAAAATACAAAACACATCAAACACTTGTGAAAACAATTTAAATAATAATATGTAGAACTGAAAATGAAAATATATTAAGGGAAAATAACTATATCACCTGACTAAAAAGTTCTGCAAGGTCTTCTCCGTTAATTTTTACTTTTCCCAGTGGTCCAGTTCTAAATTCAATATTTTTGCTGGAGCCAGCATGGAACACTAAATTACCCTGCTCCGAGGATAAACGAGGCCTGTTGTGTATTGGAAAAAAATAAAATAAAGCATAATTTAGTTACACACATCTGCCAAAGAGTATGTAAAATAGAGCTGTAGTAAAGCCATTCTGCCCCCATTACCAGCACTTACAGGCCACCACACCAACAAATGCATTTGCAAGCAATGGTACTTACTGCTCGTCATAAGTGGCTCTTTTCTGCCTCTTTTTTTCATGGTGGTTTGGGTCACAGCTCAATCCAGTAAGCAATAATAGCACAACCAGAAGCTGAGGAGCAGGAGGAGCCCAAAGCATTGCTCTCCTCCAGCTGTCCTGTGCTCAAAGTGAAAGCTTCAGTGCTGGACTGGGCTGTTGTGAGCCCAGGTGGCCTTTGCTCTCACACAGCTCCTGGTTCACAAGGTGCCCATTCTGCTGCCTTGTCTTGCAAGGGTGAACTTTATCTCGGATACCTTAATTAAAGATTGACAGCATGCAAATCCCCTAGACATTAAATGCATTTTTCTTCTTTTGTCTTTTGGGTTCAGGAGCTTTGAGAGATCATTAAATGGAATCTGCCTGTATTTTATCACTATGTCTTTGCCCTTTGTACAGCTGAGCACCCCTGTGTCCCTGTAATCTGCAGAAAGTGCTCTCCCACGTGCTGCATCACAGGAGCGAAGGAAGGATTATTCGGCAGCACTAAAGGACTTAAATTGTTACCAAAAAAATCCCCTGCCCCAAATGTAAACCCCACTGTGGCTGGCAAGGAATATTTGTATTGAAAGAGAAGCTTCCAGTTAGTAATTTACTGGGCAGATGACACAAACAAGTCAGCAGTACTGAACAGCATGCCACGGATTACAACAGCAAAGTACAATTTTAACCGAATATAGTTGCTCTGACTCAAGGGTTACTCAGTCCCCAGATGCTGAAGCTCAGGCTGTTGCTGCTGAAAGCCATGAGAGATTCCATGTCCCAGCTCCCCTTTGCTTTTGCTAGTCTCCATATTCCCCTTGCACAAGACTTTGCTGCGCTTTGTTCTTCCTGCTTAGAGGAGCTCTGCGTGTGTTTTCTTTCCTCATGCTAGGAGCTTCCTGACATCCGGGTCCACCACCATTCTTTTTGATTTTCCTTTTTGCTTAGTAGACATCTTATTCAGGTGGCTCACATTTCAAAACTCTACTGAGAAGAGTTGCAGCAGTTGTAACTGCTCTTGCTTGTAGGTAATACCAGCATCCTTTAAGCACCAGACCTTCCTGGAAGCCATGGAGCTCCTGCACTTCCTAATCCTATCCAGTCTTTCTTTCTGCTCCAGTTTGTACTCGTCACCCATAGATGTCCCACAGATATGTGGAACCTTCCCTGGAACTGGGGGATTACAGCTTTCACAGATGGAAGCATTATGAGCTCAAAACAACCTGGTAAGAAATTGAATGTGGTGACAAAAAATACTAATGTCATCTCAAAAAGAGACAAATGCACACCGAGGACAGGAATGTGAAGTCAGGGCGGCTAATGTTTGTGGTGCTGCCACAGATCACATGATCTTCACTGTGAATACCATAGTGTCTTATAGGCTAGATCTTTTGGCTTAAGTACTTAACTAAATCAAGACTCTTATCTTTGTCATTTGCTATTAAAAACTGAAAAACTCAATTTCTTGGCCAGGTAGTTTAACTTCATTAGCAGGTAACTTATGAACTTCATCAGCTGTGTTGAGGAAGCAGAATCTTAAACAGTTGGCAGAGGGCAGAATGCTGAAAAGAAAAAGAAATCCTTAAGGAGGGGTGTGGGAAATGGAGGCTTGCAGCAGCTGCAGCCCCTGGGAAGGTGCTGTGGCCATAAAACTCTCAAGACACTCATGAAGAGAGGGAAAGACTGATGATAGGTGCTTATAGGTAAGGAACAGCAAGGGGAATGTCACTTTTCAGTCACCCATGTTTGATGTAAACCCCATGGTTTCTGATCCGTTGCACAGGGCCTGCTACCAACTCTGTGCTTGGTTGTCTCAGAGCTGTAGGGACACATGGGAAATGCTGAGTTCAATATGGAGCTGGGTTTACACCATGAATTTGCACATTTGTATGGAGGTAACAGGATGACTTCATCTGTTGTGTGTCACTTTTGAGCTCTAGAGTATTATTAGGAGGAAAGATGAAGGAGGATCCACGGAGGTGAAGATAGTAGTACTGGGAGATATGAGCATAGCTGAGGGAAAACTTCTGTAAATGTGCTCTATTTGGTATTTAACCAACAATGGACTGGATTTATAATTATTTGCAAATATTTAAGTGATAACATTGAATAGCAGGGATTTTTTTTTTTTTTCATCTGTAGGGGGAAAAGAAAAGGATTATTTTTCAGTCTTCCATTAAAGAATTAACCAGGTTTGAATTCACACCAGTGGCTGCTCTTCCTCCATTTAAACAGGTAACATTGTCAAAAACTCTCATCATGTCCATGCAGTTGAGTTACTTTCTAGGAGTAATTAATGTCTGTTGAATTTTGGGCCATGATTTGAATCAACTTTTGTCTTCTACACCAGCATCTTTGCATTGCAGGCACATACTGCTGGAGAAATAGAGGAATACCACCATTTCATTTCACACAGCTACAGAAGATGGTGGTAAATTGTAGTCCCTCCTAGTGCAGGATGAACTTCAACCAGAATTAGAGACAAACACTCCATTACTCTTGCCAAATCTGCACACAACCTATGCTCTTTAGAGTTGTTTTCTGAGCCTTCATCTTAGGGAGGTAATGAATGACCTGTCCCAGGAGGAGAGGTTCATGCCAGCTCTTCTTGTTAGAAACAACATCCCCTATTCTAGTGCCAGAAATTTGTATGTTTTCCATTATGTTCCTCCAAAAATGATGTCTCAATTCAATATATTACAGAAAAATTAGAAGGTGTGGACCTATTTCTGTCATTAAGAAGGTTTATAGATTTCTCAATTTGGCCAGCCTGGGGTGCATTCACTAGGAATAAAGACTAAATTAACTAAAATCTGGAAGGTCTAATGAAATGGAAAAATAGCGTGTCATACAAATAGGTGGGAGTCCAACCCTCTCTTTCCATCCTATAATCAGTGCATAGGCAAAATCAGCTGGTCCTCAGGCCAGCCATTTTCTAAGCTATAAAGCCTGCAGGAAGAGAAGGTGAATTTCTTCTTGTTCCTTGCATTACCAGCATTGTCTTCATCCTTAATAGTTTATTGCTCACTGATTATTGGTTTATTGGAGTTAATTAGTTGGAAAGGGAAGCCTGAAGGCTGACAGGTGGCAGAGAGGGGCAGTGCATACTCAGCAAAAGAAATGAAGAGAGGAAAGGAAGGATTTTGTGGGCCACAGCCGAAGGCCAGGATGGAAACTGGAAACTGTCAGCATACAATGGACTTTGTGAAAGTGAGTTCCTGGAGTACACAGCCAGCCAGCCAGCCTGCTACAGAGTGGGGTGTAGTTGGCCCGGGGTTTATTTGAGTTGACATCCGACTGACAGTTACACAAACTCAGTAAACTGTTAAAACAAAAAGAAAATCAAAGCAAAAAGAGAAAAAATCTCCACCAGACAGACTTCAAAATCGACAGGAAGAATATTAATGAGCACCAGTTTAATGGACAGTGCCAGGATACCCAGAGGCAGAAGGTTGACTAGACAGAAATATTGATAATTTGTCTATGCTGTCCAATTCCTGAATAGAGGTTTCAGAGCAAAAAGCATAATAGTAAATATAAAAAAGGTGGAGGGACAGATTCTCAGTTGATACAAAAAAACATAGCTCATGTGGATTGAATGGAGCAGTCATATTTCCTACAACACAATTCTGTACTTTTATGGAAATATTGTCCCTCATGTTGGTAAAGGACATCACATGGAAAATTTTCCTTATGTTTCTCTGTTCTGGCAGGAACAGCTGATAGACTCCCTGCTGCAGAGCAGGTGAGCATACAGAGAGCTGTCCTTCTCCTTCCTCACCAGTAGGTACATGGGATGGGCTGTCTCCCCTGGGCTCAGGAGCAGCCTCACCACTGCCCTTCCAGATCCCATGGCAGCAGCAGTGACTGTTGGGTTACCTGCACCACAGCCAGGCCAGTGGGGGCACAAGGGACGTGGTCAGCAGGCTGGTGCTGTTCTGAGTTCCAAGGTAAGTTTATGAGAACACAAATAATAAAATATAGTACAAATTTAGTTTTTGGGATAATGATGGCATACATTCTGCCCTCTGCCAACTGTTTAAGATTCTGCTTCCTCAACACAGCTGATGAAGTTCATAAGTTACCTGCTAATGAAGTTAAACTACCTGGCCAAGAAATTGAGTTTTTCAGTTTTTAATAGCAAATGACAAAGATAAGAGTCTTGATTTAGTTAAGTACTTAAGCCAAAATTGATCTACCATCCAAATTCTCCCTGGATTCCTTTATCACAAGTAAGATTTAACACATTAGTTTTTTACTTTCCTTATGAGACTTTTATTTCAGTTCTTCTGTCTTTCTGGTTTTTCTTCCTACACATTGTTGTTTCTATAAACCACTCTGATGCTTTCTATTCTCCATTTCATTCTCTTTTGCAATTAGGTTAATGAAAAGCTTCCAGTCAGTTGTATCGGCTCTATTCTTTTCTATTGATTATTCCAGCCCATTTAATATATTCCAATTGCTTTAACATACACTGAAGTTATTTTTAGGGACTTCCATTTGCATAGCCACCCTTCTTCAGTAATAATCCTAAAGCCATGAATGGACCTGGCTGCACAACCTCCCTCAGATTCATTCTATTCTTGCCTTTCACCAAGAAGCTCAGTCTGAGCTATGTCTGTAAAGTGTTTGCTGTGCCTTGAGGCTGTGGTTACAAGAACTGGTATTCTGTCACCATACAAAACAAGCAGTAAGAGTCATCATCCTGGGCTAGAAGAGATCTCTCCAGGTCAGTGGATCATCCAGGTCACTCCAACAGTGGCCAAAAGCAGACAGAAAATGAAGGGTACATGAAGGGGTGAGCATATACAGTACCTCCCCTAGGTACTCTCTTGGCCTCCAGTTATTTGCAGCTTGGGAACTTCTTCAATCAGAAATCTACTTAGTACTCTCAGAGCATTTTTCTTACATAAACTTTTCCAGTATTCTGCTTCTCCACAAGCTTCACCTTATAACACATATGCAAAGAATGAGTAATGCCATATGTTAACTGTGGTAAATATACAGTGAAAATGCCAATAAAAATATTAATTCTGAGAAGAATCCCATTATAAGTGTATTATTTATAAACAGAATGAGATTAGTTTGTTTTTTAAAATACTTACAGACAAACATTTGAACTAATGAAGACTATTTATTGCAATCTACATATGAGAAAATATATCAGTACCATCAGCATGCTTTGCTTCCAAGTGCCAGGCTGCAATTTAAAAATATTTGAATTAAAACAGCCCAGTGCATGGACAAAAACACAAGGCAAACATGCTGTCACTGAAGCTGGGATTTCAGGATGTATTCCTGCATATAAAATCAGACAATCTTCCCTGGAGGAGATTTCAGGAACTTTTTTGCTGCAATTTCCCAAATCCTAGCAAAGGGCATCCAACCAGAGTGGCCATCTGACATCCAACAACTCTCTCACTAAAAGTGTTGTGTTCTAGTTGATTTAAACCCTTCCAACTCTGCTTCTTGTTTCACCAGAGCTCTTACCTGAGAAGGTTCCTCATCCAGCTTCCTCCCACTGTCAACAGGACCAGGTGGAGGAAAGTCAAAGAGAACAATCCAGTTGTCTTGCCTTCACAGACGGCTGCCTGGCCCTCTCGGGCTGCTATTTCTTTTCTTTAATGGCTATATAGATTCCCCAAACCTTACAATCAGCTAAAGACAAAAATAACACAAATCTTGTCCTGCTCTTTGCAATAACAGTTACATTGACATACTATCACTACTCAGTATTTCATAAACTTCCTCTAATGAGGTTGTAACACTAAAATACTCATATTTGCACAGGCAAAGGGAAAATGGCTACTGGAATTAATTCTGGGCTCTGTGTCTACTTTTTTATGGTTTCACATTATTTTTCCTTGGGTATTTCTTTGATCAGTTCAATTTTTTACAATATTTACATAAGACTGCTCAGAAATGCTAGTGCTCTTAACCAATTATTACTTAATCTCCTCTAAATCCTTACTAATATGTCATATTCTTTAAATAACATGCAGAAAAAATACAACCCTTAAGTGGTTGTAAACACATAGAAGACAAAATATATTAAACTGCTAAAGAAAATAAATATAGTTCAGTATTTATACAAGAATTCAAATGTTAAAATTTAGTATGAACCGCAAGAATAGGAGCCAAAGGACGAGCTAAGAATTGAATAATTCATCCTTGAGATGCCACAAATATTTTCTAAATTTTCCACTTATTTTAGAAATGTGTGACAACTGCTAAAACAAATTGTATAGTAATTGAAGCCTTAGGCCTGTTAAGATTTCTATTGAAATGTCTCTGTCAAAACCAAAATGGCTTTCTCTTGCTTTAATTTAAGAAATAGTTATCACCAATCAATGTTTTTGCAGACTGTAATACAGAGATTCCTGAAAATCCTTATAATTCTCCTATCAGTCAAAAGTGAGATAAAAAAGCCTCTGAGCAGGAGCCTTACATTCACTGCATGGAAGGATGCACCTCCACTTCAAGCATCAAAAAGTACTCAAACTCACTGTGTTAAAAAAATGGTATTTTAGTAATTTTGCCACTAGACAGGTTTCTTCATGAGTATAGGGAAACCCCAGACTAACTCAGATAAAAACTATCTGATATAGGGAAGATTTTTGTAAGTCAATCTGCAAGCTTCCAAAATGACTACATAAATGTAACACCACCAATTAAGACAGCCTTTTTCTCAGTGGAAATTCTCAAATTTAAGGGAACACAACCACGTTACCTCACTCAGCTAATGAAATGCAATTAAGATGTGCAAATGAATGAAGTACAAAATAAAAAAATCAGATTCTGGGAATTTCCCTCCCTTTCCAAAGCTGTTTTCCACATTTTACTTCTTCACCTTTCAGCTGCTTTTGTAATCACATTTCATTGCTGTGAAAATGCTTAAGCTGAAGTTGCAAAGTACAGCAATGATGTAGCCTGCAAAGTACTTAGTATTAGGGGGCTGCTTGGAAAAGGAAGCAACATGATCATCAAGTGAGGTCAAGCAGGTACAACCCAACAGAACTCAGTAAAGCAGTCTATTAATAACAAACCAAGGGGATAAGCAGCAGTCACTCAATTTAGCTGCACTAGTATTACAGGGTTAGCAGGGGTAAAATACACAAACATGTATTTACAACTCTGAATTATTTCAGTACTTTTTTTCCTTCAGAAAGAGCTCAAATTAGCAAACAGATTCAGTCTTCACAATCACATTGAATTAAAATTCACTATCCATATGTAACAGGCTCTGTATTACTGTATCAGTTTTAGGTGCAGCTAGGTACATTTCAATTTACACTTCAACACCGCTAACATACAAGTGGCATATAAAGCATTAATTTATGTTCTACACATAAAGGAATTGAAGATTAATTGTTATAGTAATATTTTTCCAAATATTACTACAGTGAAGCAGAATGAATAGACTATTTACATGAATTAGCTGAAGGAAATTCCAATGTATATATCAAATTCATATCCTTTGTTTTCATACCAATGTTTGGAACATATTACACAGTAATAGATCATACTACCACATTATTACAGTAATAGATCATACTACCACATTTCTCCTGAGAACAAGACCATACAGCTAGTAGTTATTGATCTGGCTGATAAATCTACACAATAACCATTGTGGGTATAGGCAACCATGGTTCACTGTCAAAACCACACCTGCTCTTTGCAGTTTAGTAGCCAGCACAGCAGTACTTTTTTGCCATTTCAGTACTACGAGTGACCAGGTGAGGACAGAGGCCAACCTCACCTTCTCTAGGGCTTTGTCCAGACCACTTTCAGGAGAAACCATTTCCATTTCTCTTTTACAGGTGGAACAGCCCAAGTGGTCAATATGCTCCTGGAGAATCAGACAGACTGAAGTAGGTCAACCCAACTTTTCCTGGGTTAACAATCCACAAGCAGCATGCAAACCTCGACTGAAAAAGAAATGCAGGACCCAGCATAAGATAAAGCTGTGTGTATTTATCTACATAAATTTATTTTCAAATTGTTTTCAGGACTACAGCAGATGAAAATAGCTACAGCATCTCTACAGCAGCTGTTCTCTCTATGGTCTTCACTTTCTCCTGCACTACCAAACCCAGATGGAACATACCAAGACTGTTCCTGTGTCATTCCATGGGTGGAGGGGAGAGGGGGAAGAAATCTCATTCATTTTAAGGACTGGCAACTTTAACTCACTGCTTAGGTGCACAGGAACTATGATCAATTACAAAATCCTTCTGTCTTCTGGCACATAATCTCCCTAAGGATGCTTGCTAAGTATCATCTCACCTCTTCCTCACTCAAGCTGTTTTTAATCTAGATACCAATGGGAAAACCCCAAGGAAAGATAACAACTAGAACACATGCTTCTTTAGAGGGCTTTCAGTTTTCCAACCATTTCCTCTATTATTTCAGAGGTACTGAACTGACAAGACTTGATTACAAACCCACTGAGTCCAGCTCTGTGAGGCCCTGTGCAGCGGTGGCACTCGGGATGGCCACATGCAGTGGCTTCACCTCAACATACACTCCTAACCCCAGTACTACTACCAAGATTTGTGAAGAAATTTTCAGAAAAAGCCCATATAGTTTTTCTCCAGTTCTTATGTCACAGGAACCTAAACATGGAGCTTTACATTTCTTTAAATGTTTTTTATATGTAAGTCTTTGGTAAGGAGCAATGATCTTATCCTGAATAATATGAGAAGAGAAACAGGGAAGTTATTGTCAGGCCTGTGATAATCTTGAAATATTTTCATTCAGCTGCAACTAAACAAATCATTCCAGACAAATACAGTTGGGTTCCAGAATCCTACAAGTATTTAAAAAAGATGAGACAACCATAAAGAACAACACTACATCTTAAAACTTGTACATAAAATACTGAATTTATTAGTTTCATGAGCTACAAAAATCACATCAAAATGTCAAATCATTTACACAGTAAATCTTTTCAGAATGGATCACTTACTTTTAAAGATGAAGACATTTTACACATAGAACTTGGTCTCTGCACCTAATTGAAATAGCTTTGACACAGTTTCACACAGTACTGAGAAAATGCTTTTAAGATAAAAAATAAAATAAAGTAAAATAAAATAATCTTATCCTTTCTCATTTGAGTATTTGCATATGCTGCTATTTTTCATTCTGCAAACTAAAAAGAAAATTTAAATAAAGCAAATCAGTCCTGTAAACTGCCATTTACATAAAACACTATACAGTTTAAATTCAACATGAATGTCAGTTATTAAAAATATATCAAAACTGTTCAGCAAAATTTCTGGACAAATATCTTGGTAATCTCTGTTTTTTGTCCAGGTTCCATCATCTTTCTCCTAAAAGATGGAAGTATTTTCTGTCACCACTTCATATACATCAGTTTCAGGGTCTGAATTATTCAAGTAGAATGGAGATCAATTTTGCCACCACGTGTACATTGAGGCTGTTTCCCAGAAGACGATAGCATTGCTTTACTGTTACCTTTTCAGGAAAACCTAAAACAAAAACATACAGTGCAACATCACTAGTCTGGGTTTGTTCCTACTTTTTAGTCTAATTTTTTTTTTTCAGTGAACATTTCTTAGTGCAGTTATAACAGATTGCAGCAGGATTTACCCTCCCTCCAGCCCTCCCCCCAAAATTCACGAAGTTACAAAACCAATTCACAACCAATTCACTGGATTTGTGTCAGCTCTTCTATTACCAATACTGCCATCTCTAAGGTTTCACAAGAAGCTTCAAAACATTCCTCTGTTGTGTAACTACTGCTGATCTACCTTCCCTTCAGAGAGCTCAAAACATCCAGCAGTCTCAGGGAGGGGCAGCAGCACTAAATCCCTGCACAACTGCCATCTAGATAACATCCACAGAAGAACATGACCACAGCAGAAAGAAAATGTGACAATTCTGCAGATGAACTAAACTGCACTTCTCCATAAGCTTTATGTTGTACTTCCCACATGATCCCCTCTAACAGCTCAGGCAAATCACAAGTGCAATATAACACCCATACAGATTAAATGATGAGCAAGGCTTATTCAGTGAGTGATTAAGCAGTTGAACAATCTTCCATGTAATTCAATGGCGACCCCATTAAACACACTCAAATACAGACAGCATCAGAAATGTCCTTCCCATAGTAGGCCTGGCAGAAAGAAGGGAGAGCCAGTAAAAATGACACCAGCCCAGGTATTGTGAAAGGGCTGTGCTGTGTACTGACTTCCAAGCTCCTGAGAGTGAAGCAGTTTTGAGCAGCCAGTTGGTCTGTTCTGCCCTTGTTTGCACTCTTACCTTACTCCAACTGTGAGGTAAAGTACATTTGCTTCAACCTGAGTGAAAGATGAATAGCAGTGATGACTTATTTGTTAGGGTCATATAGTGACCTGCTGAAACCTGGCCACATTCAATTATTTCATCATTCCATAAGAAGAAACACCTAACTTTGACTTGGAGGTCATCACCACCCCGATTAGCTCAGATGCACAAGCACACTATGAGTGCAAGTAGTGATATGTATGCTCTGAAATTTCCACAGCTCTTCAAAAAAAATTCTGTTCCAGAGAGAGCTCAGGAGAGAATGTGGCTGGACAGTTATTGAGCCAAAGGAGGCTCTGAGGAGGAGGTGGTGTCTGGGAGGAGTTGTTCCATCCTTCTCTGCCAGTTACTAATGCCTCAAATGTGGACTGCTTTGGTAAACACATCTTCTGCCAGCTCCATCCACTCTGCCCAGCTTCCTGGCACTCACATTTGGGCAACCGTTCTTCTGTCTTTGGAACAATCACTTGCACTCCCACACACACTTCCTTAGATGGAGTTTTCACATTCCATCGATGAATAAGGTACAGAATAAAGGCATTTTAAAAGCATACATGAAAATAAATATGTATTTATGCACACACACACACATGTACTTACAGCCCAAGAAGCCTATCTGAATCTTGAAAATGTCAGAATTTCTCCTTCTACCTTTTGGCAACCAAAAGCCAAGAATTAATTTTCAAAACTCATGGTTTCCTTTATCCCAAGCCTCCTCCCTCTGACTGTTAACATTGTCTTGGACTTTCTATCTTCTTGGCTCCAGAGATGCCTACATCAGAAGGTCAGATTCAACAATGTCCAGTACACTGGCACTTGCTGCACAGCTCTCACTGTAGCATTTATGTCACACACAGTACCTGAGGACATTGAGGTCTTAACAGCACGTACTTCCCCACCACGCTGGCTTTTGTTTCCTAAAAGCTTGCATGCATTGCTAATAAGAAAAATGGAAAACACATCCCAACATCACTCTCGTGAAAGCAGGTCACAGGTGCAAGAATGCTCTGTTCACTTTTAATGATATTGCTGTGGGACCCACCAGAGTGACTAAGACAAATGACTGCAGTATTTCATTGAACTATAGAGCAATTACTAGTTATACATTTTGATGTTAAAAGCACAAATAAATCTGGTCATGTTAAGAATGAACAATGACTTTCACTCTGGACTTCACATATTAGAAAAGGCCATCAACTTTTTAAAATGCAGAACCATTTAGACAATCATGTTTCTTCTGATGATACTGTAGCTGCACTAGTAACAGCATCTGTTACAAAGCTGCTGACAGTCTGTTCACAGTTTTCAGCTTATAGTTTCCTCATGCTTCAGTTTCTTGGACCAATAACATATTTACAGTGGGTAATTTCAAGCTTCCTGGTTTTGAAAATTTCAGCCTAAATGTTGCTGTCACTACTGAACACAGTAGCAGAGAACTTATAACACATTTTGCTCTGAAAGTACCATATTTCACAATAATTACTTGAAGTTTAGCAAGGGAGAAATGCTGTCAGGGCAACACCCTTTGCTGCAGCCATAAATATATCCACTTTCAAAAAAAATCCAGAGCTTGCAAATTCTCAAAGGAAACTGAGATTATAGCACCTAAATTTTTATCTTTATATAAAGATTTCTATCAGCCTAAAGTCAAGTAACACTTTTTTAACCAAAAAGTGGGAGAAGTTTTAAACACAAAGAAATGTCAGACTTGTGACTCAGTGCAGGGGGAAATGCATGTTCTGCCTATGACTCAGGAGTATATGCCAGAGGAAACCACTGAATGAGAGAGAGGTTTGCTTTATGTGTCATCAAAGTTGGAAAAGCAGTATGGAGAGGGAAGGGAACAGCAAGAAGTGTAAAACAGTTATAATACTAACTGCCATAATTATGGTAAAAGGGTACTTTCTTGTGAGAGGTGGAATCCCAAACAACATAAGACAGGTCTGCTAAATGAACACATTGTACATGGTGATGATCTGGATGATCCTCAAATTCAGAAGTCTGACTTGTCTTCAGAGTTCAGTTCTAGTTTGCAAAAATATTGAACCTCACAGGTGTCTCTGCAGATGAGCTCTGAACAGAAAGCACCGTATCACTCCAATCACTATGAAACTATAGAAGTCAGGTTTCACAAACTGCTCACCCCAAAGTAATGGAGTCTTCCAAATACAAATCTCTCCATTGTCTCAGTTCTCCCTTTGTAAAATTCAAGCAACATTAACCCTATTGCAGCTCTCAGTAATGTTGCAGAGACTGATTTAACAGTGGAAAAACTCCAGCTGTATTAAAAAAAAAGAGAAAATGGGCAATTTTGTGCTCAAAAGAGACCTTGAGCAGCATGATAAGCCTATACAAGCCCAATACAGCTCTGTTAAGTTCAAGTATCTGTTAAGTTCAAGTATCTTGACCTCGGCCTACATGAATATGAAACAGAGATGTGCTAAAAGGCTGTCTGCAAATAGAACAGATCCATTAAAGAAGAGAGGCTATGAAAAAACATTGCATGTTGGTATGTAACAACACAGCACACACTTGCAAATACTCATAAACATGTAAGCTTAGTGCTGGCAACTCTAGTTTCGCTGTGCAACCTTGATAATGTTCTCCAAATGTAGCAATTTTGAATATAACAAGTAATAAATGAAAAAAAAAAACAAACTAAAACTGTGAAATAAAAAAATACATAGAAACAAATCATATTTCTCAGAACTCTAAGTCACTGAGGAAGTCAAAGTAAAATATAACAAATTACTCAAGGTCAGTGCTGTCATATTCTTTGAGCAATTTGGTCTAGTGGAAGGGGGTTGGAAATAGATGATCTTTAAGGTCTCCTCAGACACAAATCCTTCCATGATTCCATGGATGCTTTTGTTGCTGAGTGACAATAAATTGATCTGATGTGATGTCGGCAGGACAGTTTCTTAGCAGACAGTAACAGCTACACTTTCCTGATTGCTGTTTTTTACAAGGAGAATTCTGATGAATTTATTTCAGGTTTAATTCTTGTTGATGTGTATCCAGTGCACTGATACTGCTGAGTCTTGTTCCTTGACTCCTTCTTCAAAAAAACAACCACTTAGAAAATGAAGTAACCAACCAACAGCTGCCTATTCTAGAAAATAGAGATGGCTTAATAGATTGGTTACTCCTCAACAAAGAACTATCTGTACCATCTGAAATTCCCTGTCAGCAGCTGTAAAAGTGTGGAAGGGAGAAAGCAAGCAGCTCAAACACTGAGAACCACAAACAGACTTCCTGAGATAGAAGGATATGTTGATTTACCACAGTTGTGAGTAACACTGGCTGCAGAATAAATAGTTTCAACTTTAAACAAAGGTATTCCTTCATTGCACTTCACTAACAGAGCATTTTGCACGCCAAAACCTTCTTCTAAGCTTATGAAGATAAACCTCACCACAGAAGCTAGCTCCTACAAAACACAAAAAAAACTAGTGGAAATTTAGAGAAATTCAAAGTCAGCCAGACAACAAGAATCAATCAATCATAAGAACTGAGTGGTCTGAAAAAAATGCAAAATAAAAAGATTGGATTAGTCCCAGTGAAAAAAAAAAAAAAAAATACATTGACATTTCTGAAGAATAATGTAGAAGTGTGTATTTTGCAGCACATACCAAATTCCAAAGGGAATCCATGAAGATTTGCTATTTCTCTTGGGGTAAAGTACCTCAGTTTTAGTGTTGACAATTTCATAAGCTTCTCTTCTTCTGGTAACTCATCAATGTGTTTAAACACTGATTCAAGCTATGAAGAATATCAAAACCAAGAAATATGACTGATGCAGGCCACATATGTAAAATGTGCAGTCATGTATTAACAGAATATTTCCTTAGTTATCAAAGTGGCAAAGACAATAGCATGTTTTGCTTGAAAGTGTCATTTGCATTCTGTTCTTGCAGCCAGCATCTCAACACACGGACTTGCAAGAAAGCAATCAATGTTGCCATGAGGACGTTCATAATTTCTTCCTCCAATTCCAAGCTATACCAATACTTAATGGGGCAATCAAAGAATAAACATTTGCTAATGACAAAGGACAGTGACTCAAAATAACTCAGTAACAGACCATTCACACAAATTAAGCTGTGTGGATGCAGCTGTTTTAATACTCTCGCTTTGAGGTTATCCTGAACTCCAGAACTGCACTCCGCTTATGCTTAGAAACGCCCTATAATATTAGTGAACAGCACAGAAGTGCAGGAGGAAGGGCTCGTGTACACAGGCTTTGTGAAAAGTATCTCTGAATGCTGATTAGCCAGTACATTTATTATCTTCCCCAATGCCTAAACAGTACTTGGTCATGAACTTAGTATCAACAGTAGAACTTTTCAAAATACTCTTTGCAGATAAAGAATAGTTTTGAAATTCAAACATGTTAAACATCTGACAATATTTCCTGAATTATATGCATACAAAAAACAGCCCTTGATTCACTGTACTGTAGGTTCTTCACAGAACTAGTAATTTTTAAGGTTTTCACATACCCTTGTGAAACCGGTGTATGACATGACAGATAATACAATAATAGCAACTCATATTCTCCTCACAGAGACAGATATAATTTCGGTCTAAACAAACTGCTGTCAAGGAACACAAAGCAAACCAACTGGAAACTCAGTTGCCATAAAACGTATAATTAAAAGATTTTTTTCTTATAATATTCAGAATAACAAAGGAGAAGACAGAAAAAAACAAGCTTTGAAAGAAGTCTCAAGTTTTAAAACAAGTAATTTTAATATGTTAGACCACACACTTACCTGTACATCTACGGCTGTCTGCAGAACTGAGCCAGTCCCTTCTATATAGTGTCCATACCTTAACAACAACAATGACAATCTTATATTAATATTTTCACTGGATTTCATGGCATTGACAACTGCAAAGGTGCAGGGAGATTACTTAAGTTCCTTTGCCTTGATGAACAAACAGCCACCTGGATAAATAAAGCAGAAAGCCTTGTCATAAACTCTGCTAACCCCTGGAGTGCAGTACCTTCAGAATGTGCTCTCTGGGGATGAGTCTGCCCTCAGTGCTCAAGGATTTATCCACACTAGTGTCTTATACATGGCAACTACACAAAGCCAAGGAATTCAAGCATAAGACCACCAAAAAAAACCATCTACATTGCCTAAACCAATTTTACATTATGGCAAAATGTGTTAAAGGTCAAATGGTCCAAGAGGTTCAAATTAACTCTCCTTATTAAAAGGAGGACCACTAGTGTAAGCCTCCAGCTTTCAGGTCAAAGCACTAAGAACAAAGTGGTTCCATCTGGTTTAACTTCTGGTTGCTTGTGGATTTTCCACTGAAGGAAGGGTGATGGCCAGGCATCTATGCAGAGCAGTAGAAGAAAGAAAGAAGAAGAAAAAAAATTAAATCCAAGTAAGAAGTAAGTAAACTTGCATTCTGAAACCTATGATAGCTGTTCTGCATGCTTTGTGGTTGATTGCTTAACAACATGTTTACTCTGTAGTCTCTTCAAGGCTATCATTTAAATATAATTATGGGCTTTCAGAAACATGCTCTGTTGGTCTAACTATGGCAGTTTGAACATTCTGAACAGAAAGAGAGTGAGTCAAGACAACAAATGGCTTTGCCTTGTGGAAGAACTTCAGAAGATCCCCTGCATTAGAGGGATGTGGTCTGCATCAATTGTTAACAGACCCTCTTCTCTAGTTTTATCTATACAACTGTAAAGACAATTATAAAGGTCTTCTGTTCCACTTGGGACCCATTCCTAAAGCATGGCACAAATTATGTTTCAAGCCTCTCTAATTCCACAGTGAATAAAAGAATACTCTCCCTTCAGCACAGATACAATGACCCAGCACAGCTCAATCTTGAGTATTTCATCCTCGGCTGAAAAATCTACTATTAGTTCTGCCAATAACAGCCAGAGCAGCACTCATTTTAAAACAAAGTGGTTACAAATCTTCCTCAGGATCAGAACATGTAAACACTATCAGATTAAATACACGTGGAATCTGTTTTGTAAATACATCATCTTTAATTGGTTAGTTGCATTCTGCAAATTCTCTAACACAAAGTTTAACGACATAACACACACAGCACTGAGGAATCCTTATCCTCTTCCTCTTATATAGCATCTGGTAATATATAACTGAGCCACAATGAATAAATGGGGTAAAATTCAAAGTGGTATTGAAGTGTTTTATTGGGAAAAATAAATATTCCTGTCTAAATAACTGGCACTAGAGTACAGAACTCCTCCCCCCCAAAAAAAAATTCAGCTGGTGTCCATGAACTTTGATGGCTCTGTGTGTGTGTGTGTGTGTGTGTGTGTGTGTGTGTTGGCTTTTTAATACAAATGTGGGCACAGGGCTAATGTAATCATAACTGGATTGTTATTTATTATTATTGAAGGTGCTGACTACAGAAAAGTTAACATCCCTACCTTAGACCAGAAACATAATTAAATTTTGTCACAGTAAAAAAATGATGTATTGATTTTCTGACAAAATTCATTACAAGTTTCATTACAAGTTACAATGAAAGAAGTTGGCTTAAGAAATTACAGTCTTCAATTTTCATCTAATTCAAGATTCCCTGCCTCTTTTATTTCTGTAAGCTTTAAAAAAAATATTTTCATTTCATGCATGTATTTTTTCTGGGTATATTGTGTCGTATATTATGACTGACAAAAAGTAATTTCCACAAAGCGAGAAAGCTCTTCTGCAATTGATATTTGCACTATTTTGAAAGGTATCTTGTCAATAGCATACCAAAATTTAAAAATATGTCCAGAACGACTACATCTAGAGAAGTTAGATATGATTTTCATTTCCTCTGTCCTTTAAAATAGTCAATCTCCTTTCAAAACTTCAACCACCACAAACACACTCCAAAGAGAAACCATGATGTTGGTAGTCTCACAGAACTCAGCAATCATTCACTAAGTGCCCAGGAAGTCGGTGTCAGAGGGGCACACAGAATTACCTGCTTGATCTCTCATGCATTACAGGCCATTACATTTTGCTGTATACTCTGGCAAAGCTTTTCAAAAGACACACTGGTGTAGCAAAAATGACTGATGAACTATCAGTGTTTGAGGTCTGTGAACTATAAAGGACTAGAGAAGGCATTCCCAGCTTATTTCCATCACATGAACCTTGCTAGAAATACCTGAAAACCAAAGAGAAAAGAGGGAAATTTTTCTCCCACTCTCAAAGCTGATGGTCAGTGCAACTCACCAGACAAGAAAGACACCAGACAGGCACAGCAGCAGAGGGATACTCTGTACTACCCAGAGTGCTGTTCCACCCCATTCAGGGGTCTTTTTCCTAGATCTCATGCTTCAGAGAAATACAAAAACAGAACTTCTGGAACAGATACAGAAGGGACTTACTTTTGGCCTCAGAAAGTGACTTTAATGAGATGTAATTATAAACCTTCTCTTAATGCAAAACTGTAAATTAGATGAGTACATTGAGAAACATGTTGGAAACCTTCTTTCCCAAAGGCTCTTGAAACAGAACAAAGACGGTAAATCAGACAGAACTACCACCACAACTACCTCCATATCAGCAGAGGGGTAACAGTCACCTTCCCCTGGTGTCAGATTTCCCACCACTATGTACAGAGACTTGATTTTAACTACACAGGAGCCTCCTTCAGTGTGATTTTGATAAACATGACCACAAACTACTATGATGTATTCTAGTGAAACCACAAGTGGCCAATTACTTTCGATGACACTTACGGCATACATAAGCCACATCAGACACCATTCTGGCTAAGGGGTGTTTTGACTATTCTAGTTAAGAAAGATATTCCACGAGATGCTAACTCCCCCTCAACTCAAGAGTGAGGGCAGAAAAGGCACATACATATATATATCAATGAGAGCTGAGGGAAGGCCTTTCCCATTGCACAGATTTCAAACTTTTGAAATTCTTTTTCTTCTTCTTTATTGTCTAAACCTTGAAAATCAAAAAAAACCTGCAGGAATTCTGTCAATCTGGCAGTTTAATTTCTACTAATTAAAAAAAAGTTACAATTAGCTTTAATTTATCATCCAAGCCATTTCATTGAAACTCTCAGCAAATTCAAAAAACCAATCCAATTAAAAAAATTTATCAGTATTGAAAATTCCCACAAATTTGCAGGCTTCAACTGGAATGTTTCAATACAAATGCATTCAGTGGAAAAGCTCCTGATCAGTTGTCCACGGAGTTTCAGAACACTCACCAACTTCTAGAAGTCAAACTTAAAATTGCAATGTACAAATCAGAAAACTACTAGACAGAAAAGCACTGATGTTCTGCTCCATCAAATATGATTTATAATGCAGCAACCTAACTGGTTTCATGACAATCCACAGCTATTCTGATCTACATAGCTGAAAAATCCAAGAAATCAATAAAATGTACAGTGGAGACAGATTTAATGAGGAATGGATCTGTCATGCATGACACTTTGTAACATCATTGAGCAATATAAAGAAATTCATTAATGAATCAGCACTATACCAGTCTACTGGAACCATATTTCCGCAGGGGCAATTAAGCTTCTGTGAAGGTCAACAACAAATGGCAACTGTCTTTTGTGAATGCCTTTTTGGAGGGGGCACATGATGTTCTGCCAGACACATTCTCATGCAGGCATTCCACTGGACCAGCAAGCACACTACATAAGGAGATTTCTTTCAAAGGCCTAGGATATTTTGATGAAACACCTCTCTGTGATTTTACAGGGCACAAGTGAGAAAACACACTTAAAATTTCAGGACAGGATTTAGACATTTTCTCGGCACCTTACCCTTTTGTAAAGCACGTGGATCTCCGGCAGGTGGGTTTAACAATGTCTAACAAGAGAGCATAGCGCAGTAAGGACTTTGGTGGTAAGAAATATTGACTCATTTCTTCATTTTCCTCTTCCAAGAAGTCTTTTAGCATTTGAATAGAGGTATCATTATCCTGATTATGTTTCCTTTCCATTTCTTCTACTGTTTCAAGCTTAAATAGAAAGGCCCCTTTTGGTAAATTCTTGCTGCTGCAATCTGGACCAATGTTTGGATCCAGATTCTTCTCCTCAGAGGACAAAGAAGAACTGGTTTCACCCACTTTGTAAGTGACTTTTTCCTTGAGTAAATCATCTGGATCCTGATCTGGGAATCTTGTCAATATCTAAGAGGAAATTGAGGCAAAAATAAAGTTAAAGAACTGTATTTAATAAACAACTTGACAGTCAACCATACAGTGAATAAGAATTCCTTCAGAGTTGCTCACAAGAACCTTTAGATTTTATTTTCATGAAGATTTCAAAAGCAGTAGCATTGAGATTAGTTGACCTATTGGCAATGATGTCAGAAGAACCTCAAATAATTGCCTTTGCAAAAAGACCTTTCCAAGTGTGTAAAAAATGTAGCAGTACGACCTGTTTTCTAGCCCACTATCAGGCTACAAAACACATCTCCCAACTGTTTAAAGCCATCTAAGCCACAGACATGCACACACTCCTTACAAAGCTCAATATCCAGGCTGAAAAAAGGAGACAGAATTTAACTTTTCTGTTGGAATAACTCATTCACTCCCTTCATCAACACACACGACTAAACTGAAAATTTAACCCTCAATCTTCATCAAATGAAGCAAATTCAAGTCATATGGATAGACTCACTTGACCAGGAGCTTGAAAGGAAAATGGTTCTTGGTGAAGCTTCGCAATTAGAAAATACCGCAGCCTAGAATTGGGAATGCCAAGCTGTAATCAAAATTCAGAAGTCTTTAGTCCATGTGACAGCAGAGAAAAAGTGGTCTATAGCATCATACAAGTTATCTGCCATTACATGCAGTAACAGAACTATGACATACTAATATATTTTCTGACTTCAGAGATATCAGGATTCACAGAATCAGAGATTCATAAAATGATTTGTGTTGGAAGGGACCTTGAAGGTCATCTAGTTCCAAGCCCCCTGCTCTGGGCAAGGACACCTTCCACTAGGCCTTGAACACTCCCAGGGATGGGGCATCCACAGCTTCTCTGCGCAACCTGTTCCACTGCCTCACCACCCTCATCACAAAGAGCTTCCTCCTGATTCTAACCTAAAACTACTCTTTAAGTCTGAATCCATTCCCCCTTGTCCTGTCACTGCAGATTCCTGTGAACAGTCCCTCTCTGTCTTTCTTGTAGTCTCCCATAAGGTACTGGAAGGCTGCACTTAGGTCACCTGAAGCCTCCTTTTTTCCAGTGTATTCTCTAGGTATTAGTTGATAATACCTACGCACTTGTAACTTCCATACCTAGGTACTTCCAAAGATCCATGTGAGCAATTATTCTCTGTATCTCATAGTTTTGACTTTCTCTATAAATAAGTATGAATGTAAACAAAATTTTATGTGATGCAACAAGAGAAATTTAAAAGCCTCATGATTTCTTGGGACAGGTACTATCTGTTTCTCTTAAAAGCAAAAAAGTCTCTCTTTGCCTTTTTAAACAAGGAATTATAAGACACTGAACAATTAAATCCACCACAATTGGTTTTCAAGCTACATTCTATTAGCTTCTCTCAAATATTTATGGTACTCCACTGATTCCAGTTAGTCTTGCACAATCTGAAATCGCTCTCAAACTTTTTTTCAGTTGCCAGGGTAACAGGGAAACAAAACTCCTCCTCCTACAAGAAACAGTCACATTTTCTGTGCTGGGAAATCCAGAGGCACAGGGCTTCTGAAGCAATGAGGCTCCAGCAGGGAAAACCACCTTCCTGGTTACAATGTAAATTCATGCCTTAAAAATATCAAATAGCAGCAAAGCAATATGGGACTATTCCTAGGATCTGAACCCAAACAGCAATACAATTACACCAGTATGAGAAATCAGAAGTCATGTCAGTTGGTTTTCTCATTCAAGTGTATCTTCAGTTTCGGGTATGACTCTCCTTTCTAATACAGAAGAGAATTTTCAAATGTACTTCGACTCAGTGCACTTTGAACTATTAAATAATATTAGAGCAATTTTACTACTTACACAGGTTGGAGACAAGAGAAATTCCTGATATTTAAATCCACATGTTGCTAGTGTTTGCAAAAGTTCATTTCTGAAAGGAATCAAAAAGCAATTACTCCCTTCACATAGTCTTTAGCCCCTTTTTTAATCCTAAATAAACACAGATTAAATTCAACATCATATTTACCAAAGCGTTCATTGAAATAATTGGACAGAAAACTATTGATATGTCATCCATTACTGAATTTGAGAGACAACATACGAAGTTCAGTGTTAGAGACTATCACACATTCAAAGGCACCTCACTCTTACTGCAATGCAAATGCCTCTTCAAAAAACATCCCATCTCCAGGAAAGTAATTGTAGTGTGTCAACAAGGAAACTAATCAGAGGGCAAGATACCCTCTTTATTGGGAATCATAAAACAGGAGATTAAACCAACTACAAATAGCTCACTACTTCCTTCTGTTCACATACACAGCACCAGCTAAGCCTAACAAAAAGGCTAAATCGAGAGATGACAAAAATCAGTGGCTTTGGTTATAAAAGTGAGGTGGGGCTGTGCTTTATAAACAATGGAAAAAGACTGTAAGGGAAATAATCTTAAAAATACTTTTCTTCTGTATTCCATGCAGACTGCACTAGGCTGGAACTATACAAAGGCAGGAGCTGTGACCTGTACCCAGCATTGCATGTGAGACTGCATCCCAGGTGTCATAAGAGAAAACAACTGTCCTAACCAGGGTGTTTTCTGAAGTACAGCTTGTCCCAAGCACTGGCCAGCAAGGCACAGCCCAGGGAATCCTGGGGGCTACAAGAGAAGACCATGAACACTGAACCAGTGAGAGAGCTGAGCATGTCTCCCAGCTGCCTACCATACTGATTAAGAGCTGATATGCAGGGTGGCTGTTGGTGCTTTAAAGAGTGCATGGAAAGATCCCACTCTATTCCAGTGAGAACTGAAAAGGAAGATTGCAACTCTCTCTCTCTTGCTTTGGTCACAAGAGAGGAGAGTGCTCCTACTGCCATTAGGTAACTGCAGTGACACCTTTCCTCTTCCACATTTCAGGCCACAACCAAATATGACCTTCTTACTGCATGTCTGGACCATTTGATGGCAGCCCTGAACCAGGGATAATCCACTATCAACAAAGGCACTCAAGAAAGCCCCTAGACTATTCTGTGACCATAGCACAAGATACTATGGGACCCTGTCATGAATAAACCCCTGAAACCTCTGAGTGTAACACTTATTATTATTTTTCTTTGAAAATTAATTGTGACCTTTTCTAAAGCAAACATGATCATCAAATAAAATCAAATCAAATACTCATCAAATAAAATTAAAAATAAAATACTGTAGTATTTTATTCACTTAGAGACATAACCAGTTATCTAGCAAGTTCTATTCACAACATAATATGTTAATTCTGATCCCATCTCAATCTATTTTGTTAACTCCAATTCTAGGAAATAAAATCCCCTTCCAAAGAATAAATCCCTTCTCCTTCTAAAGAATATATCCTTTTTGCAAACTAAAACCTGCATATATTAATTAGAGTTTACCTTGCAGAAGAGGATTCAAATCCTTTAACATTTTCTAAAAGTAGGTATTTTGGAAGCTTCTGAAGCCTACAAGGAAAAAAAAAAGCAAATCAGTGTAACAAGATGTAAAGTACATTATATTCATCCACAGATCTGTTTAGCTAGCAGAAAGATCAAAGTATTTTCACATCATGCTAGCTGTTAAAGTTTAGCATCCTTAAAAAAACCAACTGAAATAAAAATGTGGACTGCTGGTAAAAACCACAAACCCCACCTATGTCTGGATGAACAGCTGCACCCTCTTGTACTCCATGCAGGTACCTTTGAAAATGTTTGTCACCCTCCATTTCCTAAAACACAATAATATTATTAAACAGATTCAGTGTATAATAGGAAATACAATTGTTGGGGGAAAACCAATTGCTACTTAGCCACAAAACTGTTGTTTTCAAGTGCTTGTACCTGAAATCAATGTCAAAATGTCACATAAACCTTACTGATAACACATCAGAACCAGTCTTCATTTAACTGATTTAAGAAGTACAAGATATTTAGAGTTCATACTGCAGATAGTCTCAATTTCTAAATTTGACTTTTTTATTTTGATGGGGGGAAGGAGGTGTCTCAGCTTTAGCAGGATCAGTGCAAAGGTCTGGAAATAAGCACATTCCAAAAACAGTGTATTAAATCTTGAGAGAAATGAGCATTCCCAAACTGTGCCAGGGACTGTTCCAGCAATTTAGAAGCATAGATGATTCAGATTCAAGTCTCTGGGAACATTCTGTAGCACTGATTAATTCTCTAATAAGGCTAATGTAGACACACAATGTCTGTCACACACTGGGATCTCAGAACAACATACAGAAGTAGAATATTAATGCCCCCAGACAGCAGCTTCATGCTTATTGAAGTTAGTGACTTTGGACTTCCACTGGAACAAATCACAGCAGAATTTGTTTCAGCACATTTTTAGTTACCACCAATTAAAGACATCACATGAATTAAAAACCAATGCATCTCACAAGAAACTGGAAAATGTACAAGAAACTATGCCAAACTTAAAAATACTAAAATAGTAGTGTAAAAGTAATACTAAGCTGAGAAAAGCAGCAGAGGAATGGAGAATATATCTGCTGGTATGTCTGACCACTCTTCATCATTTGACTACTATGAAACTTCTTTTTCATCAATGAATCCAGAGCACAGCCTGAAATGCAAGCACTGATAGGGGATCAACAGATCACAAGGCAAGTACTCCCTGTACAAAAAGGAAGCTTTATGTACTTGGCAGGTATTAACATTAAAAATGTTTCTGTAAAAGCAGCACTTTGATGTTTTAGCATTGGATTTTGCCAGGTTATGGCTTGGACACAATAAACAGATAGTATCTGGACCATTTGGATTGGACTTTGCTGGCTGGCTGCTCCAAGGATTTCCCATGTCTTTCCAGATCTTGAAATTGTCCTTTCCATTATCTCTAATATTTGTCATCCCAGGCTACCTCAAGTCTCATTTCAGCAATATTTCATTATAAAAGACTGAACAAAGCTAAGTACATCCAAGGGATGAAAAATTATTTTACACTTTTCATAAACTGCATGCATACCATAGCAATTTAGAATGCCTATATTAAGAATTCCCTTTTTTGGGGGCTTGAATTACTCCATACTCAATGTCTTACAAATGTATCATATTCAAAAAACACATAAGTGCTATCTTAGTAAAACACAAATCCACTGGAACTGAGAAACTCTACAGAAGCCATCATGTTCAACTTTCCAGTGCCTACTTAGAGTAGGTGCTACTTCAAGAACCCTCCCCAAGGAGATAAGGGACATTAGCAGTGTCTCCTGGGGTGTTGAGATAAAAGTGAGGCAGCCAAGCCCAGGTCCTTTGCATCATGATGATAAAAATATAGGTCCTAGAGTGTCTAAAGCTTTGGTTTTGAGAAGGAAAAGTTTCTGCTGTTTATCCAGCTAAGTCCACAGAAACTGAGAAGCAATATTTCCATATTAATGCACTGTAATGTCCAAAAGCAGCCAGCCTCTTAACCATGTCTCAGTTTAAAGGAAAGGAATCCCCAGGTCAGGGTGCCTTTAAGGCACTATGGAAGGTACTATTATTCTGACAAATTATTAACTTACTCAATATCTGCCAGGTTTCATTTTTTATTTTAACAGATCAGTTGGAAACCTGTGTTAAATTTCTTGTTCCACAAAAGACATCCTTTGCAACTCCTAAATAGCCCACATTCTCTTCCTAATTTTGTCTCTCTGACAGAAGCAGGGGAGTAGTAATACCCATCCTTTTTCACCTAGGAATTATCTAACTTACTGGCCTACAGAATCTGTGTTTTGTTCTGTGTTGTCTGCCACAGATTTCTTATGTATGGCCCTGCCAAGCCACTCAGCCCTTCTGTGTCATTGTTCTCTCTTTTCTCTCCCTGCTCATGACAAGGGCAGACACAGTTCCATTCAATGTTGTTGGCTGCATAATTTTCTAGAAAAAGGATGAAGACCCTTTTCTCCCAGTGCTAACAGCAGTTTAACCAGAAAGAAAGGCTTTTTGGTACTGGCTTCCTTCTGTATTGAAAGCATTCATCAAAAAAAAAAAAAAAAAAAAAAAAAAAAAAAAAAAAAAAAAAAAAAAAAAAAGTAAAAGAGACATCAAACATTCATGTCCTTCTCCAATCCTGACAGCAAGATGAACTAATGGAGGAATATATAGGGAACAGCTGTCCTAGTCTCCAGGTGAAGAAAGACTGCTGCTAATACAAATAATTATGGCTGTTTTATTAGGAACTGGGATCTGACCAGGCAAAAAACAACAGATGAATACAAGGACATTGTCCAGACGATGCAGTGCTATTCAAATTCTTTAGTCTTACTATTCCAAACAAGAGATTGTACTACAAACCAAAAATACACAGTCTGCCCCAAGATATCTAGAAGCAGCACCAAAAAGAACAGAGACTTTAAGAAAGAATAGAAGTAGTTGCAAGATGCATTGCATTGTACAGTCAATAACATACTTAAACCAATTTTCAAATGGTACCTCTTTGAAAGATGACTATATGTTGAATCTAAGCTTTTGTAACCCAGTATTTTAAAAACCTTTCATGTTTCCATGAGACCAATAGACAAACTACTATACTACCTACTCCTGTTTCTATGTAAAATCAATGCAAATTTGATGTTGAAATGAACTCTTTCTTTTCATTTGTCGTCCAGGCACAGTTTAACCAGACATGCAATGAAAAGGAAACCAGACGTTGAAAGCCTATACAGCAACAATGAAGTGATTACAGCACTAGTAAAAGACAAGTATTTGTAAGTTACATATGATCATGTGAAAACAAACACAGAATACAACACAACACTAGTAGTATCCTTCTAACAGATGTCTTGTCTCGCTGAAATATAGAAGACCCAGTTACAACAAAGCCTAGTTACAAAAGGGGCTTTACAATGGAGGTAGGAGTTCATTTATACCTTGGGAGAATATCAAGGATATAGAGAAAGCTCTTCGTCCGTGGATCAGACACATCACCTTGCAGGCCAATTCTAAGAAAGAATCAAGAAACACCAGTGTATCACTCAGAGCAGACTGACATTTGAGTTACATTTTCCTACAGAATGCTGACACCTTGCTTTGAGTTTCGAAAGGGGATTCTGCAAAAGCATCACGTACAGACAGGAGGACCTGCTCACAGAGGCAGTGTCCTGAGAGATTCCCTAAGGAATGAAAGTCTGCCCCTGGAATCCATCAGCTCACAGCAAGGTTAAAACTGAAGCATTCAGTAATGAAATCCACTCCCCAGACTGCAAAGGCTTTAGCATTCTGGTCTTGTCCAGCAAAGCCTTTGAACATACTTGGCTCTGAATGAACAAAAAACCCCCACTGGGTTTCTGGGAATACCCTGCTATTTTGCACTGAATATATTAAATTATTTCTGTGAATTAAAGCCTCATTGTTCACCATTTAGCACGATTGAGCCCCACATGAATAACTTTGGAATCAATTTTGTAACACTAAACTGGACAGATTATGTAGGTTACAAAAATTATAATGATTCCAGGCCTGTGTTTTCCCTAGCTTAATACTTGTATTAGCTCATAAAAAAAGAATAAAAGCTTTGTAGAGGAACTTTAACATGTATCTAAATTGATCAGCCACACACAGATTTTTCTTTTCATCATATTATCAGGAAAAAAATCTGAAATGTTTCCTATATACATCATATTGCACTAATTCATTTTTACAGATCAGCACCACTTGTCAGGGATTTCTCCTCAATCTTAGAACATTTAATGAGATATACTTTCTTACACAATCAGTATTATCACTCACCATCAACAGACTTTTTTCATGAAGCTACTACTTTGCATGAGTGCAGTTACTAGAATCTTACCCCACTGGTCACTGCTGTCAAACGATATGAATTACAAATTAATCTGACAAAAAACATCTCAGTAAACTCAGTCCTTAATCAGCAAGATTTTTCTCTTTATCATCCACAAAATCATTTCAAAGCCATTATCCTTCTGGTTTTGGCTAAAATAGAAATGGTCTTCAGAATAAACTGTCTGTGTGCATGTGCAATTTTCAAAGTAGAAATAAAACCCGATTACACTTTTAAGTCTCAGGCAGAAGTGAGAAATTCCAATCCTCCTTCTGGAGTTGCCCCAGGAAAATATTATATTGGTATCTAAAAGGAAAGGCAGGACTCCTAAGCACTAAATTTCACTATTAGAGGAATAATACAGTTCACAAAATTGGTGCTGTAAGAAGCTTACTTAACTCACACTAAATTAATATATACATATGCAAGAAATGTGATCAACAATTAAGATGCAAATTGCTGCATTTCTTTCACTTCAGTAAACATCATGGTGAACAGAGCTATAACACATTTGCTTAGGAAGAGAAAGATACACAGATCACCCACACATAGTGCCACTCTTGATAACATTTCTCCTTTGACCGTATATAGTGCAATAACTGCACTTTTTTCCCCAAGTGTGTTGTACCTACCTTGTAAAAGGCTGACAGGGAGGACTCATCAAAATCATATCAAAAGATAATCTGTCAAACTCTTTCAGTGTTATGCCCTGAAAACAGAAGAAAACATAAGAATGGTGAGTGTTGTGAATTGTATGAAATTCTCAAGTCATCTTTCTGATCAAACTACCCCTCTTGCTTCCTCTGTATGCTTCATTTAGCAAAAAATATCTAATCTCTCATTTGACCTAGTAATTTAAAAATCTTCTACACCCTGGCAAACCATAAAATGTAAATATGCACTCACTGCTCTTCATATAAAATGAGACACTAATAAGGTTAGCATTTTTACATAATCTTGAGGTTTGTATCTGCTCATTCTTTGACATGTGTAGTGGTTCTTTCAGTAGATACTCACCTGTTATTTCTCCTGAAAATAAAGTATCATTATTCAGATAGGAAGTCTTTGTACATCAAAACCAGTGTTCACATACTCAAAATATGTGTAAAAACATCTGAGAAGAAAAGTAGCTCAAGTACAAATATGATAATTTTTATGGATTCAAACTATGGGTTTTAGCTCTTAGGAGCTCACTGGCACTGCACCTTATAAAGTTTATTTCATAGTTTTTCCCCTATAAAAATTAGTCAAAGATATTGTATGGCTGAAATTCTCCTCCACAAAGATAATCCTGCTTAGAAAAGAAAGAATTAGGTCTGTGGTAGGAATTAATTACACAGGTAGAAATTCCTCTAAACTAAGTTTTCACCAACACTAGAATGTCAACACATTAAGGGGCCAGGAGGAAAGAAGGACAATGATCAAATAACTATGACTTGGACAAAGAAATCACTCCTTACATATTCTGAGGGATACCTATACAGCAAATGTAATGTACCTACCCTCAGAAAACTAGACAAAAGCTGCTATTTTTTTCCATTACATCTGAAGGTGGTGTTACCGACTCTAATAATCTGCTCTTGTCTACTATAAAATGATACAGGCAAGGATTCATCTTCTTTTTCCATTATAAAACTATAAATTATCATTTAGCCAGTTGTTATTGATTGCTGAATAAGCATTTAACCTTTAGCCACCTATTTAACTCTTAAGCTGGTGTCTTAAAACAGCCACAGTATCTTTCACTGTCATGTTGTAAAACCATAAAAGAAGATTAAGAAGTATACAGCAATTTCTAACTAAATCCAAGCAAAACTCCATGCCTAGCTTGCCTCTCATCTATTAAAACAGAATCCAATTTTACTTAGTTATTTTTCAAATAATTTGGCAAGTGACAGAATTCCTAAACCATTTTATCTATTGAGCCCATTAAAAAAGATTCAAGAGTGTTCAATCCAATGTATTTTTTGTGTTTCTCTGAGCCCAACTATAACTTCAAAAAAAAGGCATGCCCCCACGTAATTTAATTAAATTTTTTCAAAGTACATTTTTTTAATCTAAAAATATGATTTTTGACATTCCTTTACTGATGGTAAGCATTCCTCTTGACATTTATACAACCTTTCTTCATGCAGAAGGCAAGACTTTCAGGAAAAGCCTGCAGTATGAATATCCCTCTTACTTCAACAAGCAACCACAGCACAAGCAATCAAAGTTATTGTAAAACTGCTTTATTCATAATAACTGAAATCTTTTTGTTTCTCCTGTTACTAGTAAAGACAGTGAAAGCAACTAACATATTACAAATGCCAGACTACAGTAAAAAACACATTAATTACTCACCTCAATAGTCTTTGCCCATAATGGCGTGCTGGGAAAGTTGTGCTTATAAACATCATTGGCAAGAGTGTTCACATCAACGGCAGCTACAACTTCTGCATACGTACAACTTTCTAAAATTAAAAAAATAATTCAAAAACTCTAGCTTCTCTTTATTACTCTTAGAAAAATGTATTTTCTCAGTTTTATCACAGCATCACTCAAAAACAAAAATAAAATTACACAATCAAATTCTGCTGTGCTGTCTTTGAAACTTTGTATAAAAAGCATACTGTTTTTCTAATCATATGGGCAATACTTCCCTTCCATATATATATCTCCAAAAATAGAAGCTTACTGTACACCTAATTAGTAGATAAAAAAATTCCAAACAGGGTACACCTCTATAACATTTCCACCTCTGTGCAGGTCTCTGTGGCAGCAAGTTCCCTGGCTACAGGAATCCCTAGTCAACCTGCCAAGCCCCACTGCCTTCTCTTCTGACAACTTACAAGAAATAAGGGTGTTATTTTAGAGGTGCACTACTTCTCATCACGAAAAAATAGCACCAATATATTTGACATATGTCTACTCTTCCAATAAAAATTTAAATTGCCTGAAAAACATTTGTGCTTACATTTCAGTAAAGCCTTAGGCCTCAAACTCAAATGCTGCCTCCTTTGAGTTAAAGGTCTCAAAATACCAAACTTGGCAGCTTCTCCTCTCTTGGATAGAGGTGTTACTGAAGAGAGGACAGCGTAACAAACTCACAGCTAAAACCCTGAAATAAAAATACACTAAAAAGAATGTAAATAAACAACTGTCAATATATAAAGTAAGAGAGTAATAGGTTCTACAGAAGCTAAAGAGATAAAAAGAGCAGTGTTTACTCCATTGCTCATCATGTCACACTATTTATTATTACTAAACACAATACCTTCACTGAGGCTTTTTATCCAAGAAGATGGGCTGTGGTTACTGTCACAGCTGCAGGCAGAGAAGTGACCCCACCTCCTGATACCCGAGATCAGTATCAACCACCAGGATATTTACATCATGGTCGGCATTACAAAGTCTCAGATGAAAAACAGGCAACTTTAAAAAAACTTTTGTAAACCAAAAGAAACAAGGCAAATAGCCACATGTCTTTGAATAATCTCACAATATGCTCAAGTAACACATTAACAAATGACCTTATGAGACACCATATGAACTACTACTAGTTAGCTAATTATTTACAGTTTGAGAGGATGAAAGCCCAACTGGGATGATCCCAGTGGATTTAATTTTGAATAATGCAGTTACTATCCATCTACTATCTTTCAGGTTTTCAAGGCTGTCTTAGTCAAAACTAAGATGAAAGAGAAATCTGGGTATTGAAAAGATTGCAGCAGACATTTTAACAAGGGCCAAGCTGGTTCTTCCAGGTTCACTTGATGCAATCGAGGACAAAAAGATAAGGTTTTTCACAAGATAAATACTTACAGACCATTAAGGGTCAGCATACAAATCATTATTTGCCATTACTGTCTTGACCTTTTGACCAGAAGTTGTAACTGAGAACTAAATACAGGTGTATCCACAAGGACAACAGCATGACTACACCTGAGATTACAGAACAGGTAAGTTAACACTGACACCTAGCGTGAAAACAAAGCTGGATGAATGTCTCAATTTACAAACGCATTCAAGAACCAACACTATCGTCTTCTGAAAACAAAGCTGCAGCATCTAAGTAACAGGAACAAACTTTCAATACTGTTAAAGAGACCACTTTTCTCACTCACTCCTTCAGTTCTTAAAACACATTGTCCTAACAAGCTAACCCTTACTGTGTTTTCCAGGTATTCTGAGAGAAAAATAAAATTTAAAAAATCAAGACCCTCAAATTATTATCTAAATTAACACACAGTTTTAAAAGGGCAATTGGGAAGGCAAGCTGCGTGCTTTCTCTCACAATTCATGATTCAGACATTTGCTTTTTTACTGCCATCCATTCAGTATCTCCCTGTGTACATACAAGAAAAAACAGCTGCTGAGGACTTCACAGGCCCAAAAGTCTGGAGGTACTGGAAGAGAGCACGCAGCTAATAGTAACCCATTGAATCTCCCTGCAATACAATGTTCAGTCTAAACCAGAGTTGTAAACCAGCATGGAAAAAGGACAGGAACTTTTCCTGAAGTATTCCACCTGAGATCCTCTCCTAATTCAAAGACCTGATAACTTTTTCAAAGCTTCTCCTTCTTTTCATTTCAAAGTCACAGCTCACTTGGGAATTCCTGTTAGAGAACAGACTCCTCTAAAAGCTGATTAAGCGTATTTGTGTGGAAATGCCCTGGAAACGCATGAAGGAGCTCGAGCAGACAAGCAGCTCTCACACATCCAACCTAACAAAGAAAAGCTTGTGTAAATTTCAAACAATGTAAAAATGTAACATTTTTAAAGCCTTCTCCTGAAAGTTAAATAACTTTATGTCAAACTGTGATATTCTGCTTTTCTATAGCAATTGCATTTACTACTTGAAAATTACTATAAGAATGCATCATAAAAAAAGCCTGAAAGCAGAATCTAAGAAAAACAGAATCAAGACTGTGTTTAACTATTCCCACTGACAAAAGGCACAAAACCAACTCAGGAATCGCTGACTTGGTGGAATGTTAAATCAACTCCCCAACATACATAGCAAAACTTCAATACAGAAACCAACACAGCTCTGGAGATTTTTTTATCCCCCTCAAACAAGTACATACAATTTTCAAAACACAGATATTTAAGAGAATTACAACAATGCAGAAAACAGTATCATTTTATTCAGACTAAAGAAAAAGCAATACACACTTCCTAAGTGAAACTAACTGGCTGCTGGAATACATGATTTGCAGGATTCCTCAACACCAGTTTTTGAACTGAGACTTTTCATTTCTGTGCAAGATGGCATGGCTCAAACGGAAGCCACAGATATGATGGAAGTTACTGAGGGAGGTGTTATGACATTTTTAGGCAGACTAGATTGTAATATCTTCTCTTGGCAGAAAGCAGGTGAAATCAAATTTGTATCATCCTATTAGTAATGTACCGATTTCACACTTAAAGCTTAAAACCTCTTGGACCCAGAGAGCAGAAGCTCTTTGACTGTTACTTAAACTGCCTAAAGAAGCAGCAATCACACTTTGGGTCCCAGTTCTCTATTGAATACACAATGCTCACAAGCCCTTTCAGGTATGAAGTTGTCATTCTTGAGGGAAAGGGACACTGCTGTAAGGATTGGAAGGTGATGCATCCGAAACAAAGAAAGAGGATGTGTGCATTAGCTTCTGATTTGAAACAGTAAACCCAAAGAGTGTCACCTTCAAATGCCAGAAATAAAATTTCTGACATTACAATATCTGTTCTTTTCCTCTTTAGAATTGATTCCTTTGTCATGTGTTTCTGCAGACCTTAAAATTAACATAGATCTGTTTATATTCACTACTGTACTTCTGCAATAGAGTCATCAATGTCAACAGAACACATGAAATACACTGTGTTACAGCAAGGACAGTTTGGTGGATTTCAGCATATTGGAAAATAGGAGCCAGAACAATTATCTATTCTGACAGGTATATGGAAACAGATGGAAAAGGGAAGATTAGTCACAAGTTTTGTAAGTCCTGTTCCCTTTTAAAACAGAGAGAAAAGATTTAATTTCTGAGTTGTCAGTTCTTGGTTGAAATGATAAGGCTGAACTGTCCAGTGGCTACAGTCAACACAACTATCAGTAAACTTGATACTTGGCTCCTGCAGGATACTTAGCAACTTCTTTCACTGCTCTGTTTGTAAAGGATTCTATCATGTTAAGCCACATAAACTTTATAAACTTACATTATAGCACAACTGGTACCACCCTGTGCTACAAAGAGCTATATTTTGGAGAAGCATTAAATTGAGTTTAGGTGTAAAAACTTGCTCAAACGAGCAATATTTTTGTTTTGCATTGACCTGAATCTCAAAGCCAGTTTTGTCTCCTTTGCCACTCCTGGTGGGATAGCTTTGCCCAGTGTAAATACACACACCAGTTTACTGTGCTGTGCAGTTCACAGAGAAAATCAAATAAAATGAACAAACATGCATAACAGAGCACAAGAGACTAAAGCTGTCAGTCTGTAAAATTGAAATATAACAATTGCAGATGAAAAATATCACCAACTTCAGCACTGCAAATTTATGTTATTTTTTAGAATATGTCCTTTAGGTTTTTTCATGCAAGAGGACTTTTTTTCAGGGACCTGGCACATTACAAATGCTTGTGGAAGAGACATGGAACCCATTTTTCATGGGAAAACTGCCTAAATTAATAAGCCAGTTCAGGTTTGTTTTGGTTGGGAAGGAGGAAGAGCGGGCTGTTTGTTTCATGGAAAGTTGCTAAGGAAATGAATATGTAGCCATAGATTTTCTAAAAATAAAACACTATTTTTCACTGCAGACACTCTGCACTTTATAAAGAACAAATTCACTCACACATAAAAAAATTATCATAGATTTAGACGTATCTGACTTAAACATCAACTTTTATAAATCCCAAAAGGCTTGGGGCACAGGGTGGGAAGAAGAAAGAAATGCACTTTCATCCTTTAGCTGCCTCAGCCTTTTAAGAGTGTGACTATGAACAGACTCACTGATTTCTGATTTTAACTGAGATCAACTTTACCATCTTTTGATGGTATCTTTATCAAAAAATACCACCAAAAGAGGGTATCTTTTTGCAGGTCTTTGGTGTTAAAATATTATTATAAAGCATTCAAAATCTAAACCCAGAAATTCTACATGTGCAGAATTATCTACAGCTAAAGTACCAACACAGAGCTAGACAATCCCCAAGATTTTTCTTTTTCAGCTTTAGACTGAAACTTAGGTTCAGAAACAACCTTCTCTTCACTGTCAAAAAGAATGTGATTAAACTATGAAACTATGTATTCATAACTTCTATGTACTCTTTACAGAGAAACACAAGAGACTATAAACTTCCATCAATATGTGAAAATTCAATTATTTTTTACTGTAGGCAAGGACAATCTCAAAACCAATTACATACTATTTGGTGCCAAATGCATTCTATGCTAATGACAGCTGCCAAAACAACAAACATCTCCATTCTGCAAAGCTATCCTACAACTAAGGCTTTGAAAGATCACAGCCAAGAAGGGCATCAAGGTAGAAAAGTCAGTGTCAGATTTCCTGAGAAATACCTATTTGCCAATTGAAACACTGGCAATTTCACAGAAAAGTAGAAAGCTGTACCAGCTGAATTAACCATAAGTGACCCCATTACATGGCCAGGAACTAGCTTGCAAGAACTGCAGAATCCCTTCTGTAGAACAAGGCTTTCCTGGGATGCTGCCACTGAAATACTACATGCTCCCTCTGCTTTCTACATATTCCTATAATTTTTCTTGGCTTATAGAGTCACTAGAAACCATACTAAGATAATATATTATTATACATAATCATCATCTGTCGTGCATCTGGCTTATGGAAGCACTGGCACAATGGGGGCCTTTCTTTCAAACTTCATATTTACATGGAAAAAACTCCACAACCCTTCTAATATTTCTATACACTATCTAAAAGAAGATGCTGAACAATCTGCCACTTGCTAAATGGAGGATAGGATCAGAGACCTTTTCAAACAGCATGGTTTCATGTACATATACAGGCCAAAAACATGTAAGAAACACATTATTAAAGTACTTATAGAAGAACATTCACTTCTTCTCTCTTTTATTTGCATGTAAAAGCAAACACTTCAATGTCTCTTGACTTCACTTTGTTCCTTCATAAACTGTGTAAGAAAACTGAATCCAGATGTCCAAAGGACTTTAAAAACCAGTAGAAATTATCAAATGCCCAAGTGTATCTCTGCTCCCAAATGAAATCCAATTCATCAAAAACAGTTTTATATAATAACCTGTTATTAAATATTTAACTTAATGCAAATTTTGTAGGACACCTTTTAATCAAATTGCCTGACTACTACTTTTAACAATACTCTAAACAAGATTTTCACCTAGAAGTGTATGGTTTGGACCTCTACTGGGACAACACAATGCTTATGGGCTGAACTCTCGTATGCTTTCCAGAAACATAAGCACCCAGATGGAAAAATATCATACTAACTGTAATGCAAATAGCTTTGTGTCTATTCACTTTGCAAATTTCTGTTGGTACCTGACCATTTTGAACTAGTTAGGGTCATTTACACCAAAAATAAACGAAATGGCCTTACTTACAGTGCCTTTATCTGCTTTGGCTGATACCACTACAGAAACATCTCAGTCGCACTGTTCATACCTATTGCAATTTCTTCAGTCAAATGCAAACCCATAAGAACAGAAATTACACCAAAGACTGACACTGAATCAGTTGTGTTCAGCAAGTTCAGAAACAGCAAATATGGAAATAAATTTACTTTTCCAGGAAATAATACAAGGGGTTTAGGCAAGTCCTTCAGTCTCCAAACGACACCATCAGGTGACATGATTTCAAGACTTCCTATTTGTAGTAACTATCCACTGGGGCATCACTAATTCTGTGTATCTTTTGGATAAAAAGTTTACAGTCTTCTGATAATCTAATGAGGCATTCCCAACATTCCCATCTTTTTAAGTATTTACTGAGTTGCAAGTGATGTTTTTGCAGGTGGAAACTCACAGGACATCACATCTAGCATTATAATTTATTAAACATTGCAGCACACTACTGAACTGCCCCAAGACATCCATTATTATGGCAAGAACATAGCCATTACAGTAACTCAGTAAAGAGTGAAGAAACCATGATGTAGGCTAACTTTCAGGAACCAGTCCACTTTTTATGGAAATATGGAAATTGTCTACAGTACAACATGGATAGCTAGCCATCACTTCAGGAATCTGGTTACCAGAAAAGCAGCATGATACCATGTGTACACCATATACAAGACAGAACACGCTGTTTTCATTCTGCAAATACTCCAAAATGTGCAGTTCCAGACAAAGCTATACTTGCCTCTTAATATTCTAAGAATGTCTCTGGAAAAAAGGAAAATACATCCTCAAAACAAGTGGGTAGGAACAATGTAGAAACCTATTTTGTCATGTATTTTTATATATATAATAAACACATTAAAATACATTTTATATATTTATGTTTGGAAATAAAGCATTTAGACACATTCAAGCAAAATCAGGATAGTAGGAAAAATACCACTCTGACAACTGAGAGTGTGTTTTAAGTAAATAAATGATGCTAAACAGATTTCACTCCATAAGCATACTCTTAATATTCCATAGCTCCCTGGAAAAACAGCAAGATAAGGCAAGTTTCCCCCTGGTGTTTTTGTGACAATGCTCTCTGCTAATGCTCCTGAAGACTGAAAGATTTGAAGGATTGTAGTTACAGTTAAAATTATTATGGTGATTATCATAAGTTATACTAATGTGTGTTGAAACATGGACTTCAAAATAATAAGGTCCAGGGTACTTTAGAACGGAAATCAATAACCCTAACTCAATGTTTAATTTGGGGAAGCCAATTCACAGAGAGTCTACAGGACCTGCTGAAGGTCACTCGGGCCATGCTTTAATAATTCAGCAAACTGAGCTCCAGGGCTCCTCCAGCGCCAGATCAAAAACTCACCTGGGAACATGGGCTGGTCTGAACTCTCTATACCAGCTCAAATTCCACATTCAATTTTCATGTTTATAAAATGCTACACCAGCCTCAGATGGTCAGGCTCGCTCATACTGGAACATGGCTCAGCTGTCCACCTAACTATGGCCTATGAAAAGTCCACGTGCGTGGCAGTGGGAAACCCTGGCTCATGTGGTTATCATCCTGGGCATCTCAGCGATCCCCATCCCATCTGAGCAGGGGTGCCTCTGTATTACACAGAGCACACAATAACAAACACAAAATCACGGCCTCTGCAGAAGCAGCTGCCTGGGCCGAACAAGGGGCAGGGATCCCTAATTCCTGTCCCAACGTGCTCCTGGTACCTGGTGCCACACGCCGGGCTGGGGAAGGGGCTATGGGAGACAAGGGCCCACCTTCGCCCGCCCCATCGAGAAAAGGGTCACCCTGCACTGCCCTCCCTTCGAGCAGACGGCG
>VZRH01007040.1:1374019-1384961 GCA_013397555.1 Urocynchramus pylzowi | reverse complement strand
GGCGGGGCGGGTTCGCGGCGCCCATAAGAAGGGGCCCTGGCCGCGGCCGCCGCCCTTCTTCGGCGCACAGCCGGCCGTCCCGCTCCGCTCCCGGATTACAAAGCCCGCGCCGCCGTCGCTATGAGCATCAGCACGAAAAACTCCTCGTACCGGCGCATGTTCGGCGGGGGCAGCCGCCCCAGCACCGGTACCCGCTACATCACGTCCAGCAGCCGGTACTCGCTGGGCAGCGCCCTGCGGCCCAGCAGCGCCCGGTACGTGTCCGCCTCGCCCGGCGGCATGTACGCCAGCAAGACGACGTCGGTGCGGCTGCGGAGCAGCATGCCGCCCATGCGGCTCCACGACTCCGTGGACTTCTCCCTGGCCGACGCCATCAACACGGAGTTCAAGGCGAACCGCACCAACGAGAAGGTTGAGCTGCAGGAGCTCAATGACCGCTTCGCCAACTACATCGACAAGGTGCGCTTTCTGGAGCAGCAGAACAAGATCTTGCTGGCCGAGCTGGAGCAGCTCAAGGGCAAGGGCACGTCCCGCCTGGGCGACCTCTACGAGGAGGAGATGCGGGAGCTGCGGCGACAGGTGGACCAGCTCACCAACGACAAGGCACGCGTGGAAGTGGAGCGGGACAACCTCGCCGACGACATCATGCGGCTGCGGGAGAAGTGAGTGTGCCTGGGGAAGGCGGGTTGGGGCCGCCGCCCGCTGCCTCCCCGCCGCCCTGTCCCCTGGCGCGGAGGCAGCCCCCGAGCATCCCGAGCGGTACCGGGCGGGCGGGAGGCTGCCCGGGGGGATTTGGGGGACCCCCGTTCCCTCCTCACCGCCGTCTTGCCCCTTGCAGGTTGCAAGAGGAGATGCTTCAGAGGGAGGAGGCCGAGAACACCCTGCAGTCCTTCAGACAGGTCAGCGGTGGTGGAGGAGGGAGGGGCCCGAGGAGGTGGTGGCTGTGCCTGGGGCGGAGGGTGGGAGTGCAGGAGTTTGCTTTCCTTGCACAAAGAGGCTCCGTCAGTTCTCACGCAAGCCCTCCGTGTTTTCTATAGGGAGATGCTGCACTCTGAGGGGAGGGGAGGTAAACTATTGTCCTGCTTTATCCAAGTCTAGCCCGTTTTACAAAAAACACCCCAACGTGGAATCACTTTCCGATCCAATAAAAGTGAAAGGGGGCCATCTGCTCGCTTGGCTGAAGGGTATTAATGGTTTCTATGGGATTCACCGTGGAATGCAGATAGAGGCATTATGGCAAGTGTGGTGGCAGCAGATTGAAATAATAGATCCCTTTGTGTTGGAGGGGAGGGCGCAGTGGGCTGCATTCTTACTAAATGTGTAATGGTGCGGGAATATTTCTAGCGAAAATGTGTCTATTATGGGCCAGTTTTTGTACAAAACAGAACTCCTTTTTGATGAATCACTGGTCAGTGCATTACTGGGCAACAGTTTCAAATTTAAGGTTTTTCATGTGGGTGTTGTCTGCTGACAAGAAGTAGACAATATGTTCCTTGGGGCGAGGTCACAGGATTGAGCTTGCCTCCTCTGGGTGTCCATTAAGAACGTGGAATTTAATCCTCTGTAAAACAAAGATGTTAACCTAGGAAACAAGTTATATTAGAGTTTAGTCTTTGTAGGATGCTGTGATGTTATCCAGTTAAAGTAAATCTACATGACAACCAGAAACAACTGTGCAAACAGTGTTCTAAAATTCTTAAGCTCAAGTTTTCACTTGTGCAAAACCAGCTTTCAACTTAGATTAAGCCTTGTTTGGACTAAGATATTTAGGAATGTGCCTTCTGAAAACAAGGTCTCTTCCCTAAAACTCCTGGTGTAAAATAGCATTGTTAGCATTCTTTCAGACTGGAAGTGACTGCCCTTATCACCAGGCAGCTAGGTACAGGCTGACTTTGTCCCAGAGCTCTTCATAGGCATTAACAGAAGTCACTGTTCAGGAAATCAGCACTTGATTGTTAGTGTTTCCCTGGGAAAAGCTTTTGTCTGCAGTATATTTACAGTCCTTGAAGGAGAGCAGGTGTGTTAAAGAGATAGTGTGGGGAAACTGAAACACGTACTCCCATTCAGAGCCTGGGAATTCAGTCTGCACCGGCATTCTGGGGACACAAGTTTTAAACAACAGTCCGAGATACTGCCTTAATTTAAGCTTCTGGGGTGTTTTTTTGAGTGCTAAGACTATTTAATGTAGTGTGAAGTTCTATGAAGGAGCATTTAACTTAAGTTTTAGAGAACCTTGAACCTTATCTACTCTGATTCATTGCTGAATTCAGTTGAAGGATCAATTGGCTTAAGGCTGGCTTTTAAATATGATCTTTCGTATTTAATTGGTGCACTTTAGGCATGTCTGTATTTCAGTCCAGTTGAATCTTATGAAGGCTCTGGGCTTTAAAGTAAGCTTGGCTTGATGTGCATACCCCACACTCATTATCCAGCTCTCCCCTGTATTTGGAAAAGGGTCACTCAGGAGCTCAGCCTCCAGCAGATGTGTGCATGCAGGACAGTCAGAAATACATCCATTTAACCTCATAAGCTGTAGCTTGTGCATAAGAAATGCAAATCATTGTCTATGGAAACTCTACACTAAATCCACTCATGACATAACTGGTGCATGCTGGTGTGCTTGATTTGAACATCAGTCATACCTAATTTTTCCTTACTTGGCAGGGGTGGAGTTATCATGTGGGTTTTGAAACCTAAATCTGTTTCAGTGCAAGTTTTGTTCTTCTGAAAGTGAAGTTAAATTCACAGAACACTGAAGATGAAATATCCTGTTGTGCTTTCCATTTTAAAACAATGCACAGCTTTCTATTAAATCATTATATTTTTCCATTGGAAAGTTGTATGGTTGTATAGATTTGGATCACTTCAGCAGGTGCTTTGCTGTTCTGATGTATCATTAAAAGTACTTCTTACTTAATGGAGCTTTACATTTTACTTGATGGAGCAGTTGTGTACTTCAGTATTTTGTGCTGAGGGATGTACTGCATAAAGTACATGTGAAAGTTTAGTGAGGGCTTTCCTTTGGGACAGTGAGAAAGTTAGTGCAGCTTTGCTGGGTAGTCTAGCAGCAAGGAATAGGTCCTGAACCTGTGACAAGCCTGACAGGTCAGGTCCTGGCTAACAAGAGGTTTGCCTGAAGTAAATAGGGATGCTCAACCCTGCAAAGTGTGTGGCTTACATTGAAGAAACTCCTAGGATAAAATCAGCATGTACTCCAACTGCATGTATCTATGACTTGTACTTATTTGTTCAGGCTAGAAGTAGCCAGTTCATTTATGTGGTTCTCCACACATCTGGGAACTACTGAAACACTGAATCTTAGTGATAGGGAATACTTAAATGATAGCATATAGTAAAGTACATACCACATTAAATTGCTTTCAATTTAGTATAAGGTTCTAAAATTCTGTAGCTATCCAGTCGTTATTAAAAAAAAATATTGCCTTCAGGGTGAAGATTTCTGCAAAATCCTCTAGAAAATCTTTGGATGTCTGGCCAGTTATGTAAACATGTTGGGTCATAGCCATGTAATTTTCTGCCAGAATGATCATGAGGGGTTTTGGGGGGAGGAGAACAAATTAATTAGGAAATTCTTTCCCTGAACTGAAAAACAGAGCTGATAGGAACTGTGGGTGTAAAACTAGAATTGACAGAAAAGTTATGGAATGATGCGTGAAAGGCGTATTTTGCTGGATAAAATAAACAGAATAATTCTTCTGGAGCAAGGACCTTGCCCTAGAGATCCAAGGAAAGGCTTTCTAGGAGTCTAAAGAAAACACTCCTTATTTCAAATGTGCCATAATAAAGAGAGCTGCTGATTAGGAATGCTTATGCTTTGGGCAATCCAAAATAGCTTTAGAGTAAGCTGTGAGAACCTGATACGTTAATACCCTGTGAGCACAAGCATGTGGCTGTGTATGCAACTAGTGTGAAAGGAACAATCTTCCCCTTTGCAAACTAAATGCCTTACACATTCAAAATATAACAAGTTGCCAATCAATGTTTAGGCTTATGTTTTTGAACTAATTCAAGTTGTTCCCTTATAACATTCATGACGTGTCTTCTGTTATGCTCTAAATGAATTTTTGCTGTTGATTAAGACTATCTCTCTTCAGCAAAAGGTGGAGCCTTTGCCAGCAACTGCGAGGGTGTAGGCAATGATGAGTAGCTCAGTTTGTGTTTATGCTCACACCTTCTTTTTCTCAAGGGAGATCTGTTGACCTGCATTGTGGATACTGCAGTTCTTATACATACCTCACCAGCTTTACAAGTATGCTTTAAAAGTGTGGTCTGTGGACCTAAGGGGCTCTGTGCTTGTTCATCAAAGAATCCATTAGTTAAGCCCACTGATAGGCCTGATAGCACATGTGTTGCACCTTTAAGGCCCACTGAAAAGAGTGGAAGTTTGCAAAGTGCAACTCTCTGCCAGTGTAGTCAAGCTAGAAGCACTTACTGCAGACTTCTGACTCAAGTACTTGAAGGATTTACACCCACTATGATCTGTGTGCTCTTGATCATGCTTAGCAGCATGTCAGCAAAGATATAATCAACATATGCAGTATAGTTTTCAAATTCACAATAAAGGTGCATAGCTAAGGTAGGAGGTGGCAAAAAGTTTTTTTACAGCTTTTGATTTCCTATTTTCTTGCCAAAAAGCTCAGATGTAGCATCAGTCTGTGTGCTGCTGAACTTGCTGTAAGAGACTTCTCTACATCAGTTTTGTCAGCTTACGAATTGTTCCTCTCTCTGGTCAGGATGTTGACAATGCCTCTCTGGCACGTCTTGATCTTGAGCGCAAAGTTGAGTCCCTGCAAGAGGAGATTGTCTTCTTGAAGAAACTTCATGATGAGGTAAGCTGAGAAATGAGGTCTGTGTTTAGATGCAGACTGCCTAGCAAGGAAGCTCTTTGCTGGTTCTGTCCCAGAGTCCCCACCTGTGTATGATCTGAGTGCTTTTGTGCAATAATGTTGAGTGTCTGCTTCTCTCTAAGGAAATCCGAGAATTGCAGGCCCAACTCCAGGAACAGCACATCCAAATCGATATGGATGTTTCTAAGCCTGATCTTACTGCTGCCCTGCGTGATGTTCGCCAGCAGTATGAAAGTGTTGCTGCTAAGAATCTTCAGGAAGCTGAAGAGTGGTACAAGTCCAAAGTAAGTAAAATGCATCAGGCACTGGAACTAATTCTGTTTAACAGCTTCGCTGTAGCACTTGTTGTTCTCTCTGTGTTTCTAATGGACATGAACATAACCATGACACAAAGTCTTTATTTAAATCCTAGTCTGGGAAATTCTTGGCAGAAAATTTTCACAACTGAAAATTTTGTGCCAAAATTACAGCAGCAAAGTAATGGGTGCACACTGGGAGTCTTTCCTGTGCTTGTACCTGAAAGCAAATGTTGGACGAAGTACTGGAGAAATTAGGGAAAAAATGGTGAAAAGATGGGAAATGTACAGGGTGGGAAAACAAGTATGAAAGTTCACTATGAATTCTAATATAACATCTAGAAATAGAGAGGCGCTTCAAGAGTAATACTAATATTTAAGCATTTCAGGTGCTAACCCTTGTAATACCTTCAGTTGTCCTCAACTGCTGTGTCCACAGAAGGTCTGTTTCACCATTTCTGTTGAGGTATCATGCTAACCAGACTGGGGTTTTCCAGTTTGCAGATCTCTCTGAAGCTGCTAACAGGAACAACGATGCCCTGCGCCAGGCCAAGCAGGAGGCCAACGAGTACCGCAGACAGATCCAGTCTCTCACCTGCGAAGTCGATGCTCTTAAGGGAAGCGTAAGTAGAAGACAGCAGTTGTTCTTCTTCATTGCAACTTTAAGCACTGCCCTGCAGTTTAATTGTTATTAAATGGATGTGGATGCAGGTAATCTGCCATGCAATTCAGCAGTATATTAATGCTTTCTGAAAAGGACGCCGTGGGCTCAATTTGTGTGGATGCACAACAGTGCACTGGCTAGACTGATGCACTGAATCAGTCTTACTTGAACTGTAAACAATAAGTTCATTCTCTTACTATGATAGTCACTGTTTATTTAGCACTTTCTCCAAGTATTTATGCCTTGTCTGTCAGGTACAGATAAAGTTATAAAAAAAGCCAGAAGGAGCAGTGAAAGGTGCAAATTTTGCTGTTGCTAAGACATGACTGCTTTAAAGACAGGCTTGAAATGGATGTAACAGTGTTTAGCACACCTGTAAATCTTCTCTACTAAGGACTGCCTGCATGCTGACTTGAACTGCATGTGTTTGGCTTACTCTAAAGGATGGCTTTGCCACCTTGCACAACAAATATGTGGCACACCTCAGATCATGCCACAGAATAACTCTCCTTGACTTTGCAAAGGGAAGATAAGGAGATGACAAATTTGGGACATGTCTGGGCATTTTCAGAAAGGATGCTAATGTAACACAACTTTCCTTCTTTAAAATGTTGAGGGTCTCAAGGGTGGGAAGAGCCACTGAACTGCAGCAGTGCTTGATTTCACTATTCTCTTCCAGAATGAGTCCCTGGAGCGCCAAATGCGTGAAATGGAGGAGAATTTTGCTGTTGAAGCTGCTAACTACCAAGACACTATTGGGCGTCTGCAGGATGAGATTCAGAACATGAAGGAAGAAATGGCTCGCCATCTCCGCGAGTACCAGGACCTGCTGAATGTAAAGATGGCTCTTGATATTGAAATTGCCACCTACAGAAAACTGCTGGAGGGTGAAGAGAGCAGGTAATCACATGCAGACACTTTTCTAAAGCCAGGAATTACTAGAAGATATTTTAAACCCATATCTGATTTTCTCAATTTCTTTTTTCCTTCAGGATTAACATGCCTATTCCAACCTTTGCTGCTTTGAACCTGAGAGGTAAGCTGTTTCTGCTGTTTCAGTTCAGGCAGTTGCTCCATCCTTAGCACGAGGGTTCTGGATAGTTCCTTTTATGCTGGTTTTTGAACTTGTATAAGCGCACTTGGTTGTGAGTACTCTTCTTGGATCCAGCTACAGTATTTGCAACTACTTAACCTTGGATGGTAGCAGCTCTTTTGTTCCTGGACACATTTTTAAATATTGGTACATAGCAAGTAATTAGTTTGGATACCTGCTGAAAGTGCTTTAAGGGGCACAGAGAGAAAAATGTAGGAGACCTGGCTTATTCAGAGCAGGAGACTTCTTTGTATACTAAATTGGGATTCTTAAAGTAGACACTAAAATCTGTTACACCTCATTTCTTTGAGGAGGCACCTCATCTAGACTATTGGTAATAATACATCTTCTTCTGCAGAAACCAACATTGAGTCTCAGCCAATGGTTGACACTCACTCAAAGAGAACACTTCTAATTAAGACCGTCGAAACTAGAGATGGACAGGTTGGTGGTAACTTTAATTTTATTTCTATCACAGCTGGTAACCTCTAAATTCTTAAGTTTGCCTACTGCTTACTGCAGCTTGTATGTGGTAGTAAGTACTGATTAGAACAGCAACTGGCATTCCAAGCTGTGTGAACATAGAGTTACAGCAAAGAGGTTTCTCTGGGAAAAAAAAAGTCAAAATTCATCTGATAGTAAAACTTTAAGTTGGTGACTGCTACCTGTGTACTGAGTATTTAAGTTCAGCTGAATTAGCCAATTCTCAATAGATTTCCTTGGAAATCATGTGGAAACATGTGGCAGTAAACAGAGATACTTTACTTGCTTAGGATAAGATGCTGTTGTTGATGTAAGTAAATAAAACTTGAATGGTTTCTGTATGCAATTTACAAACTAGAATTTCTCATAAGTGAGAGCTGATACCCACTTGTTCACATTTTGGAAGTGGATGTTCCACTTCTAACTCTTAAAAAACCCACAAGAATCTTCCTACTAAGACTGAATGCAAGTGTTTCTGTTTTTCATTAGGTTATTAATGAAACTTCCCAGCATCATGATGACTTGGAGTAAAGCCGAAGTGAAGATGCATACTTACTAAAGGAGAAATTCTTACCAGCAAGATTGAAAAAGTCCATGTCTTAAAGGAAGAAACAGCTTTCAAGTGCCTTTCTGCAGTTTTTCCATGAGCGCAAGATGATTATGCTAGGAAATAGGTCTTAGATCTTGCAAACTGACTCTCCCTGAAGGATTAGAGTTTACAATGGAGTCTAGTTTACAAATAGCAATATCTTGTGCTGCAATACTGTTTTTAAGTATCTGAATTCAATAAAACTGCTTTTTCCAGCACAGTATGAGCAACCTGTCGCTACTTCAATAAATCTTTGGAAAATGGCTCTTGATGTGTTCTAATTTGTTAACTCCATGACTTTCTGGAAAGCCATAACAACGTAATGCTGGAATTATTATACGGTTGACATCTTTAGTACTGGCTGTGTGGAATGCTGTTTTTTTCAGTTTAACTAGATCAACTGTCTTACTTATTTACTGCTTAGGTTTTGGAACCAATTAAAATGGATTATAACTGGCAGATGCATAATGTATTATGATATCACTTGAATAAAATATGATACTTCAAGCAAATAAATATTAATCTTGCTTCCATATACTAGTTAATGCAGTTACTAAATGTCAGAATGCCTGAAGTACCTTAAAACTTGGCTTTATAAAACATAGTACTTGTGTAGCAGAGAAATAGTTCATGTGAGCCCTTATCTCAGACAGCACCTTGCAAAGTTAACAGCTGACTTGGTGCATTAACTTCTTTTTCCAGGAAAAACTAGTTCCCAAAGGCTTGTTGGTATTACAGAAGCTACATGAAGGCTTTGGCTGGAGTGGGGGTTAGGAGAGACTAACTTGCCTTTTTGGTGACAATTCCAGTATTTAAACCCCTTTTAAAACAAGAGAGCCACCATTGGTGTTCTCTGCTGAACATCAGTGTAAATGCAGCAGAATGGGAACAAGGAAGTTCCTCTCTGCCTTGCCATAGTCTTCCAGGAGGCAGTAGTGGAAGTTGATGTCCTCTCTGAACACTAAGTTTTCTTCTGCAGAGCAACATACTACTTCTTAAATTTAAACACAATAAAGACCCACAGCAGAGCCCCATGAAAGTAGCTACTGTGTTCTGCATTACTTCTGCAAAGTCTGCTTCCTGTAAGCTTTTACTGAGATACAGATTTTTCTGGAATGAGGAACTGCAAACTGAAATTTTTCAGTTAATATAACAGCATTCAGGGTAAGGGTAGAACTTCCATGTTGTACAGATATGCTAGCATTTGGGAATTGGTCTCTAGGAAACATTTACTCCATCTGATAGGGATGAAAACAATTCACTCCTTTTCCATCCTTATCCTTACCTTTGCTCAAGCATGTGACTAACTGGATGCAGTGTAGGTATTGGAGGGGGTGTGGGGGCAGTAGGAGGCTGCTTTTCTCATCCCAGGTGCTGGCAGCAGCAGGTCAGGAGTCCTGCAGCCAGGGTACTAAAGAGGGAGGTGGGCAGTGCTTGGGGTGTGCTGAAACCCTCTGCAGCTCCAACAGAGGTGCTTTATGTGCTTCCCAGAGAAAAGTCCTGCAGCTGGTCCAGTGCTTGTTCTGGTGACTCCCTTTATGTAAAAAGGGACAGAAGTGACACTGAGGAGAGTGCCTGGACCCAAGCCTCAGACACAGCTTTTGCCTCAGCAAAGCAGAACAGGTTCAACCTGGTCCACCATAGGGTGGGTAGGATAGTCTCACTAGAAACTGAGAGTGAACCCAGCCTTTTTCATGTTGCAGAGATTACAAATACCAGGTTTTCCACTACCTTTCAACATCCAGACTTGTTTAAAAAAAGCACAAATGAGCTTTCATGAGAAGTATTTTCTGTGATAATAACAGCTCTGGGTATGTATAATATCTAATTTTGAGCACTTTATAGGCATGAGTGTCAACAACCTTTCAGGACAAGTGAAATAAGGGGCTGATGTCCTGCCTGTTGCAAACTACTTCAGTGTTTCTCTGGATCTAGTTATTGAAAAAGTTGAGTCAATGCTAAATATAATTTCATGTCCCTAAAGCAATGTCAGAGCCCTGGCTGGTGGCACCTGGCAGTCTATGGGTAGGGGATGGTGGGCACCCTTGGTGGCTGTGGGCAGAGACCCACAGCACAGTGTGCTTTTTGAAAGGCACATTGACCTCTGGAGTTGTGATAGTCTTTCAGATATTGCTTCCACTCTGCCACCAGCTACCTGGCTCAGTGTTTTCTCTTGTCTTTGATTATTTCACTCAGTAGATAAAAGAAGTGCCAGTGTCAAGCACTGACTGCAGCAAAGGAGTTATTCCTGGCTCTTCAGTGTTTAGGGTTACTCAGAACACAGAGAAGCATGTGGCAGAGCTCTCAGTCCTGGGAATAAATAGAAAAATAAATAAAAATAAATAAACCTAGTTGCTAAGGGGATAAGAAAATTGCAGGAAACCTCAAAAACCTGCACCCCTGAGAGAGCAGAGCACCCTCATGGTGGAAATGAGAGCTGTGTAAACTTCTCAGTGTTTGATCTAGGGGCACCAGCCTTATACTCGTATATAATTACTGAAAGCTGCTTAGTGCTGAGCCAGCAGCTGACCTCAGAACTGTATTTCACATCCTAATAACTGCAGGCAGCAGCTGCACCGAGTGGGGCAGCCCCCACCCATGGCCAGGCACTTGTCCTGCCCTCCAACGAGCCCCACGAAGCTGCTCCCGTGAGCTGACATAGGGAGTGCCTCCAAATATGTGAGCTGTTCCCACAGGCAGCAAGAATAATCCTCCAGATGACTGAGAATCCTCATATTTAGTTTGTTTTGCCTCATGTAGCTAGAACCTTGTTTTCCTTTTTCTTTCTTTTTTTTTTTAATAATCTTGCAAAACACAGAAAGTGTTAGCAGAAGCTCCATATTCCAAGCTCCTGGGAACATGTAGCTAATGCAGTTCTTCTGCCATCCAGTCAGTCTGTTTTAGTATACAGCAAATATACTTCTCCCTCCCTCCCTCCCTCCCTCCCTC
>VZRH01007040.1:1314484-1373948 GCA_013397555.1 Urocynchramus pylzowi | reverse complement strand
TCCTCTCCTCTCCTCTCCTCTCTTTCTCTCTAATATTTCATCGTTGAACACACTTACCTGGCTCACAGAGAACTCACAGTTCTGTCCCTTCTCTCTTCCCCTGCCTGTGGCAGCTCTTTTCAGTGGTTACATCAGTAAATGAATCTGGTGCTTTCACTGATGCCTCACTGTGCTGGATGGGAACATCTGCATTTTTAAGTGCATGGAGGAAATACCTACAAGCCTGCTCTGAGGCTCTGCATTCAGCTGTGAGGTTAAATTTCTCAGGGCTCTTTGGCTGCAGCCTGCTGAGAGCATGGTGGAGCATGTCCATCATGGTGGTGGGGGCTGGCCTTGCTGGGCCTCAGGCTGCAGGCTGCTGCCCCACAGACTGACAGGGGTCTGGCAAAGCCACAAAAGCATCTGAGGAGCTTTCAGAAAACTGCTGATAGAAACCACTCATCCCAGCCCGTTGGGAAACTTCCCAAGTGGGGCCAAATCCCACCAGTCCAGGCCCAGCACCTGTGATTACAGCACTTCCAGGGCTCACATTCCAAGTCCTGTCTGCAGGTGCCAGGTCCCACGTGTAAGTGGGCTACTGGGCACTGTGAGCCCGGCCTGTTTTCCCATTAGTCAGTAATTTAAACATTTCCTGTAAGTTCTCACCACCTTTAGGTACCCATGGAGCATGGAGACACTTGTGGCTGACATCCCAGGGCAGTCACCAAGGACCCAATGCTGCATGGAGACCATGTCCTGCTGGAGCACACCTGGTGTTGGGAGGACGTGCTCCTGGCCAGGATTTGCTGTGCCAGCTGCTGAAAGGGAAGGCATCCAGAGGATATAAATTCCCATGCTTGGAGAGGATGAACAGTTGAGTGGCTAGATAGAGAATTTTGCTGGTGCCCTAACAAGTATTGGAGATTTTAATTCTAAAATCCTTCCACAGGGGAAGGGAAGCCTGGATATTGCCAAAAACATTTTAATGTTTTAAAACATTCTATGTAATTTACATAGAATACACCGCTCTAAGAGACACTTACTTGAGTGCAGTCACACATGAAGAACTAGGAAGTGCCAAAAATAAAATTATGTCTTCAGTCTTCATTTGGTCTCTTCATGCTCATGCATAATCCTGTGGATTTGAGCTTCAAGTTCATGAACCTTGTCTTACTGAGTACACACACCCAACAGCACTTTAGGAATCACTACTGCCCACTGCTAGAGCATTTCACATCTCCTGCATTTGTGTTTCCTGAGTTTATCTGCTTTCAAGAGTCTGAATTTTTTATTTCCTCTAGAGTACCCTCTGCTGTTCTTCATGGTCCTTTGCAACACCCCTGTAGGAGGTGAGGCATTGTGAGCCCTGTTTGAAACGTAGGGCCATGGAGCACAGCAGTCAAGACCAGAAGTGGAAGGCAATCTCAGGGGTCCACTGGGAAGGTGTTTAGCACGGTGTACTGTTAAGGCACTTACTGATTTCAGGTCCAGGTATTTTCCCAGTGTAGACTGCAGATTAAGTCCCCACAAAATGAAGTTCACACATTATGGGTTACCAATGTAAAGCACAATTCAAGTGAAATTCTCAGCTTCAGCCAGGAAAGCTATAGCACAAACACAGAAAAATCAGTGTCCCCCACAGTGCAGAGTTACCTTAGCATAAGACTCTTTTCCTGTCTGCAGCAAATCAGAAATTCCACATTCCCTCGTTCTGCACTTGGGCAGCAGGGCTCTGGCTAACAGGGCCCTCCCAACCCAGTCCAAGGCCATTCCCTAGACCCATGAGCTGGCCAGAGGGAAAAGTTGCTTGTGGGCTTCTGTCCACAGCAAGCAAACTCATTGTTCTGGAAAGGGCAAGTCCACAGCAGCCACATCTCTGCGCAGTGGTGTGTCATAGTTTCCCTACAAACGCCTCAGCCTGACATTTTGGGCCGGTTTCTTTCCCAGGGATGTATTGCAGCTGTCTCCCTGTGGTGGGTGACGTGAACTGCAAGGCAAGGACAACCTGCAGGGAGCCCTTCTTCTGCCGGGTGGATCCTTGCCTGCAGTGAGTGGCACGGGGTGGATGGTGTGGCTGCAAAGGGAGAGGTGACACTTTCTCCAAGAACTGCCCTGCAGTTATTCTCTGCCACTGTCAGTGAGACAGGAAGATGTCTCAGACTTGACAGACAGCATATAAATACATTTTCAGGATGGAGAAGTGTGGTGGGTTGAACTCGGCCAGCAGCCAAGCGCCTACCGAAATGTTTGCTTGTCCTTGTCACTTCCAGTGAGATGGGGGACAAAAAAGGAAAAGCCAAAGTAAGAAAATTGGTGAGTGGAGATTAATAGGTGAAGAAAAAAAGCAGGGTAAAATGCCAGGAAAAATAATGGTAATCACACACTATGCCCCACCTGGTCTCTGAACAATGACCACCTTGGAAGCCTTCTTCTTCCTTTATCTCAGTCTTTTTTGCTGATGATTGAGCTGACAAACATGACATTGTAAGGTATGGAATATCCTGTTGGCCAGTTCAGGTAATTTGTCCCAACTGTGTTCCTTCCCAGTGTCTTTCCTACCCTCAGCCAGACTTGATGGGTCAGGGTGGGAAAGAGAGAAAGCCTTGATGCCTTGTGAGCACTGTTCAGTCAAAACATCGGTGCACCATCAACACTGCTTTAGTCACACATCCTAAGCACAGCACCACCTGGGCTGCTGTGAAGATAGTGAGCTCCATCTGGGCCAGACTCAGTCAAGAATCTTGCAGAAATTCAGATGGGAGTGTGTATCTCTGTACCTGGCAGTGGGGTGGAGGCCATACACAAGATCTGAGAATGATCCAGATTCAAAGTCCGTATTTTCCAAATTAAGGCAAGGGTTTGAAGCCCAGATCTCCCAATTTCAGACACCTTATAGAGTTTATGGGTGACCAAGAAATGTATGAGCTAGAAGATCTCTGCTCTTTTATGCAACCAGCTTTATAATACAAAGAAAAGTGAGTAATATGGAGAGGTTTTGCTGTCTGAAGCATTCCATGAGCAGACCAGGTTTCCATTCCCATCTCTAGCTGTTGTTTAAATACTGCAAATTTAACTTGGCTCCCACCTACTGTAAACCATTACAATCATATTTTTAAAGGCCATTTTGCAAATTGGAGATGTTAATTGCAAACATACTTTCAGCTCCAGCAGTCCTTCTTTGATGATGTTTGCTGGAGTACATGACAGGTTTGCTGCCCCTGACTTTTCATCTCAGCTTTTAGTGCCCTACAGCTGGGTGGCTGTGGAAGTGTGTTATTGTGCCACACAAAGTACTTTCCCTTGTCCTTTAGGCTAAAAAATACTGGACTGTGATCTAGGAGGGGTCTGGAGTGGGAAATTCTTGCACTGGTAGAGTATATTTATATTATGGCCAAATCCTGTTCAGTATTCAGTTACTCTCAAAATGAAAAAGCTTTTTCTTATATGTTAACAGAATTTCTTGCTTTTCATTTCATGCCCATTGCCTCCAGCCCTTCTCCTGGACACCACTGAGGAGAGCCTGGCTTTGTTTTTGGTATCCCTGCCACCAGGTATTTATGTGATGTAAATTGATGTGATGCCCCTGAGCCTCCTGCTCTCCAGGCCAAGGAGTCACGGCTCTCTCAGCCTCCTCTACTTGTATTTCAGGTACTACAAGCTCTTCATTGTCCTCATGGCCCTTGGCTCAGCTTGTTCCTGTATGTCCATCTCTCTCCTGTACTGGGCAGCCCAGAACTGGATGTGGCACTGCAGAGGGTCTCACCAGGGCTGTGCAGAAGGGAAGGATCGCCTCTTCCAGAAAACTTACCTTCGTCGTATCAAATTGTACTGATTAGTCATAAAAAGGATCCACAGAAAGTGGTGGCCTGGCAGATGGGGGGGAAGTAAAGGCCAGAGCTCTACAACAACATAAGAAAAGCCATTTTGGGTCAGGCCAGTGATCTGCCTGGCCTCCTACAGAGCTTTCTGGGAAAAAGGGCACAAGAAACAGGGCTCCAATTCCTGGAACAGCCTTTATTTTAAGACAAAGAGAAATTCAGGGTCTTTTTGAACCAATGGCTTTATCCAGATCATTGATGAAGTTGTCTGACTTGATTTGAGTAGTTTTATATTTTTAGTTTCTAACAGAGTGTATTTTATAATATGACAGTGTACCAGGGGAGAACATTGCCTTTTGGTTATTTTGTCTTTATTGTCTGATCATTTTCTTGACGTTCCAGAAGTTCTTGTGTTATGAAACCTGGTAAATAATCATCCTGTGCTCAACCCCCTCCATGTTATCCCTCATTTGAAAGATTTCCCTTCCCTGCAAGTGTTCAAGGACAGGTTGGATGGGGCTCTGAGCACCTGGTCTAGTGAAAGGAGTCCCTACCCACAGCAGAGAGGTTGAAACTAAATGATCTTTAAGGTCCTTCCCAACCCAAAACATTCTGTGAGTCTATGATTTTCTACTCGCTCTCCTCCAGCACATTTGCATGTTTCAACATCTGTAGTGTCTCTCATCAGGAACAATAAATCCTCATCAGTCTACTCCTCATTCTAGTTCTGCTATGATCTATTTAAGACAAGGTGACTAAGAACACATGATCTTCAAAACGTGCATTGGAGCAGTACAGAGTGACATAATGAGAACTCCTGTTTTGGGCTCAAAGTAAGTAAAAATATCCTAGCTACTTTTTTGATCAATGCTCAGTACTGGACTGACGTTTTCAGAATGTTATCCAAAATGACTCAAAGATCTGTTTCCTAAAGACAAATAGCTATGAGTTATTTTTCCCCCCACTTTGGCGTCACTGACATTAAATTTTCATTCCCTTTTGATCACCCAGTTATCCAGGAACACAATACCCTTCTGCATCTTTGAGCTCAGTATTAACACTGATTGCCCTTTTTTCTTTTGTCAATGTGCTGGACAGCCTTGGCTAGATCCCTGGGGAATGTATAGAATGGGAAAGTCCAATGTACCAATACTTGTGGCAGGCCACTGACAGCTTCCTTCCACAGTTAAGGCTCTCCATTATTTCTGTCTTTTCTGCCCTCTAGCTTAAAACTGGGACAACATGACCTTTGTATCTCTCAGAAATCTGAAGTTATTGTTATGTAAAATTTTTTGACAAAATCTTCCATCTGCACCACCTCTATGCACAAAGCTTGTATAATCCTACAGGTGTTTCCACCACATCCCTGAGGTCTGACTTCCCTGTGAAAGAATGCATGTGGAATCCTACCCAGCACAGCTGCTCTCCCAGTTCCTCCTGATCTTTCCAAGTAAAAACACTAGCATTGTTGCTTTCTAGATTTCAGCATCACCCTGAAGTTATACCAACCATTGTCTGTTCCTCTGATGCCAGATGCATTGCAGTTCACAAATTAGCAGTTCCATGCTGAGTTACTGCAGAGCTGCTTGATGGTTGCCATTCTGCCTTCTTACCTGTCAATGTATTGATTTGCTTCAAAACCTTTTCAGTTTGAGATTGTTCTTCATCTGTCTCAGGGGGCTCCTTCACCTTTTCCTTAATGAACTGCATTCATCTAAGTTTTTTCTTATTTTTGCTGAGTAATCCTTCTACTTCTTGACTATCTCACTTGAAGCTGCACTGAATTTCTGGCAGACATAATGGTTTGGATGTGCCTGAAAGCGTTTTTTATTAGCAACTTGCCACTTGGACAGGTACTTGATCCATATTATTAGAGATCTACTTTTCAACTGCCAGATTTTCCTGGGTTTCCTATTTGGACATGACTTCTGTCAAAGTCTAGTAGTTCCTTTTAAACTTGGGTGGTGCTTTCTGTGGGTTTTTTCCTTTTCCTTTTCCTCTTTCTGGAAGGCTTTTCAGCATGATAATGGGCAGTTCTCAGTTTAGTATGGTGTCATGGCTTAACCTCAGCTGGTAAGTAAGTGCCACACAGCCACTTGCTTGCTCCCTGCCCCCTCACCCCCTGCAGGATGAGGAGAAGAATAAGATAAAGTAAACCCCAGGAACTGAGATAAGAACAGTTTAATAATTTAGATAATGTGTAAAATATTACTACTAATAATAATAATTACAGCGAAAAGGAAGATTACAAAAAGAAACTAAGAGAGGAATAAAACCCAGGAGGAAAAAGTGATGCACCATACAGTTTTTCACCACTCGCTGACTGATGCCCAGTCCATCCCTGAGTTGAGCTCTGCCCCTCTAGGTCAACTCCCCCCAGTTTATACCCTAAGCATGAGGTTCTGTGGTGTGGAATTTCCCTTTGGCCAGTTTCATAAGTTGTCCTGGCTCTTCTCTGTCCCAGCAATCTCCTCACTTTCAGAGCATGATACACTGAAAAGTTCCTGGCTCAGTGCAAGCACTACTCAGCAACCAAAACACCAGTGTGTTAGCAACATTATTCTCATCCTGAATCCAAAACACTGCACTGTAGCAGATACTAGGGAGAAAATGAACTCTATTCCCAGTTCATGAAACCAGGACATAAAGTATCTCAAAAAAATATCTTTGTGCCTAATCAGCATTTTCATTTTTCTGGCTTCTAGGGTTTGTTGCAGTTTTATTGTTTGTTTGTTTTTGGGGGTTTTTTAGTGTGTACATCATGCAGCTGCTATACCCACCACTAGCCTCTCCACTTTCCTCACAGGCTGTAAATTTCTTGTCTCTCTCTGTCCTTTGCAAGATATGATTTCAGCTTTTCTGTTCTTTAACTCACAATTCTCTATCTGCTTTCTCTCTGTAGGTAGTAGAGCTCCTATGTACCTAACTGAATTTGGAGCAATTGCTTTGAACTTCACAGCATCTCTTTCAGACATGAAGAAAAGCTTTCAGATGCAAGTTTGTAATTTTCACCCAACTTGATTAGATGGACTAATAAAACATAGGACTTCTATCCACAGATCTTGACTTACTGTCATCATATGAACAAGCACTGTGGATGCTCCCCCCATGGGCTGACAGGGAATGACTTAACCCCCATGGACTGCCCCACCTCCCCCAGCCAGGGAACAGGGCAGGCTGCTGTGGAATGACAGATGGAGCAGCCCCAGCCCAAGGTATCATGCACCTCCATGGAGAAGGAGGTGTCTGATGCAGAGGGTGTCTACTCTAATCACAAGAACAAGTAGATGAGGCCTTTCACAGCCTCCCATTCTCTGGCTCTGGTCCTCACAGCAGACTGTAACCATACCAGTATCTGCTGGAGGAAGAGCACAGCCTTGGTGGGTCCTGGAGAGCATTGATGAAAACATCCAGACCCAAGTGATAGAGGAGCCAGTAGGGAGAGGTGCCCTGTTGGACCTCACACTTACAAAGAAGGGAAGGCTCCCTGAGGATGTGAGAGTCAAAGGCTGCCTTGACTGCAGTGACCAAGAGATAGTCAAGTTAAGTATCCTGAGAGGAGACAGCAGGGCAAACACCCAAGATCCCAACCCTGGCCTTTAGGAGAGAAGACTTTGGTTTCTTCTGGGATCCACTTGAAAGAGTCCCCTGGGATAAAAGCCTAAAGGGAAGAGAGATCCAGGAAAGCTGGTTGCTGTTAAACAATTACCATCCTTACGCTTAAGAACAATCCCTCCAAAAGAATAGGAAGTCAAGCAAAAATGTTAGGGGCCTGTGTGAATTGTTAAGGAGTTCCTGGAAAAACTCAAAATGAAGTATGCAGAAAGTAGAATTAGGGTCAGGTAACCTGTGATAAATATAAAGACACCTTTTGAGCAAACAGACATGGTTAGGAAAGAGTCAAAGCCATCCTGGTAAGGAATGTCAAGAGCAACAAGAAAAGCTTCCATAAATACGTAAGGGGCAAAAAGAAGACTATTGAAAATGTGGACCTGCTGCTGAAAGGGGCAGGTCTTCTGGTGATGCAGGGCATGGGAAATGCTGAGGTACTTAATGTCTTCTTCACCTCAGCCTTTGCTAAAAAGACAAAATTCAGGATTCCCCAGAAACCAGCATGAAAGATTGGAGCAAGAAAGTTTTACCTTGGTGGAAGAGAATCAGGTCAGAGAACACTTAAACAAACTGGACATACATAAACCCCTGAGCCCCAAGAGGATGTACCACTGAGTGCTGAGGGAGCTGGCTGATGCCGTTGTAAGGCCACCTTCAAATTTTCCTTCCCTTGCTTCTGATGGTTCTCTTATTTCCATGCAAAACAAATCATCACAGGCTTCTCACAATAGATCAGTGTCCCTTATAATCCATATCATCAGCCTCCAGCTGGAAAGTTGCACTTAAGTACTTCAGACTTAGAGATATATTGGCGTTTAAGGTAAGGCATTACATGGGTAAAATCCTACTGAATAAATTCTGCATTCTGTGGTCTGACTGGAACCTGCTGGAGCTGTTATGAGGGTAAGAAGGAGAAGCAGAGGTGGTAGAAGTGCAGCAGGATGAGAAGAGGCAGGTTTGTATAAAGGTTATAAAGGTTTGAAAAAATACTATTTTATGCATGAGACAAAACAAAGTACTGAACTGGTCTTCTACATTCTTTTCCATGCACACAAAGCAATTTCAAATAGAGGATTTGCTTTTCATCTCTCAAATATTATTTCTGTTCATCCAAGAAGCCCTTCCCCAAATGCACTGTATATCACTGGGGACCTGCTCTACACTCCAAATGTTTTTTTCATGTAATAAATACTTGACATTTAGAAAAATTGCTTCTAAATTTACACAGTGCAGAGCTCACAGTTTGAGATTACCCTCTAAGCACCCTGAAGTGCCAGGAGCATAAATAAATATCTTTGCAAATAGATTCTCATTTATTAGTTTTGCCAGAGTATTTTCACTTCTTGGAGATAGGTGATTACTACAGGACAAAAGAAGCTCTTCTGGTTTAAAATTAATAGTAAGAAAATGAAGGAGAAAGGCTGATCAAAAAGTTTAAATTCTCTCCTTAATGTTTTGATGTTTTGTATCTGTGTAATATAAATTTCATACTAATAGTACTGTATGTCTAAACTGTCTAGTTGTGCTTTATGTCATAGCCAACCAAGCACAGACCTGTGTGAGAAACATCAGCAAGATGTTTCTGCCATTTTCAGGGACAGGAAATACTCTCTGTCTGCAGGTCATGCGTGGTCTCCATCATACAGGACATAAATAGACTTCAAGATGTACTATCTGCTCCCATAACACCACTGGGAGATGACCAAGCATTACTGTCCCCATTTCAGAGAGGGAATAACATAGGACTAAGTGCTTTGCCATAGAGAAAGCCAGGGATTGCCAGGGATTGCTTTGTCCCACTACATAAAAACTGAAAAGTTCCCTACAAAGGCATCCTTCCATCTGAACTGCAATGTCTCACCTCATTTCCAGGTGTGTGGAAAGTGAGAAAAGATTCATGATGACCATGAATTGTTGGCACCTGTTCTCACCACCACCTGTGGATAGTGCCTGTGCTGCACAGGCCAGAGTACTGATGCAATTAATGGTGCCATGCAAGGATACAATCTTAACCAGTATATGAGGTGATCTTTTCACTTACTCTTGCTGCCAAAACGCTAAACCTCTTGTTCAAGCCGTCTGTCTGCTGTTGGGGTGCATAACAGCACAGTGATAGATGGGACAAAGGTTCTCTTTCTGACTGCAGAGGCAGCCCAGATGGTTACCCTGGGACAGGCTAGATAGGCCAGGCTTTTCTTCAGTACAGACTGAGCCTTAGCAGGCAAAACCACAAGGGGCCAGGGATCCTTGGACATGTGTTCAAAACCCTTGAGCCCAGGGTCTTCAGCTCAGGGAGTGCCTGTGTTTTCGCATGAAGCCTGTCAGTCAGTAGCAGTGACACCCCTGATGATTCCAGACTTTTGCTTTGGTCTAGGTGTTCCACAACATTGTTTTTTGGCCAAGTTAACACTTTAGTGAAGCTAAAGTAATTTGACACTTTTTCTGACAAAGGACAGATGAAGCCATGTGTAACATATTGAGGACGGGGGTGTGGGGAGTATCTTTGTTAGCACAAAATCATGGTTTTAATACTGCTTACCTCTTCTCTGAGTGTGGGTATTTAGATTCAATGAATACTGCCCAGTCAAGCTTCATGACATTCTCTTTGTAGCATTGTGTCACAGAGAACTGGCCTCCAGGTTACTGTTGCTTACCTCCAAGTTCTGGCACCATCAGGAGGATCTCCATGGCTCCCAAAGTCCCTCAGACTCACAGTTACTTTCTGCCTTGCTAATGAATTTATCCAAGCGAAGCAGTGAAAATCCCTAAGTGAAAGCTGTTTGACTTGCACTGCTAGATTGACAAACTGAGCTAAAGCCAAAGTACAATCGGATTAAACCACTTTTAATGTGTCTATTCAGGGCTGCACAGCAGTTGGAGTACACAAATCCAATGATGATTTCAACAGTGAACATTTGATAAAGAGCTTTTACATTCTGATTAACTTTTTTGTTACTGTGAAAATTGTTTTAGAGGTCAAAGAAATTAAGTTCACTAGGTTTGTTATTCACAAAGGTTAATCTATACCTATTCTCTTTCAGAGAATCCTTATCAACCTGATCTCATTATATGCTGTCTCCAAGGGATGTTACATAGTCTGCTACTTAGCTACTATTTCCCTGCTCACAAGGTGCAATGCCACAAGGTAATGATCAGACCTCAGTCAAGTCACGGCTGTGTATGAATAAGGAAGGTGCTAGCTCAGTCTGGGGCTGCACCTGCATTTCACCCACTCCCTCAGGGTGGAACACTGAACTACAGGCCAGCACACTGAACGTGAGGCCCAGCTTCTCTACACTCCCTCTATAAACCAGGGAATCTAGGATTTACCACAAGCTAATTTACACACCTAAAACAAGCTCCTATTGTACTCCACTTCTCTCCATGACCATAAATGGAACCACAGCGGTGACTTTGAACTGTGGTGATGACACCTGCAGTCAATACCATGGAAATCACCTCTGCTGTTAAAATGCATCTACTTCAGTTCACTGCTAGACTGTACAGCACTGAACTCCTCAGATGAGCCACACTCCCCTCTCTTCTCTTTCTTTTCCCCTAGTCTGAGGTCACTTTGCAGTGATCTTTCATCTCAGCTGATCTCTTGCTGTCTGACTTTTGAAATTAATATCCTCAGCAAATCATTCAGCTCCTGCAGAGCACATACAACACAATCAGTATAATTACTTCATGTCATACCTCAGTTGTCACTTCACTTTAATGGACTGCAAGTGAGATGAACTTGAAAAATGCTCTTAGTTAATGTTCTCCTAGTTTCTGTTTTAGACTTTCCTGAAAGATGTTAAATGTATTCAGAAAAAGAGATTTCATCCTAGAAATTATTATCTGTATTACAGCAAAGTGAATAGGGCCAACAGAGCTCAGAGCTCTATGATTCAGGCACTGTTGAAAAAACTTTCAGCGCAGACAGGGAAAGTGTAGGACATGATGGGACTGATCTAGTAAATGTAGGTGTTTATTACATAGAAATTTATATATAAAGTAGGACTCTGTCTATGAAAGAGCCTCCTGTACTTAAGGACCATGGAGCTTGGCATAAAAGTCTCCCTGCCTTGAACTGGAGACTGTGGATGGGGAGATGAGTCTCGGGCTATTCCCTCCTGTCACCTCACTCAGCTTTAGAGCAAGGTGAGGTGCCCATCTGCCTCCCCCTCTCGCCCATTCTGTGCTTCAACGTTTGGCTTTTTAAAACACAGTTATTTTACACCAGCATTTGATGGAGAACTGTGAATTCAATGTCAGAGTACTGCAATCTTCCATTTTAGGTCACTCCCTCTGCCACTTAATAATCACACTCCCTCATCCTTCCTTCATAACCTTTCTCCATGATGTATCACACACAAGCCTATCCAGAGTATCTTAAACCTTGTCTCTTACTCTTCTACTCCAGTGCCTCAGAGAAGATCATTGTCTTTTTTTTTGATCCAGCCTTGAAATCTTTCCTGAAAGTGTAAAAACTTTTTTTTTTTTTTTTTTTTAAGAGAACAAACTAATTTAAAATCCAGCTAGAGAAGAATCATTTTGCTTCTCTTTCATGTCATAATCCAACTTCAGGACATTTACTGAGGCAGCATGCCACCTCAACTCCTTCCTCTTCTGCAGGTGACTCAGACCATCATTCCCCCCTTGCAGGCAGGAACCTGACAGTGAGGTTGGTAGCAGCCCAGAAGCAGGAGCTGTGGCCATGCTCTGTGCACACACAGTGGGAGGCTGCAGCCCACTCCTGGTGTCCTGCTTGGGCTCACAAAAGTTTTTGCATATTGTTCAAGAGATACTATCAGTCTTAAAGGGATAGTTCAAACTGAGGGACCTTTACTGAGTGATTTTACTTTATTAAAACTCTACACATAATAAAAGAGCAATTTTTGTCCTTACAAAGATTAAAAGCTAAACAAAAAGAACCAATGTCCCTGCAGGGTTGGATTTACACAAGCACCACTATGCTTAAAATTCAGTCAGAATATTTTTGCCTTAACAGTCTCCCAAATTACCTAATAAAAGTAATTTCAAATATGAAAGTTATTCCATTTCTAATGCTTATATAATTTTCCCAGCACATCCAGCATTTCTTCCTCCAATGACAGCAGCAGTATGTGAGCTCCTGGACTAATTTAGCTTTGCTTCCCTGTGCTGTAGAAAACAGACAGCAGCTTAAATTCAGTCCTCACTGAGGTCTCCTTTTTTTAATTTACATGATAAAATATCTGCAGTGCTATACTTAAGAACTAATGCTTTCATTATGGTATCTGCATTAACCAGATGGTTCCATCTATCAGTCTGCAGTGGCCACGAGACCTTAACATTCCTATTTAGTATTAATTTGCTCTGGTGCAGTGAGGATGACACAGACACTTGATACAGGATGGAAGAGGCAAGCTAGAACTCAGCCATGTATCTCAAAACTCAGGCACATTTAGTTACCAGAACAGGCATTCTGGGATCCTTGAGAAGGAGGCAATCTCTCCTCACCTTTTAAAATGCTGATGTCTTCTTCAGCCCATTTGTGTGTTTTCCAGCTGCTGGCTGGGCTGTGGCTGTGATTCCCTAGACCACTGTCATTGCTTTTAGCTTGTGGACTTTGGCCATGCTCTTCTTCTGGACTAAGCCAGTGCCCTCACCTTGCAAAATCTTCCCATGACATTTTTGCTTAACAGAGGCAAGAGGAAAACCTAACCTGGTCTTGGACCATATAATTGCCCCTGGGAATATCCTTCTAAAGCCCTTCTAACACCAGTGCCCAAGTGTTCCCCACAGCAGGAGTGCCATCTTGGTGGTGGGTGCTCTGCCCCGAAGAGCATGGCTTGAGCTTGGTGTGATCCAGAGGTACAACAACTGCAGGACAAGCACAACCTCCCTGCACAACCACTTCCCTCCCATTCTCCTGTCCAGCCAACTTTTCCCAGACTGCTTCCCTTCTAAACAGCAAATAATGACAAGGCAATGCTTTGTCTGGGGCTGCACTCAGTTATTCTGTACTTGGGCCAAGCAGTCCAAATCACCTGGCAGTGCTGCTCTTTCAACATTTGGCTGTTCATAAATATTTGAGATGGCTAAGGTCAATCTAAGACACTTTCCTCAGCAGAAATCATACTTCTGATTTAGAACCTGCTCTGATTATGGGGACACATTTGCATCTGCATCACTCATATATGCTATTCCAGCTGCCAGCACAGCAAACAAAGGAAACCCTTTGGTTCTGACCATCAGTGAAAGACTCATACACTATGGGGAGGAGGCAGGCCACAAAGATCCAGATCTTAATCTTCAGGCAGAAGCCACTTGATGGTCCATGAGGCCAAATAAAAGCTTTCAGTTCTAAACCTGTCTTCCGCCTGCAATAAAATTTGGGAATTGCAGTTCAGTCCCTAGAGGGCCCTAAAGGATAATAGTCCTCCTCACAAAACAGCTGCATGGACATATTTGACCTGATTTAACGAGGCAGTCAGCTTCTATTTGCAGAAGTCACAGTAAGTGTCACAGAAGTTCTACGACTGCCTCCTGCCCAGAAGTAAAAAGTAAATGCTTGGAGGGAAAATTCTTTCTCTGAACTCTTCTCTGTTTGAAATTCATTCACTATTAAGTATCTTTGTATATGACCAAAACCTATATTAAGAAAAAATCCCAGCATAAGTTACTAAAATATGCATAGTAATTTATTAGATACACATCTATCAGACATGTACTCATGGTCAGTATTTTGTATAAAAAAACTTTTGCATCTGTTGTTTAAACATTTTCCATTAATCATTGTTTTTGAAACATTTAGTTATTTTTAGAGATAGTTTTCAAATTTAAGAGATATTTTCAGAAGAAGATGGTAACAATTGTGTTTTCTTGTTTGGTTCCTTTCCATGCATGACATTTCTTCAATAAATAATTTTTGAAAGTATTTCAAGTCATTAGAAGTAACACAAGATGATGGTTATTATGATGGTTAATTAAGAACAGAAAAGACTGAAATCACTTGAAGGTACCATTACAGCAACAGATATTTACACATGCATCAGTGCCCCAGCCCCCTATACTTGCTTTTAAGCACAGCTTGCTTTTTTTCCTTGCACAATTTTAAGGAACTGTCCACATTTCTACTGTCAGTTGCTAATACTGTTCTACAGAATTCAGACTAATGCATTTTCTATGCTGCTGCCTCAGGAGACATATTTTTGGTTGTTTAGTCTCAGGAATTCACAAAAGAAAAACCCACCACTATTATGCCTAATAAGTCTTTATTTCCAAACATAAATTGCAAAAAATATTCTATTACAGAACAGGTAACAAGTACAGAATTCTAATGCCTTATAACAATGAAACCATTGCCTCCTTGACAAAAAAATCATCAGGCACTTAAAACAGGAAAACAAAGTACAAATTAAACCAGCTGTAACAGATGACTCAACAATACAAGTTCATCTTGGTTTTCTGTAATAAAAGCACACACACAGCTGAGGGGCTCCTGCCTCCTCCTAAACCCTGCGCAGAGACATTTCTATATTACGCTGCACACATTCTACTCAGACAATATCAAGTTCACATCTGAAAACATAAATAAGTTCAGCACTGAGAGAATCTGAGGAACCTTTTTGGAACAGCAGTAGCAGAGCCTACACTAGCAGCTTCAGAGAGCTTGGTGCATGTGGAGGAGCACAATTATACCAGCCCCACGGGGGAGTAAGCTCTGCTTTGACAACTGCACTGGAAAGAATGGAGCTGAAATGAATGCATACAATACACATTTTAAGAGACAATGAAACCTCAGGGCAAAACCTATCATGGTAACTTCATGAAATTACATTTTGGCACATGGACCAGTCTCAGAAAAGCCACACATTCGCTATCACTGAGGAGCAGCCCTGTGTAGGACCTCTCCATTCACCTGTTATGTCCCTTGCAGATCTTGAACTAAATCAGAAGCAGAGGCTGCCTCTTTGGTCTGTCTTGGAAAGGTAAATCTAAGATGCAAGTGTCCAAATGACTAACAAAAATACTCCTCCAGAAATCAGTCAAATACCCTTAGAATTATTTTGGCTTATGTGACTGTTTTTAGGTGGCATTATGTAACTTTCCACACACTTTACTCTGGTGGCATTAAAAACAAAGAATATTTAAATATTTTTAATCAGGTACTCAAAAGAATATCAATAATATTAACATAAAGAATACATATGAAGCCACTATATAAATAGTACATATAAAAATGCAAAAATGTCAGCTGTTACACTTCAGTGCCACAAGATTTCAAGAATGGGTTTGTATTGTAAACACTGACAACAAATAGACCAAGGAGGAAGTGTTTTTAGGGAAACATATTACAGCCAAGCCAAGAGGTGAGAAGCCTAGTATGCTGTTGGCCTACAGACTTGCTGTGAAGAATCTCCTCTTGTCAGGGACTAAAGTGAACAGTGAGGAATTTAAACCCAGCATTATTGACAATAGGCTATCCTGTCACAACCATTTGCATTATTCATTCTGATGGGCTCTTGCCTTGAAACCATGATGGGATCATTAAATACTTCCATCATGCACTGCGAGTTTTCTCCCTCACTGGAGAAAAGAGGGATGAAACAAAGACAAGACACAGAAGTACCAGGTGCAGCAACAAACATTGATGTATTGCTGAAGGTACACCAGGATTTAGCAAAAGACAGACTTGAATGTTCTTTTGATGGCAACATGAGGATGCTGGCTCCAGTCACAGCCAGACTGTTTTCATCCTTACACCAGTATGTACCAATACCTGCCACCCAAGGGCAGTTATTGCCTGTGCTCAGAGTGATGTGAGCTCACTCACCACACATCACAGTGCTACACTGACTCCTTGCTCGATGGCAAACTCAAGCTGATGCTCTCCCATCGTGTTAAGCTCTCGCTGCACTGCTGGAATCTCGACACCGAGAGCACACTGACACTGACTCCTGTAGCTGTAACCCAGTAACCCCGGGTCACTCCCCTGCTGAGCCATGTTCCCAGAATAGGAAGGTATTCTGAAATGTGCCCTTATGAAAGGAGACCATGAAATAACAGCAATAGTCCCTTTGTTCAGTGGCATGCCGCAGTGTTTCTGCTCTACTTGATCATAATGATAATTTTGAGCCAATTAAATACTTTATGAAAGTCTGGAACAAAGGTTAAAAATATAAAACTGCCCACTTGTTGTATGCTGTGTGTGAAAAGCCTTAAGGACTTCCCCAGAGTACCCTGAGAGATTAACTGCATTTGAAATTTTTCTGTCCAGAAGCTCTAAGAAGGATGGTGCTGCCTAAAATGGCAGAATTCAAAATAAAGAGCGTCAGGCCTTCTGAAGTAACTGCATGTCCCCTTATCACTGTTGTTGGCTAGCAAACCTAGAGATTAAAGAGATCTGCTCCTGAAATACCCCAAGATGAAAGATTACTTGGCTTTGAATATTTTCAACTAAGATATGTTTAACTAAAAGGCTCATGTGTAAGAAGTCTACTGCTTCAAAGCATGCAGCAAGTGGCTATAAGCTGTTTGAGTTAGGGCTGTTGCAGAATAAAGCACTTCACAGAATATTCCTTGGGTTTGATCTCACAGACTCCTTTATACAGGTGGATGTGTGCTTTGTGGACCCGAGTGTCCCTGGAGGAGCTACTGCCTGAATATTCAGGACCTCCCTCCACAAATTTGTCACAGCAGTGCAAGTGACAGGACAAAAAAAGATCTGTAGGTCAAATGGATCTAAACCTAGATTGCTGTGTTAGGCTGCAGCTCCACCATGGAGTCTGTGCAGGCTCAAGGTGTACATGCTCAATTGACCCAGATGAATTAAATGATCCAGATAATTGCACTAAATAAAATCAACTAACACCTAACAACAGGAATATTTTGCTAGTAATTTAGAGAGCCACAGAAGGTCAGAAGTCACCTAGATAATTTAGTTTCTTTTCCTGAGTCACTCAAGACAGACAATTTCATCTTTTGTCAAGCATGGTGGTATGTCAGTCATCTCACTACTGTACAAAGGAAAGAGAATTAAAGTGAGAATAACTGGTCTCAACCCCCTCAGTCCTCATTCACCTCTGTTCTCTGTAGATGCTGTTTTAGATGCTGGGATTAGAAGAGGCTGAACAAAAAGGAATGCTGAACAACAAACAAGTTTATGCAAGTTTACCATCAGTGAACTGAGAATTTTTTCTGCTTTTCATTTCTGAATCTGCTGGGGTCACCAGCTTGTTAAAATGACTGTAATGGGAAAGAGAGAAGGGTGAATAATAATCAGCAGTGTAGCACCTAGAGTCTTTAGTGTAGATGCCTTAAGCACTTTCTGACACTACAGGGAGAGTTGGGCTCTGGCCCCCCAGAACAGCTGCTGTGCTGCCAATCCCCCTTGCAGGGGCCCATCTCTCTCTTCTGACCAGGCAGACCCTCACAGATGTTACCTTCTGAACTTGGTCAACCTTTCAGGGACCACTGGGTCTGTCCAACAGCTGTTGGATAACAAAAGGCACCTGCTGTGTCCCTACAATCCCACCTGCATGGTCTTACCCCTCCTTTGCTTGGACTGTGAAATTCCCCTGCCTCTTGGCATGAACCAATTTTCTCCTTCTGTTGCCGTGGTAGGGTTTCGCCATCCCAGAGCGCCAAAACAGCTCGGTGTGGGACAGGCCGAGGCCAGACACGGCATGCAGGGACAGGGGCAGCACAAGAATAGGGACTGGACCTTGCAGCCATTCCAGCTTAAGTCACCATGGAGCCACAGACCAACTTCAGCACCTCCAGTAAGGCAATGTGAATATCACACCAAGCTGCCTTCCTTGAGGTGAAAACCCAGTCATTTACAGCAGGTTTTACTATGCTGCAAGCACAGCAGTGTTTGACTCACAGTCACAAAACTCCCTAAGATGCTAAACAGGGCTGCATACCACTCCACAGGGTAAAGAGACAAATAACCAACTCAAGGCAGCACTGGATTCTGAAGGAGGATGCAACATTGGAGATTCAGAAGAGAAAAAGGAATAAAAGCAGCCAGGCAGGCTTGAATTTAATGATGCTGTGATGCAGTCGTGCAAGGACACTGTCAGCTTCTGCAAAGGTACAGTGGAAATATTAGCACACTGTCAGTGTTTCTATCTTTAGAAAACTATTTAATCTCAACATTCATTCCACAGCATGTGACAGCATTGGAGGCCCACAAACTCTAAAAATGAATATTCCTGATGTGAAATAGAGGGAATTGAAAGGTCCTTACTAACCTTTGGTCAAGAATCCTTAATCCAGACATCGTTGGCTCAGTCTTGTAAAAATGTCATAAACATTCCCAGCCAGGTATAAAATCCATTTATTATTATTAACCTGGCACAGGTGTAAAATAAATGAGAACTAATGTAGTTAGTAAATGAGAACTAATTCAGCTACCCAAGACAACATCATTTCCCACAGTGAGCGTAGTTCAGCAAGCCTTGATCAATCTGATGGCACCCTGTGATGCAGAAATGCCACTATTAACCTGCCCAGCCTGCATCTGAATTACCACAACCCAGCCACCCAGCACACAGCACCAGTAGCTACAATAAAGCTGAGTACAATGTCTGCCCTCCTGTAGAGTGAAGTGGATGCAACTAACGTCTCATACTAACTTCATGTCTAGAGCAAGGCCTGAGGATCTTAATCTAAAGTCTAATAGAGTTTATTTTTATTCTATGGAGAGTTAAGAGCATTTGTAGGAAAGGCTAGGAAAGGTTAACAATCCCTTCAAGCATTTCTTATCAGCCCTGTGGTCTACATAAATCACTGAAAGCCTTGAGAGCATGGAAGATCAGGTCTTCAAGTCACTGGCAAGTTTAAACTTCGTGGAAACAGTGCTAAAAAATCAGTGGCTGTCCATACTACAGAAATTTCCGTTTGCTCTCAATTGTGAGTGCTACATCACATTCCTTCAGTTAAGACCTCTTTTTGTCCAGGAAGCCAGAACAGATTTCCTTTTTTTCACTAAACCTCTCTTAAAATGTATGCTGATGATCTTTCTGGTAACACTAATACATGTGTTTTTCAAATAATGTAGCTGCACAGAAATAATTCTGACACACAGTAACTTCAGCTCTTTGTGGTGTGTCATGGTACACTGTTTACATTTATTCACTGAGAACAGTGCAACATGGTACTAACAAATGTTTTTGAAAAAAGTTGCTGCAAATAAATTTAATTTTCTCCTCTCCCCATCTTCTACTTCAAACAACCAGGTTTTTCCCCTTTACTCAAGCTGAGTAGTTAATTGAATTTAGTCTGAGTAATTAATGATCTTGCATTATCTCTATGTGCACATAGAGCACTTGCAATTGTTCTGAATACTATGCAAGAACCTGTAAAAGATGTATGAATTTTTCCCAAGACAAACCATGTAGCTGCTACACAGCCAAGATCACCTCACTGCTCTACACTAGAGTAACACAGGTGTGCCTTTGTCTGGCTGGGTGAAACGCAGCAAGGTTGTCCTCAACCTCAGCTGTTTGCATCACCCAAAGGACAGCTACAACACATTGCACAACTCCTATTAAAAAGAAGGTTTTTTTCTCACTCCATGTGAGTGATTTATAGCAGAGGAAATGCTCTTTCAGGAGCAAATTTGTCTTTGATCTATAACTAGGATGTTGCAGTAGGCAATCATCCATAACACTCATAACATGGGTGCAGGTTCTTTCAGCAGCCAGCTCTCTGCACATGAGCAGCAGATACTGCGGCCAGAAAATGGCAAAACATCTCACAGCTGGGGAAGAAAAGATGTGGATGGTGGTGTTGAAACTAGAACAGATCACAGTAAATCAAACCCCTGTGCTCCCCTCTTCCAGTTACCAGCTGGTAATGCAGATGGACTCATCAGCTCGATTCTGCTGTCTTTGTTTCTGTTCAAGGCTCTACCAGCACTCAGAGGTCCATTTGTGTATTAGTGGCATCAGTTATTGCCTCAAAGCACTATGTATTTTTAACCCCTTATTTTCAAAAATGGACTTTATTGCTCATATTTGCAGTCAGAATTTATGGATATTTCTGCTTGGGTAGGAGTAATATTGGATTCTGATATCATTATCCTAGAAATGGATCCAGATGCTGAATGTGTCTCAATCAACAGACCTGTAGCCATAATGATTGATTTTAATACCTCCAGGAGTGTTTACATGATTATAAAACTGCTGCAAGATAAGCGTTCAAATATTACAATACAGTAATGCTCTTATGAAGTATAATTTTAAAAGGCTTTTCTGAACCTCATTTTATACTGTCCAATTCATTTAAGTGGGGAAATTTTTTTTTTGCAGATATAATCCTCAAAGAGTGGAATATTGAATGCTCTTTAAATCAGTTGATTTGGGATTTAATGCTGCAGCAGCAAAAGGAATTTTAGTCAATGAAACACCTGATAGTATCTGACTGTAAAAGAAGAAGGACACTCTATCTTTGAACTGACCATTCAAAGGACTCTCAAAAGAGTCAGTGAAACTCTTAACAGAAACTGTTTATTACAATTTTAAAATTTTGTTTGCTTGCTTGGTTGGGTTTTTTTTCTGCAGTAGAACATATAAGCAGTAATAGCTAGGCTACAACTGCTTGTCAAAGCTCCTGTAAATGTTAAAGTGATTCTTTCCACTGGGCTGATATGTCATTTTCTCTTGTTGCAGGATTTTGCTCCACATGTATTCTTGGACCATATGGAAAACTTAAAGAACTACATAGGTTATAAATTAGGGGAATATAGTAATTTCTCCCATACATCCTCGTGTAGAAGAGCTTGGGATTGATGGTAAGAGGAACATTCTACTAATAATGTTTAGTGCAGTTTCACTATCTGTAGTCACATATGAATACAAGCTATACTACATGAAAAGAAAGTGAATTATAGGCTTGGTACCCATCACCTTTCTAATGGAAATTCCATTTTATGCATGAGCCAAAACACATAACTGGAATAGCAAGAATGTGTGCAAAGTCATGCCCTACCAGGACCCTGGGGATTATAGTGTGGAACTAGGTTCACAGTCCTCATTTGGAGCTGAACTGGACCTTAGACAGGAACATAAGCAAGTAGAGTGGTTTATAAATAATTATAAAGCTCTGGTCCTCCATACACTTGTTTTCAGAATTAACATCATTCATATGAGTGATCCCATTAAATCCACAGCATCATCTATTGCTCACATAATGAAAGCCCATTATATCCACAGCACTACTTATTGCCCACAGAATGAAAGCCCATAAACCACTTAACTACCTCTGACCTGAGGGATTTTCTCATCTGTGCACCCTGGGACAAACTAAGAATGACATGGCTCTGAATTAATTACTCCTCTGCAGTTTTTCTCATCACTTCTCTCATGTAGAAAAATGCCAGTATTTGCAGGATGAAGATCTTAATTGAAAATGTTCACTGCCAACTCATGCAGCCACCGTACAGAGGTTATTGCCTATACTATGTGATATCAACAAAACCAGAGACCTTATGTCAAAATATTTTAATGATCCTCTAGAAGCAAAACATGATGAATGTCACATATTGCCACCATCCTGAGATTGTGCTTTGCTACCATTAAATCAGCAGTAAGGAGTTTCAGAATTTTTCAGATTATTGTTGCTTTGTATTTTAAAAAATGATCACTCAGAATTTGTAAATGTTGCAGTCACTGTGTGAAAAAATCACTCCCTTTTCTCCCCAAGTGTAAAATATTTCTCTATTGTAGAATTATTGTAGAACTGTATTATATGCAGTTTAATGCTCACAAAATCACATCAGCTCAAATCCAACACCGAACTGCTGAGATATACACAAATTGTCTCCTTAGGATCATCACCCTGAAATTAAAACAATAAAATATGTTATTGGTATTTCTTGTTTAGCAGAAAAAAACCCTGCTTGTTATACTTGAAATAAGCCAGTAGTTTAGTCTTTGTATACATTGCCCCTTCTGCATCAGCTTTTCATCTGTATTTCAGGCTGAGTCTGTGAGATCTATTACACAGAATCACAGGCTCTCAGAATTCTCCTGGCTAAGCTGGAATGCTCGTGCCTGGTCTAACTTGAGCATCTGCTCTGTCTACAGAAGGACTCCTTCATTTGGACACCCCCATATTCTAAATTATATTATCTTACTCATATTTCGAAATTGCCAGAGATTGCAATTATTCTGTTTCTTCAACAGGATAGTATTGCTGTGGAAAAAAAAAAGCAAAACTCTTCTAGATATGTAAGTACTTCTTCACCTGAATTGAAATTTAACCTAAATTCTAATTTGATTTAATCTATATTTTTCTATTCTGATAGGTTTTAACTAAACCAGAAACAATTTATCTCTACTTATTTTATTACTGACATTATTCTTAATGTGTAAATTTAATTCACTGAATGAATGAGCAAAGTGCGTGCTTAAAAGCTGTACTGCAGGTATTCCAAGGCAGAAAGCCTTTATTTCAATATCTAATAATTTCACAGTGCATAATATTTGCCCAAGTCAAAAACAGTCTGCAATTTGGCTGCTTGACAGGAATCCAGAGGTGTCCTTATTTTAAAATGTGGTATAATTTTGCTCAAGGTAATTATAAGTGAACTGTAGGTTAGTTCTTATTTCTCTAGCAACACTGGGACACCACAAGCACAGAAGAATTTCAACAGAATTTAAGCTCATGTTGGCATTCTACAGTTATTCTACAAATAGGTTATGTGTAACAGTATTTATCACTTACTTGGATTGCAGCAAATTTCAAAACAAAAAAAATATCACATGCTGACAGAGTTTGGAAAAAAAATTATTCTTTTTGATGTTAGTTGCTGAGAAAGTAAGCAGGCATCCCCCTGCTTTACAGGATGCTGCTCTGGCAGCTCCACCTTGAGTGGAGGGAGTCACTGCTGCTCTCTGTCAGAAATAGATCAAATTTAATCATTTGGTTGGAGTTAAAAAACTCATACCTACTTTTTACTTTCCAGGTAAGATATGCAGGGGAGAGTTCAGCAGTTCTTACCTCCTGCTCACCTCTGCTCAAGCCCTCATCCCTCAGTCCTTCTGCTCAGACAGTTGGGCACTATTTTCTTCCCCAGGCTCAGTCTCAGTTTCATTCTTCCTTTCTGTGGTTTTTTTTTTTTTTTTGTGTTGACTGACTCCTCTGAGCAGGTGCTTAATGTTACTGTTTTGTATGTCAAAGCAACACATACTCATCTGCCCTAATGTCTTTTCCTAGCAAACAGAAAACCTGATGGATTCTTGGTCAGACAAAATTTGCATTTTAACCAGGCTTCTGGGCAATCAAATTTATGCCACTCTGATTAATTTATCATCTGACAATTTTTCTAATCAGATTTTTTTTTCTATTTTTAAATATGAATTAGGTCATTTCCCCTCCTTGAACCTATGTTTACTTGAAGCTAATGACATGCCCTTATCAGGTTAAACCAATCAACAAATAAGACTTCCTTAAGCTGCACAGCAAAAATTATTTGGTAATCTAATACAAAATAATAAAGATCATTAATTATATTTCAAGATTTTGCTGTTGCTGCATTTTCTGTTTGACCTTTTGTGATAGGTGGGTACTGACTTTAGTCACAACCTGTACATGTCTGTTGAACATAATCATAAAGGTACAGGAGAGGATAATAAGGCAGAATTGAACAACCCATGTTGTATAGACAGGGATCTTACATCTGACTATTCTCTCTATAGAATAAAAAAAAATTCCACTAGCAAGGATGGTGTTTAGGAGCAATATTACCAAAAATGATTCATTGGGATGCAATTATACTCTCCCTATAGGTGCTTCCAGCAGAGAAGCTTCCTTCACTTATCATTTACAGCAGCAAACGTTTGTGTCCCAGTAATGTGTGTGGGAGGTTCTGCCTGAGCCTTCTGTGGGCACCCACTGCTGTAAGGAACCTACAGCTACCCACTAAGAGGAAAGAACACAGACCATGGAGAAGAACACAAAATGGAAATCAAAAAGAGAAAGGAGATTGTTGAAATTTTAGAAAAGGTCATCTTCAGTAAAATATCCTCATTACAGAATTTCAATTATCTCTAATACTTGCTAATACCAGCAGAATGGTAGCTCATACTGAAAGCATTTCTTTGTTTTTTTCTTTGTAAATAGAAGGGTAAATAGGGCAGCACAACCTATTCTTCTTGTGGTTTTTTTCTTTACAGCTTATTTGGCAAATTTGGCCACAAGTGGTTTTCAGTCTATCAAGCATGGACAGCATTTAATTAACACATACAGATACTTAAACATTTTTGTGTTTTCTATCTTCTTCTCTCTAGAGAAAATATTTCTAAGGAGCTGGCTTTCATTTTCTTAGCTCATGTAGTTACTACAATTAAAATTACACAGTATGTCTCCAGTGATTTATATTATAGGAATAACAAATACAGTGGAAACTGCTGGATATAAACAGCTTAGCCATAAGAAAAAATACATTACATATTTGTTAACCTTTCTAATACACTGCAACCTTTCACAAGCAAAAAATGAAAGTGCATATATATATACAATTCAATTCCTCCTAAGTAATCTCCTGCCATGGACTAGGAGAATGGATTCAGTATATGGATTCTAGGTCCCTTCTCACAGGTTTTATATCATTCTAATAATCTGAAAGCCATTTATTTTTCTATTTCTTAAAAAACCCCTTGAAACTGAATAAAATTGTGTCTTCCTGGTACTAACAATCTGCTATTTTAAAACTTAGCATTCTCTGATGATAAAGTAAGTGTGAACATATCTTTGACAACATGTTTTCTAAATATCAAAAAAGGATATTTTCAAATACATTTCAGAACCTAGCCAGAAGAAAAGCGCCCTTAGCTTTTAAGCTTGAAATTTCTGGCTTGAACAAGATGATGTTATTTATTTAACTTGAGTAATACAGTCATGAGATTACATCAGTCGAATTAAAGTATACAGTATACAATGGCAGTTCTACTGTACACTTCACTTACTATTATATTAACTTGGACCCCCTGGAAAAATAGAGGTCTGTGAAAGGAGACTCTGACAACAGTATTGTGAGCTTAAGAATTTCTGAGTTAGCTTAAAAGATGAAGAAGTATTTATACAAATTGGTCCCACTTTGTCAACAGGGCAAATCAAGATTGAAAACATGCAGACAAATCTTTTCAGAGTCATCTCTAGTGTGTACGCAGTAAATTGGCTCAAGGTCAGAGGCCAGACTGTGCTCCATTTCTCTGAGGCAATACACAGAAGGTAGAGGTTCAAGGGGTTGGGACAGATAGAACAGAGGAAAAGGAAAACACTTCATCCTATATTTTTAACTCCCAGATTCTGAGCTGCCTCTAGGTAAAATGCAAGATCTGCTGCAGTGTATGGCAGCTCCCTTGCTGCCGTCCTCTGTGGTTTCCGCAGCCCTGGGCCGTGAGCACACACTGCTCGAATCTTTACCCTTCAACAAGGCCACAGATGCATGCTTGCCCTTCATGGAACAATCCTCATCCTTACTCTGCTCTCTGAGTACACATGGAAAGGCTGGGCCAGGATTAGGTGTCTCCTTCTGAAGATCACAATGTGTGAATGCCTTTAATAAAGCACTTCTTAAAGGAGGCTGGTACCTGGGAACTGACACCAAACCAAACATAAGTTGGCAGAGACATGTATCTGAGATAAGGAGACACTTCTGATTGACTATGATTTATGGGGATAACTTGTACTTAGCTATGTTCCCCTTCTAATATTCACAATTGGAAAACATTTCTCAACTCTGTGATACATATTTATTCAGAAAGATTCAATCTTTCACTTATTTGGAAATACAACTTTCATTGAGAGTAAGGTAGAAATGTCTCTCTAAGGAAGAACAGACTCACACTTTGTAAAACAAATTTTCCCTTGGCATATTAGTGAAATAAAGACATTTCATGTGGTAAGAGTGGGACCTACCTTTTTAGTCTGATTCACATTTACCAAACTGCAACTTCAAAATGCCTTTGCCATGAAGCTGAAGGATCTGGTTGTATTCTTTGGGCATTGCATGAAAACCTGGTTTAGGCAGCTGGTTGTCATAATAGTGGTGGCTGATTGGCATCTTCTCTGTGGATTTTGAGAAAGGCCAGAAGCCATAGAGCTTCACATTCTCACACAGCTCAAGAGCAGCACTAGTGATCATAAAACCAGATGACAAGCGGTAGGCCTTCACACCCTTAGTTCTCCAGAACTGGGCAAGACTTTTCAGATAACTGGGGTGAAAAAATATTGCCCTTTGGGTTGCTTTGGACTCTTTCAGAGTATGGTATACTCTAAAAGAAGTGGCTGTGTTGCTTCTGAAGGAAAATGCCGGCAGTAAAAGAAAAGCATCTCCATAGACCGCAATGTTTTCCAGGAATTCTGTTTTCTTTTCATTTAGCTTGTTGTATCTGCAAAGTACAAAATTTTAGGAATCGAATGTGGTATTGACACAAACATTACAGACCAGAACAGGACAACTGCACTTGCAAAGATGTTATGAACTCTGCTGCAGCAGTTCAGCCTGTCTACACTGCAAATTTATATCACCCTATTATATGTTGTCATATGTGCAGCTATGAAAATCTCACTCTTGTATAATAAGAACATACTACATAGGATTGAACTGGCAACACAGGAAATACTGAAGCAGATTAAATTCACTGCTAATGAGACTAGGGCATGTTTACAGAATTGATCAACTCAAGAAATTAGGAAGAATGCAAAAAGATATTGTGCTCATACTTTCCCTGTTTAAAAATACATGCACTACTTTATATACCGTATGTGTTTGTGAAACGTATTTCTTACATCAATAGGTACAAAAAATCTCTTTTCAAAATCTCTGTGTCTGCCCTGTGTAGAAATCCAAGGATGCATGTGAGCAGTCTTGGAGTGTTAAAGATTAGTGTGTGCTCAAGTGCAAGATATACTTTTAAAATAACTAAAAATATAGGCATCCCTGTTTATGTCCTTCAACTACAAAGGGAACACATGGAGATCTGTAAAGACTTGGAGCTCTAACTGCACAAATGACAAGGATTTATTCTCAGATGCTTTCAGTCCCCAACGAAGAGCAAAGAGTCTTAGTTCTCACCACTGCATAATTCTGTGCTCCTAAATAGTGACTAGTGAAATTCCCAAGTTATCTGAGAAGTGATGCAAGCAAGGGGGTCACTCAACTCATGTCCTCTATAGATCTGAATTTTCTGAATCACCTAAACATAATGGAGCTTCCACCCATTTTGGGACTCAAAGGACTGAGTCCTCTTTTACAGGTAGTTGTCTATTTGAGCAGAGTATTTAAAGGCTATCAGAGTCCACTTTTTACAAATGACTTCAGCAGAAGCTGGAAAATTTGGTTTAATTTCCCTTCACAACTTGAGTTGGTTCAAACCCTCTTTTCATGCAGCACTTTGAAACAGAGGACAGCAGCCATTGCCACTTCCATTCAAAGCATTCATGGAAGAGTTAGCTCTTACACAACTAGTGCAAGGAGTGATACACCCCTTCTCAACCTGAAAGGGTTTAACCTTACAGCTTCTACTTCCCAGAAAAGTACCATTACCACCAGACTCTGAAACAAAATGAATCAGAGGGACTCAGGCGCTCCTGTTGACCCTGAACCTACGTGCATGCAAGAGTCACACAGCCTAAACAAGCAAGAAATGCCTGAGCCTGTCTAGGAAAAATGGTTTAAGGGTGAATTTCTGGCCTCTGCTAGAAGAATTTTCTCTGTTTTTACTCAGTGTAAAGTACTGAGCCTCCAGGACAGAATTCAGATCTCTACTTTCCTTAGCTAGAAATCTGGACAACTCAACAGTGTCTCAATCTCCTTTCCAGCTCTGCCACTGTAAGAAGTGTAGGCTAGTTTAATTAGGACACATAAGAGCTGTGCTTTTCTTCAAGACAGTTCACCTACATTTTATACCCTGACAAACACAGTTCAAAAGCTGATTAACCTTAACAATAATAACATCAGACTAAGCCAGTATGCAAACAAAGAATTAGAAATTACAGGGAATAACATCGGAATAGGTCTTCTGAGAAAAGAAACAAACTTGGTTCTGCTAAATGGTACTAAGCTGCTTCCTGCTGCTTCTTCAAAAGCATTTATGGTTTTCTCTGAATATTTAAATAAATTTTTTTTTTAAATCATAAAGTCCTCTTGTACTCTCACTTAATCCTCCCACAGGCTTATCTCCCATTTTCTTCAGTGTAACTTCTATTAACCCTAGTGTGACTGGATTTGGCTAAAAAAAGAGTGCAGCTGTGGCAGAACACTTTGATTGAGCCCAGAAAAATCGTGGATCAGGTCAGAAGTCACCAAGGATGCTGAGTCACTGGACAATTTCCCTTCCTCATATCCTTGTGCAGCCCCACTAACATCAATGAGCTAAATCTAGTTTTGGAGAAGCAGTAATTCATCTTCATTAAAATCAAAAAGGTTTGGGTAAATATTAACATAGTTAGTACTCATTGCAAAAAATGAAGTTCTATCCCATAATCAATAAAAAATGCCTGTTATTAATTTCCATATACTCACTGTACTTTTTCCTTCTTCCTTTCAAGGAGAAAAAAAAAAAAAAGCTTTGCCTTATGTTGTCTTTTTGACAATACAGTTATGACAAACAATAAAATACAGTGAGATTAGCAAGCAGTAAATAACATGGCACAGCAGTCCTTTTCATAGATAAGCTGCAGTTCCAGCCTGCTGAAGATGTCAGATTAGTCAGGCTGGTTTTATTAGATTTTCTTTTCATCAAGAAGGTGAAAAAAACCCCACCTCTGCAGAGAAAAAAGTGTGCAAGCAAGCAGCTTTCATATGGATTGAAAAAATGGATTACAGAAGCTGGGCCTCCATTCAGGAAACAGCCTTCATCAGAACAGCCTCCAAGCACATTACCTAAGAACACGTGCTCACTGTCCTGCTGATAGAGACAGACACACATTTCCAGGCTTTCCTGATTTATGATTATGATTCCTTTCTGAATGCTTGGGGTCATGAGGGTCATGGGGGGAAAAGAAGAGGCTTGGGCTTACAATCACCAATTTTACTCTGCCATAAATTGCCAGCTAGTATCAGTCAAGGTATCTTGCTCATCTGGGTACTGCTGACTCCTTTATGCTACAAAAAAGGCCAGGTTTAGAAGATTTCCATTTAGATTAGTACATATTTTACATGGAAACTAAGGTTTAATGAAGTAATCTACATGCACTGCTCTCTATGCTGGTATCCCAATGGATTTCCATGAAAATCTAAATCATGTCAAACAGTTATACACCATTGCACAGAAACAGATTTGCAGTAGTACTCACTTCTGAGCTATGATACTCGGATTAACAGTCACAAGGTTTGTTTTATTGCCAACATCTTTGCTAATGTTTCCTGTGGTTGGAGGGAGGTTACACCTGAAATTGAGAAACATTTGCTTAAACAGATGTGCACCAGAAATGATTTACAGCTACTTTTTGCAAATTCCTCTCTTGTGGAATGACACTTTCACGTCAGCTCCCAGGGATGTCTAAGCACTTTACAAATATTAAATAAGGCTTACAGCACTTCTAGTAAAGATATTTAATCTACTGTACAGATGGTTAAAATAGGGCACAGAGAGCTCATTTTCATAAATCGTATCACAAACCAGGAGCACAGTCAAAATCTCAGGAGGAGCCAGTCTATGAATGCCCTGTGCTGGCTGCTAGGAAATATTGCCCCTCTTGCCTAAACAACGCATTTCTGCTGAAAGTTTTCTACTGGGTCTGCTAACAACAGCATAACTTGCCCTATTGCAGAAACAGTGATTTCTGTAAAATGTAAAGAAAGCATTTTCTTAAATTAAGTCACTTAGTAAGTTTAGCATCTTAGTACAGAGACATCCCATTTTTATTAAAACAGTTACCTAACTGGAAAGACTTTTTTTTTTTAGCTTTTCAAAAGCCCAAATTTTAGGAAAAAGTAAGAAAAGGACACAAAATCCAGCATGCTGTGTGATTGAACATCACTGAGAAAAGAACTTCCCTCTATTGCTCTGTTTCTTTGCATGAACTACAAACTCTAAGTCACACACTGAGAGAGTGGGCAAAATTACACTCCAAGTGCGCCTGGTTTTCTCCCAGTCTATCCTGGGAGATAAAAACACTACTTAAATAAGTGCTTGATTTTTAAAATGAGTAACAGATGAAACAAATATTGGGGCAATTAAGTAGCTACATGGGTGAGCCAAAATATGGGTAAGTAAATGCTTTCTTAAACCAGAGAGATACATGACATCTAATACTAGTCTCCTAAAGGATGTTAAATGACCAGAAATGTCAGGTTCTCAGATAATCACATTTCACATCACTGTAAGGTGAGTTAGCAATCACAGATCATACATGTATTATCCAGCCTGCTCTTTAATTAGAAAGCAGCATTCTGAAAACTACAAAGCAGAAGCACCCTTAAAGAGGCAGAAATAACAAATTGTCAAGATTCTTCCTCATTGCTACAAACTGGCATTGGCACACTTCCAATCCTGCCAAGTTTTTAGAATGTTGGACACACTTGAGGAAAATGAAGCAGCTCTTACCTGAACACAAAGTCAGAACTATCTATTTCAGCTCCACAGCTGGAATTTTTCAGAATGCCTCCATTTCCAACCACAGCACAGTTCTTGAAGGGATGGACTGAAAGAGGAGAGGACTGCAAACAAATAAAAAGATGCAGCCAATTCTTTATAAGTGTTTTGATTGTTTCTTTGTGTCTACTTGCTCTTGCAGGTTTAATCTGTTAAATCCCAGAGTAAAAGCATTCACCATTTAGCAGACAGGATTGACAAACCCGGACAGCCAAGAGTCAAAAATAGGCACCAACAGACAAAGAACTCCTACCTCTGCTATCAGAACTTTGAGAGAATAACACTGGATTGTTAAAACTGGGTACCTTTTAAATACACTTAACACTAAAACTTTCCAGTAGTGGATTGAAACCTTGAAAAGCTAAGGAACCAATTTATTCTGAAGATAGTTTAAATTTACCCATTTTCCTTTGCACTGTAACAGACTGGGGGTTGTCATGTAGTAATTTACTTTCTCAGGTAATAGAAGGTAACTTTGTAAGTTCTCCTCAGTTATGCCATCACACAATTACATTTGAAGCAGAATAATGAATTCAGGGGAACCTGAAGATGCTGTAAAGGATAATGATGTGCCCTGGCTTAACTCTTTGTGAATGTGAGGCCTTACAGAAGAGGTTACTGTTTCTGGCTGTTCACCCCCTCTGCTCCTCTTCTTGCTACAGCTTGCTGTCTTGCAGTGGGGAAGCTGAGTGGGAGCTAAGTGCATCCACTTGAGAACCAGCACAGTTCACAACCTAGAAAATTAATGCAAATTGTTGGCTATTTAGGTTGACGTTAATATAGCTGGCTGTTATCTCAGTCTCAAAAACTTTTCATACATCTTGCTCAACATCTTCTGCTGTGGGAGCACTGACATTTACCAGAGGCCAACAGCTGGTAAATACAACAGCTGGCCATAGCTGGGATACTTTGATGCAGAAATTAAACCCAGTTGCAAATGTGAGTCAAAACTTGCTTATGGAAAGCATTATCCTTCTTTCTTCTCTCATCAGCTTGCCCAAAGAGAAGCAAGAACACTGTTATGAACAATGCAAAAAGTGTGGGGAAAGTGGCAAACAACATATTTGCCTGGCAATATATTACAGAACAACATGTTCAAATATTTTGTTCGATTCTGAAAGGATGGCAGGAGAACATAAAGGCCAGGCAATTCTGGCTACCTTAGCACGTATACGTGCACAAAAAGCATACTACTTTTTCATTTCTCCAGCTTAAAGTTGGAATCACTATATCCTCTATTACAATGAAGTCAGTAAAGACTGATTCACAGTAGTGTTAGGAAGAACTAGACTCATGGTAGCTGGGATCTCACGGACCAAGAATGCTAGAGATGGGTAAGAGGGCTCCCATATGCTCTTAGCTTCAAGAAACCAAATACAAACTCTTTGTCTAGTCTCAAGGTCTTGTATGTCTACTGTAATCCTGAGGTACAAAATCTGATTCCTTTTCTCAACCTGTGTTTCTGGCTGCAAACACACTGCCCCAGTGGGTAACAAAGCTAGTGAAAGGGCTGGAAAGGGCTCTATGAAGAGTGACTGAGGACTTTGGACTTGTATAGTTTGGAGACAAGAACAGGTAATCTCATTGCTCTCTGAGGAAGGAAAGGGGAGAGGAAGGTGCTGATCTCTTCTCCATTGTATCCAGCAACAGGACACATCAGAATGGTTCCAAGCTGCACCAGGGGAGGTTTAGGCTGTACATTAAGAAGCATTTTTTTTTTACCAAGAGGACGATCAGTTGCTGGAACAGGCTTCCTAGAGAGGTTGATGTCCCCAGGTGTCAGTGTTTAAAAGGCATTTAGACCATGTCTTAATAACGTACTTTAACTAGGTTAGCCCTGAACTGGTCAGGCAATTGGACATTGTGGGTCCCTTCCAACTGAAATTTCTCTGTTCTACTCTATTATGTTCTGTGCTATTCTGTATCAGGTTTACTACCAAAATATATTTGATAACTTACATGCCCAAGTCTGCACTGGAAATGGCATGGGCATATGAGGAATATGAAATGTTCTTCCAGATTGAAATGCCTTTAAAAACGGGAATGATAAAGCAAGGCAAACATTTTCAGACTATTTGCTCCTGAATTCAACTGGCTGCCAAGCCAGTGCTCTGTAGCAACCCTACCTCAAATCTATGACCTATGATATCTGTAAATGCCTCTACCACTGCAGAGGAAGGGGAAAAAAAAAACCCACCTTGCATGTGAATAAAGAAGTGCATAAAGTGCATACAGGGGCTGATGGGTCTCTTCCAGAGGGATCACAGTATCTCAATTACTAACCCAAAATACGTATACTGTGATTAAACAACAAGAAAAAGATGATTAAACAACAAGAAAATTTCTTACCACAGGCAGCATCTTAAAAATGTCCTCTGTAATGAGGATAGTCTTTTTACTGTCCACTTCGTAACTCATGTTACTTCCCAGTGGGCTGTTGTTTTGAGAAGCAATAAAATTGTGAACTGCATCACAGCAGGAAGCTAATTCTGACCTGCAAAAAACACAAACAAACAAAAACCTGCTCAAAGACAGGCAAATAAGTAGAAAAGCAGTGCTAGAGAACCAGATCAATGAACACCAGTTTGAATTAACTAGCAGCAAAAGGCTATATTAACCTTCTATGGTGTCATTTCCTTTGACTTGCTTTGCTAAGCAAGTCCATTTTCACAGCAAATGTTCAGAAACTAATCAGAGCAAGAACTGATAACTGTTTTTATCTCTTGGTCTCCTTTTCCCACTGAGAAAAGGTTGTAATCAATCTCCTCAATATTATTAATTGCTAAGATTAATCTAGAAACACTGAGAGTTCTTTCAGTCCCCAAAGAATTAAAATTGTGATTTTCACCAATATCGAACAAGTGATTGTAAGAAACTAGAAGGCTGAAGAAGGTAAAAAAAAAGGAAATAAAAGAGATAGAGATGGAAGGTACTGGCAGTGGTACTTAGTGAACATCTAGATGGCTGCAAGCTATTTAATTAATAATTAATTTCTGCAACTGTTCATCACAATTTTCCTGTGCACAGTACCACAGGTGTTAAATAAATTATATCACAACTTGCACATAAAGAAGACAGATGTGCTAGACAGATAGCCTAGCTGCTCCCCAAAACACCTAGCAGAAGTCCTTAAATAAATAAAAATGGAAGGGATTCACTCAAACCTTCTGTGGGAGTGAAAACTATTATTCATCTTACAATTCCTGTTACCTCCAAACTTATAAAAATATTATGTGTGCAAACATTCTACATTATTAACAGTGAAATGAAATCAACTTAAAATCCCCATCAGACTTTTGAAATCAGACCCAAAACACTGTAATTCATTTTGCTATAGGCAACAATGTCCTCTCTGCTGCCATGGGATCTGACTTTCAGGCTGAAATATTCATGGACAGACATTATGTATCAATTGCTAGGACACAGCTTTCTCATTAGGTGAGATACTAAGAGAGCTACTAACAATTTAGAGAGAATACTTTTATAACAGAATTTCCCAGAATTTTGAAAATACCACACTGAAGGTTAATTGAGAAGAAAAAAATTTACCATTAGAGCCAAAGGAAAAGAAAAGTTTTATTTCATACTGTTTCAATGTGTAAAGTAAAACAAATTGTTGAAACTAGTTAAATATTAGAAGCCAAATTCTGCCTGAAAGTGAGCTGGCTTTAATGTGGTAAGACACAGCTAAGAGAAGTTGCTTCATTTCACTTTATCAACAGTACAGACAGAGACAATACAATAATAAAAATAACAAAAAAGTTATTTATTATCATAAAAATTATAAATAATAATAATTTATTTTTTCTGATGTAACTTCTATGTCCAGCACATAGAAGAACCTAAAGATTAGGTTTCCTGGAAGACAGGGAAAAGAATGAACAGGTCTGGCATAACTCTCAATCTCACTTCTCTCGAAAAAATGGTCAGCATAAAAAAAAACTTGGGAAGGTTGGAAGGAAGGAAGGAAGGAAGGAAGGAAGGAAGGAAGGAAGGAAGGAAGGACCATTTCAGTTGTCAGATGACTTACTGGTATATATTAACACATTTTGAATACTGAGTTCTCAAACTCCTCCAAGGCAAGGTTTCCAGGTGTGTGAGGAACACTGGGAAAAACTGAGCGCAGGGATGGCACAGATCTGAAACAACCACACTAAGAGAGTAACCAGGAAATGTCACTCCTGAGAGAGGAACCAGTAGGGTCCAGATTTCCATAAGCTGCATTCAACTCCACTCCCTAAACTTGATGATTCCCACTGCCCTGCTCAAATCCTTCAAGGGCAGGGAAGATCTGTGGCTAAGGAAAACCACGAGGTCCAAGGCTGCGGATGGAACCGCGACCATGCTCTGTGGTCAGGAGACACCCACACGGTGAAAACAATTCTCTGCACGTACATAGTATCCTACTTTAAATATATGGCAAAGTAAAAAGGCTGCAGTAAGGCAGTAGAGTCAAGTGATGATGTCTGGGAACACTGGATGCTATTGAACCAGTGTTTTTTGACTGAAGCACACTTGTTTTTCTTTCTTGTCACTTTTTGCTACAACCAGCTCATTCTACTCTTAGTAAATACTGTAGCAATAAGAGGATTCAGATCTCACTGCCAGGTCCTGAGGGCAACACCAAGCCTCACTACTGTCCAGCACCCTGGGGCTGCCCATATCCTGTCTAGGGTCCAAGACCCTGTTTCAATCTTCCAGAGCCATCAGTCACTGCCCCAGCAACACCACAGCAGGGCCAGTCTCCAGTTGTGTCCATCCTGTTCCCAGGGAGGTGCCCATGGCTGCCCCATTCCTGGCTATGGCCCAGCTACCATATTCTGCTCTGCTGGCCAGGTTACTGTGTAGGGATCCCACATCCTGTCCCTCAGGAAGCAGCTGTCCTTCACTGCTCCCTGGCACTCACATGGAAATGAGGAATCACATAACCCTTAATGTTGATTTCCTTGTTTATTTTCTTGAAGCTAAATGAAGCAGGCCTAAACATTATCTGTGTCAACCACTGGAAATTTAGAGGAGAAGGAATAATGCCAGAACATTCCTGCCAACTTCAGTAAAACAGCTCTTTTGTGTGTAATGGCTACCAGACCCTGAAAAGGCAAACTGGTAACAGATTCCATTCATTAATAGAGATGACATGTTTTTGCTTTTTATTACTCATTCCACAAGAACAAGTGCTTCAATAAAAACAGAAACAGAGCAGAAGAAAAACAGAAATCAGAATTAATAAGAGAGTAATAGTTTAAATTAATATTATGGATTCACTGAGAAAGTAAAACAGAGCCAAGCTAGTCCAGAAACACAGTAAGAACAAGAGAATACATACTGAGTAATGACAAATATTCTTAGAGCATCCATGCTAATATTTTGGTGGTAACAATAAAAGCATTTTACTTAGATCAGATCATGACACAGAATCCCACTGTGCTCAAGCATCCCTGTACAGAGCTCCAGTGGGAATGCATGTAACCTGCAGACAGCAATCCCCATGGCAGTGTACTCAGCAATCTGCTCACACAGATTTTGTACACGTTCTGACATGTGGCAATCTACAACTGACAGCAAACTATGGGGAAGGGGTAGAGACTGGGCAGTTCAAGCAATCTATTATAGCAATTTCATCAGAGTATTAATGTCATTCATATGTGGTCTGTCAGGAGGTGATGACTCACTGAAGAACATTAACTTTATAAGATTAACACATGTATCCTACAAAGGCTCTATGTGAGGAGTTGCAAAGCCCAGACAACATTTTAACTCATGTATCATGCCACCTGAGGAGAGGGAAACTTAAGATGGTGGGATAAGAAACAAGGGTAAAATCATAACAGCACCAAACAGAAGCAACTTTTTTTTTAATTTGTTTGGACTAGAAAATGATACACATTGTCTGTTCTGACTGGGAGAAAATGCTGAGATATAGAAGCAGCTCTTGGAAGATAGGATGCTGCTATACAGGCTGAGCATCCATCTCATGTTAATTTCAGAACATGAATGTAGCTTACAGTAAGAAGGTTTAGGTTCAGCTTTTATCAGAGACTGTGGGCTTGCCCTAGAACAAAGGGTGTTTATGATACAGCCACACAACAAGCCCAAACTGAAGGTGATGCTTGAGTCAAAGTACCAAGCAAGTGCCAAGTTTTGTAGGGCACTAGTTTTGGAAAATATCTCCTGTGTAGCAGAGGTTATTACCAACAGTTTCTTATTTGGAGAAGCCTTTTCCTCCGACATTTCTCCTGCAAGGATTTGGAAGCTGAGTGATATCTAAGAGTTATTTTTAAATCCTGAGGCATAACTCCAAACACAGATATTTCTAATACCAAGATAAGAAGAAAGGGAGTCAATTGTATTATCTAGAACAATCACTTGTAGTAAGTGAGGAACAAAATCAGAATCTGGTAAAAGACTATACCATTTTGACTGGTAATACATATCTCATAGGACTGAGTAAGTACAGTCTGGATAACCTTAGTCATTAAGCTAAGTAGAGGGGTGTGCTGCATTTTTCTGGGAAGTTTTGATCACATTAGACAATATAGAGCCATACACAGTTGCACTGAAGAATGTTTTTTGTTGCTCAGCATACACTTTCACTGAATTTTTTCCTTTGTGACTGAAGGATGCAGGACACAAGTTGGTATTGTTTTTCAGCTGGTACAGAATTTTGAGCCTATGGCATCCAAATAATTTCTTCATGTTCATGGCCACCAAGACCTTATGATAATCCTGGTTTCTTGAAGAAAGTTACCAAAATTGCAGGGCTTGTGAGACATGCCAAATAATGTTATTTTCCAACTGCTATGTAGTTTTTCCATGCTGAACTGTTGGCAGTAACAGAGGGCTGTCGCCCTGATTACATGTTTCCAAACTTTTCTGCATAACAAACACTTCATATGGATAGTCCACTGTATTTAGTGGAATACACATGCTCTAAATATGCTGATAGAGTTTCTTTGCAGCTCCTGCAGTTGGTCTGTAGTCAAGACAGCAGAAAATTAGCTACCTTGGTTCTGTGCTAGTATGAATATATGCATTTTAGCTGATTCAGGCCTTCTGTACAAGCTGCACGTGCCTGCTGACAAGTCACAATGTGCACACACCCTGAAGATACTGCAAACATCTCAACATCTTCAGCAACTCAGTGTGGGCCAATCACAAGGGCTAAAGCAATCAATGGTTAGTCAAGGCTTAGCAGTCTCTCTCAGCTGGTTCAAAAGCCAGCACTGCCCTTACTCTGAGTGATATTGGAAGAATCTATAATGAGTGTGAAATGTGTCTTCTGCAGAGTTTAAAAACTTCCCATTCAACCAAACTTTTTCCATTGAAAATGCTTTAGTATGACACCAGTGCCTGTGGATCTGTGGCCTGAGGGCATTTGTCATTGCTGGGAAGTGTGAAATATTTCACTGTTGTTATGCATTGAACTAAACTGGGATGGGAGGAAGAGAAAAATAGATGGAGATAAACCCTGCCAAAGCATAAAAAATATTCAAAACATTGTTAAAATAATAGATGCTCAACTGTCCTTTAAGGCCATGGTGGGAAGGGCAAGGAAAACTATATTAATTTGCTCTAAAGAAAGCTTAAGTTCAGTATTAGGAAACACACTAAAAGAGGTTGCCTAGGCAAGGTGCAAAATGTCAACAACTGGAATATTTTAATAGTGATGAGAACAAATCTTTTCCAGTAATGATGTAAATCTACTTGATTTTAAGTCACAATTTACAAACATCTATAAAGTGAATGTTTGTTTGCTAAAACAGTATCATATCAGTCCCGTTATAAAGCATCTGCACATTATTGACACCAGCAATGCTTACACAGATATATCTCCTTGTGGATTTTCAGTTACCCTAGACACACTCACACAAAAAAAATCACATAAAAGAGAACCAAACACAAATTAAAACTAGCAAATATTTAAAGCTGTAACTCCTGTGAGCTAAGTGGACATCACAGCACAGCTCCTAAGGTCATTTGAACAAAGAGCAAAGCATTCAAGTGACATAAGTCCATGGATTACTACAAACTATAAGAGGTTTTGTTAAGTTTTTTTTAATAGTTTGCCTAGCTTGGATCTTTGTAATCATTAGTTCATGTGAGTTCTTGTGCTGTACATGCGAAGGCATCAAAGACTTTAATGTTTCATAATGCAGAGACTGCTGTGACAGTAGAAGAACCACAAAAAATTCCACAACGTAACAGCAAAATTTCAAGGGCACAACTAAAAAAAGGAAGACTACTTTTTATCTATGTCCATTGCTGTAATATCTTATAATGAGCAAGCAATTATCTTATTGTACTGGACTGGGGGCTCTAGACAATGACACAGGTTTCTCCAGGCTGTTATCGATCCAAATCAATGTGTCAATAAAAGTGCAATGAGGCATATGATGACATATTCCAAAATTAAGAAAAGAGTGGTTAAATCTGATATCTGAAACATAACATGCTGAAGAGGAATGCTACACTCATAGCCCTTGAATTGCCTATAAATGAAGTAACATTTATGCCTATAAATGTCTAAGACAAAGAAAGCCAAAAAGGTTGAATCTGGAGGCTTCAAGGCTGAGTATGTAAAAATTGTAATAAAATTCTCAAACCAAAGACTATTTAAAGAGCCTGTCATGAAGACATAATTAGCTCAGACTAATCCAAAATTAGATTCTACTTATAGGAATCCTCCATCCTTTAGAAAAGTATATAATAGTCTGTAGACCAATTAAAAGATTCAAGCCTTGCTTCAAATTGTCACTAATTACTGTCTCTCCACCCATCTTTTTCTCTCCTGAAATAAAATATGTCTTTGAATATATACTCATTATTTTACATATCATCTATTAAATCTGTGCAGCAAATGTACTCTTAATCTCTCTGCAGTCTGAGTTCTGTGTTCTTGTAAACTGGAAGATTTCAGAGATTACAGCAGAAATATTGATCTGTTTAGTGTCAGAAAAGCTATTGATTATGTGGTGGTGAGAGCTTATATAAGCATAAATTGACCTTGCAGTGTGTTTTATTTGTGTTTCAGCTGGGGTTCACTGCAATACACAGATGTGATAAGCAATAGTATTATATGCAGTTTGCAACAAAACAAATCTCTTCAAGAAGTGGTATTCTATAATCTGCAGGAATGTTTAACATACACTTTTGAGAAGTGATATTAAAGTGGGAAAAGGGTAATAGAGGTCAAGTGGAATGAAAAGGAAGAGAGAAAATAACAGGACATGGAAAATGGTTGATCTTTTATCTCTTATTTTTAAGAATATATGTTCTTTTTTAAAGTAGTAATTTTCCTTTAAAAAAGAAAAAAAAAAATATTTTGGCTGGAGGCAGCATTCTGCCAGCTAGACTGCAGTGTAACATCAGGAATTTTAAAACTGTGTTTTACACCTAGGAATAGCCTTCTCTCATCATTATGAGATGCAAATAAGGTTTGCCTGGAATGGTCTTTCCATGGGGACAGGGCCCAGTACCCACAGCTCACTATTTCAGTGTGATACCACTCCTGAAGTGCTATTGCACTGCTTTGACAAGCTTCAAGCTAAGTCAGCCCAGAAATACAATGCTTAGAGGCTTCTCTGAAACACAGCATCTGCACAGCCTTTCTCCCCTCATTTTGAGGCCTGTTTTAAATATTTTGTAGCTTTCTGCAAAAGCTGGAGTCACAACTATTTTGAAAAACCTCCAGATTATTTTATACCATCCGTGTATAACCCAAATGAGAGTAAATTAACCTTAAAAGTCTGTAAAGCAGAGAGATGTGGAGGTGTAAAAAAAAACTACAGCTTGCACTTAACTGGGCTCTGTAATTGTTGCAGTAATGAAATATTTCTTTAAAGCAGAAAACCTTTGAAGAATACTGATATAATAATTAATATTCAGGTTACCTAGGGAACTTGAGACTCTGCTGACTGTAGCTAGAAGATCCTTTGCAGAGGAAGCTACCCAGCACAGCTTTTTTCCCTAGACCTTTAAGGATGACCCCTCCAGGCAGCTGTGAGATTATTTCCCCCACTTTTTCAAGTTTCTACCAGGTTTCTCCCTTACAGACAAGAAATCCAAGGACTTGTTCTGTCTAAAACAAGTTAAAGCTGATGCAAATCTGAGAAGGGAGGAAGAATTCAGGTGGGCTTAGAAATAAAGGCATAATGTGGAGATGCTAGATAATTGAAGATCCTTAAAGAACAAAAGAAATTTTTAAAAGGCCAAGAGAAGATTAATTTTATAAAGGAAAAGACAGAATAAAAAAAATAGTTTTTTGTATGTCCCTAGAAGTAAATGTTGAAGAAGACTCCAAAAATCACTGTTAGCAGGATGCTACTTACACCACTCTTTTAACAATGACTGACAAATGCTACTGTGGGGCACAATAAATCTTAACTAGATTTCAAGAGCAATGAACCATGTGCTTGCACTTGCTCCTCTGAGGGCAGCCTATGTCTGACAATGCTGATGTCACCACTATAGACACTAAAATAAGTGAAATGCCAGGAGATTGGTTCCCTGGCAGAGTCTGGACAAAAATCAACCACAGAAGAGTGACTGTGAATATGGGAGGCATTAAAGAGAACATCATGGCTTGTACTTGCTTCCTTATTCTTCTTGATTTTGAGAAATGCATGAGTAAACATCACGTAGCTGTCAAGAACCAGTGAGAGCTGCCAGAGAGCAACCTGGCCAAGAGCATGTGAGCCAGCACAGCAGAGCAGCTTTAGAGAGAGCCATTTGGGAAAGGGAAGCCCTCTGACAACAAATGGACATATTTTGCACAGCTGCATGACAAAGCTGAGCCAGGTAGTAGAGGGTCAGCCTGGAGTCCTGCACCCTTCTCTCCCACAGTGAGTTGGCAGAAACACTGTAGTTTGTGCTAGACATGGCTGTCAGCTGTAACCCTTTTGCCAAATAAAAAGACAAGTATTTCTTTCCTGAACTGCACTTCTAATTTATAGTCTTTTATTTGGCCCAGATCTGCTGGGAGAGCAGCTTACAATGAGAACAAATGTGTATTCCTTGGCACACAGTGCTGTCTTCTAGGAACACAGGAGTTACTGGCTTAGATCACATATTCCTTCACTCCACTAGCAGCATGCTGGAAGCCAGCAGCAAAAGCTGCAAAGGAAATCACAGAAAAGCTTCTCTGAAAAATTAACTACCCAGGAGAAGCTGCTCTTGAACCTTATTAATTAGAGGTTAGTGTATGCCCTGAAGCATAAGACATTAAATCCCTTATAAATATGCATGCCTGTTCTTCAGAACTTCAGGATAATAGAGAGATGTCATGAAATTGACGCCGCGCCTGAGAAGCATCGAAACGTTCACTGCATTTAACAGATGGACAAACAGGAAAAGAAGTCAAGCAGCTTCTCTGCAGTCTTGTGAGCAGGCAGACTTCTGGTGGCACTGGCAGGTGAGTAATGTGACACAGCTTCAAGTTTCTCCTGTTGAAGATGGCTGGCTGTAGTACCCAATTTCTGCTGCACAGCCCCTCAGAGATTAATTTCCTCTTCTGTAAATGGGTGTGTTTAGCTACCTACTTAATAAGATTTTCAGACTGTAAAATATTTGTATTACACAGCTATTACTGACACTAGGCTAAGTCAAAAAAAGGAAGAGTTCTTTTAAATTAATTCATTTATTTCACTACAACTCTAGAACTTTTTCACCTCCCCACCACAGCTCCATTAATGCATCACTTCTCAGCTAATGTGCCTTCCCAAAGCTAGTTGGAGGCTTAAGTCTGATAAATAAGTCTGGAAGTGCTGTAAGCATGGAGATTTAGCCAGCAAATTTTATATAAAATTTGGTTTTCTTTTTAAAACCTTTTTATTTTAAAGACTCTATTGACCAACTGCTAAGAGCCTTGAAAATCTCCAGTATGGTCATGGATTAAGGAAAACTGTAACATTTTAGTATCTTATTTCCAAAAAACAATAGAGAAGACTGAGAATGAAAACAGAAAGACAAGACTTATGAAAAAGCACCCATCTTTTGTAAAATAAAATTCACAATGCCCTACACCAAAGCACCAGTCCTTAGTCATGACAATGGAAATTTTTGATGACCTCAAATCAGACCAAATTTCAGGAACAGAATACATAGTACTGTCATCAGAATTGCAGCATGGGTTATGTACATATGAACTTGCTAATACTCCAGCTAGTGTGGATAGAAAACCAAGAAAACCATAACAGCACAGCCATTGAATGTTGATTCAATAACAAGTTTGTCCAGCCTGTGCTGAACCATGGGTTTTAAGAGATTATTTTCTGCTTGGTATATGAGCTAATTTAAAGCTGGTAAGATCACCTCAATGTGCATGGAGTCCACACCTTTTTGGTGGCTTAGTGCATCCAACAGTGCATTTGTCTTTTGAATTTTTCCAGTTTGATCATTGGTTTTTTGACTACTTATGACCCACACTCCTTGCTGGAAGCCAAAGACAGCATGAGGAACAGCAAGCATTCTGTACTTAAAGTCCAGTCTTATATGATGTTTTGGATGCTGGATTCCCATAGGCCTAGAAGATGTAGAAGCTGGCCTGGTGGAGGGCAGAGTGTATAAGCAATAAAGGAAGAAGTCAGGCTGGACAAAGGAGTGGCTACAGTGCCACTGATTCAAACATCCAGTACAGCAGAAGCAGAAGCAAATAGCTGGTACGTGGTGGGTGGTCCATTTGGAAGGAAGAGAAGTTAAAAAAAAAAATAGATTGGAAAAGAAAAAGCCCAAATGTAGCAGGATGAGGAGCAAGTGAGAGCAGCTTCATCTCCTGTCAACTCTGTGCAAGACACTTGCCTGTTCTGAGATGGAATGGGCTGCTTTACAGCTCCTTATCATGCTTGGTATCTCTGTGCTCAGCTGAGGCCTGCCTGAGTCAATACAAAGTTTCTTTAAATCTGTGATACTCCCGTGCCTCAGCTTTGGGAAACACCATTAGTCAGTTGTGATACACAGCAAACACAGCAATTTATGATGCACAAAACCCTTTAACCTGTTTCCCCCACCCCAAAACTACTTCTTCCAAAGGGATCATGCTGAGCATGCGGATATTAAGCTCTCAATGCTACTTAACTCCAAAGAGTTGGAAGACAGGTCAATTTATTTATTTTTAACAATCATGACAGAATCTTTAATTATGATCCATGTAAAAATGTAAATCAAGAGAGCTATTTTTTTTTCCCCTGGAGAAAACAGGGATGGCACAGTGAAGCTGTTTTTTAAAATCAGCATGATTTCCAAATGAGAGTTTAGGCTTTTCAGAGCTCACCATCCCTACTGAACATGTCCTTCTGTGCCATCCCAAAGAAGGACAGAGGGACTCACGTGCTGTCATGCTCAGGGGCCATGTCATGCAGTGACAAACCTAATGAGTGCCTTGGACACTTCTGCAATAGAGGCAATAGTCTTGGGGTAAGGAACACACTGTTTCATTGTAGCCTTTTATCAGAGTGCCAATTCAAATGGACAAAATAAAATTATCAGTACGTTTTTAACACTGTAGGGTTTATGCCATAAATATTTTAATTAATTCTACTTAAGTTAGTTTACTACTCATTATAGTGAAGATAGATGAAATTACTTATGTGTTCTTTTATTCTGCTCAGTTTGCACAGTTAAATTCCAACAAACAAGAAGAACCCCAGCATCAAAAAATTAATAGAAATTACTACAAGGAATACAAAATTATCTGTATAAAAGAGAATATTTAAATTTATGGCTTGTTAGAAAAATTTAGGGTAAACAGTTTTTCTAAATGAGACAATGAAAAATACCTGAATTTTGTAGATTCTTCTGGTTTCCTCACCCAGGTGCAGTTCTGCAGTTTTGTGACTATGTGAAGATAATAATCTTCTGAGTATCTAAAAAAAGAAACAACATCAAACACTAGAATACATATGTACGTATATTTAGAAACAGTCTCTAAAAACATTCAAATGATGCATTTATTAATAATAATTTGCATGGTGCATATATAATAGGTTGCTTTTAGAACTCCATGACCTATTTTATTTTTGTAATTTGTAACAGCACTATCCTCATTTAACTAGCATGACCTATTAAACATCTCTTCTTAGTACTGGTGTCCTAATGAACTTCAGAAAGTTTCGAAAGTACATTTGTTTCAAACTTACATAACTAGCCATAAATATTTAGAAGTTATTAGAAATCATCTCAAGTGCAAAATTCCAAAATAATATAAATAATTCTCTCGTACTTGATGGTTTAAACCTTAAAAGTGCTTTGAAAAGTGGCTCTTGCTGGCCAAAATGAAACATAACATTTCTTACGCCTTTTCTTTCACGTACTTTATAGAGTCCCCAAAGATCAATCATTTAAAGACAATAGGCCAATATTTAAAGATGTAATTTTTCCTTTAAACTGTCTGTAAAATAAAACAATCTGCCATTTTACACGATCCAGAACTTTGTTTACATTGCTATATATAACCAAAAAGCTGTCTGCTCTTGAAAATCCATTCAAGAGATTAAAATTTGTTCATAAGTGAAATACTTTATAACATGCAAGTCAAAAGAATGAAGACATTTTTTGCTTTCATGTTCTATGTTACTACTTCTCCCATTTGTGCCTAGATTATAATACAGGTTTTTAAAAAACAATAACTGACTTAAAATAACTGGGGGAATAGGAAGAAAAGATGGTATGGATGTCATGACTAAAATTCTGTGGGACTCAAGTCTCCATATAAGATCTAACTTGTATTATTTTAACAAAAATAGCTTGATGTTGATCCAAACGATCATGAGTTTATTCAAGCTGGCACTTAGAAGTGTCTATTTTGAACAGTTTTACAAGAGTTGGGATGGCAAGGAACTTCACTTGTTTTTAAATGGCACATGAGAATTGATAAAAAGCTATATAAAAACACTCTGGTGGTTGCAGCAGCAGAGGTCAATTATCTGAAAGCTTCCTTCTCTCTGTTCCACATTTGAAATAAACAGATTGTTTGCTTCCTGAAAGAACTGCAATTGCTAAAGGTAACTCATTTATCCTACCCCAAGTAAAATCATGTCCAATTTCCACATGGAAAAATAAATTATAATTTTAAGAGGAATGCTGCATTAAAACTGGTCTCTGGCTCAAGTTTGCACCTGTGACAACATGTACAAGTTTCATCCTCCACATTTAGCAAATTCTTAATGGAACAAGAAGATTATAACTAAACTGATTCTACTGGGCCCTTCACAACTCAAGAGAACTCAATCAGCAGAAGCAGGAAAAGAAAAAAAAACCTAGTCTCATTGCAGCTGTAACTGATCTGCCCTGGTGCAGTACATTCCTCCTCCTTCCAGTCCAACTGCCTTGTGTCACTATGGGTACTGACCTGACTCCACCCCTGTTTTTCTTTTGCTGGATTTTGCACTTGTCAAATGCCTTCATAGGCTACTTTTACTACCAGGGCAAAAAAATAAATCCAGAAGGAAAAGGATATGCATATACATTTTCTTCTTATTGTTTTAAACCAGATAATAAAGATTCCATCTAAGACCACAGCCAGTATAAGCAAAGAGTGATGGAAATGGACAAACAGAGATCAAGGCCCTCCCATTTTGGCAGCTACCTGGTGGTATGTTATCAGCCTTGGAACTGCAGCCATAGAAAATGGAATTATCTTCCTGCTGAAGCTGATACCTAAATTGAGTCACTATGTGGTCAGACAAGTGTTAGTAGGAGTGCAGGGCAGGAAGTGTTTGTGGGCTGAAGGTGAGATAAAAACACAAAACCGAAATTACCAATTCTGATGTTGCTTAACTCATCTCGTTTCATTCCTTAATATAAACAGGAAATCACTCTTAGATGCTTGGAGTTACAAAAAAATTCCAGAAATTAATAGGATAACAGACCACGAAGAGCTACTTACACTACTGTTATCCATGAGAAAAAAAAATATAGCAAAAGTAAATTCTGGCCTAAAGCCATTGATAAGATGAAGAGTCAGAAATTATATGAAAAATTACCATCTATTAATAAAGAAATTGCATGGACTGACAATTTTTAGTAAGTTACAGGGAAACATTTGGTAGGGAGAAGAATGAAAGCATCATCCATAATGCTAGTTCCAAGACATCACAGGAAATATAGGCACTCACTGTCAGAAACTGTAAGGGCCCTCTCATACTTGTAACAGAACATGCACTTAGGGTAAAAACACCAATTACAAAGCAGGAACACCGCAGCCTTTCCACAGCTGTCTCTACTGAACGGAACTGCTCTTGTACAGAAGTATCCAAGCTTACCAGTTCACACAGAAAAGCACCATTTCCAGGTCTTTACAAGTCAAAACACCCACTCTGCTCACCCTATGCATCCAGTTTAGCTCCTCTTGTGACTTACAAAGACACTCTGGTCTGTCAGAACTTGTCTTTAGGCACAGGCAGCACAGACATCCCAGCACTCTGTCTTGGGGGACAGGAGCTCCCAACTCTGTCAGTTCTGCAAGGCATCTGCTCACACCCGTAAACGGTTTCTATGAAATTAACTCAAATACAGAGAGTATTCCTAGAAATAATTTTTTAAAGACTCAACATGAAGCTCTGGGATTTGCTGCAGCTGGGTTTACAGCCCCGAAAACTTTGTTTTCCTCTCAGAAAGCCAATTTTAGCATTTCCTGCTTTAGAGGAGGCTTGGGGACTCACTTCTCCCAATGAATCAGTTCAGGTTATCAGGGAATCATTTCATGACTCTGCTGCAACCCAGACAGTCATCTTCTCCACTTGTCCATTTTCAAGAGCTGGCACATTATATATATTTCCACTGGCACTCAGGAGCCTACAGCATATATTAACTGATGCTAAAAGGGTTTTATTATTAAGATAAAAAAGGCTCAGGTAAATTGAGCTATAAAAATACTTGGACAACACAATGATTACAGTGCTGAGAAGAGTGAATGAATGAAATATGGGGTCTTTTTGTCCTGTTTTTGTTCTGCTACCTGCACCACAACCATTATAATAATTTGCTGTCCTAGGAAACTCACTTATACTATATGAGCTTGACTGACAAATAACACCTGGAAGGCTTTTTTTTTTTTTTTTCCCAGAGTATTTGTCAGGTAAAACATGACCTTCTATGTTAACTGTGGTAGCGAAGGTGGAATTCCTATGCACATTCAAAGCACTGACAAAGTATTAGTATCTTCTAATTTCTGGCAGATATCTAAAGGACAACAGCAAGGACGAAAAATGTAGAGACAGTATGGAGACAACAGGTAAAATGCCAGAACAGACAGATGCAGTCTCACTGGTTATTTGCTAAAACTAAATACCAGCTTGTAAAAAAGGTACTTGAATTAGAAGGAAGATTGAGCAGAAGGAGTGAAAAAAGGACACATTTCTGCTTGGCAGTTTATGTTAAAGAAACAAACAAATAAAAAGAAAAACTGTGGCATGAAATGCAAAATAAGGGGAGGCTCTGTTTTGCCTCTGGATGCTTTAACACTACCAAAAAAATATCAGTTTTATAACCCCTCAGGAGATTGTACACAGGGCTTGCTCTAGAATAAAAATGGAAAACTGCTAGCACAACTCTGCACTTCAGGTTTTTTGTCACCACCAGCACATACTTGCTATAATAACAACTTCCCATTTACATAGCATTTCTTACTATCAAATCGTTTGACAAGCTTTAAATTAGTAATTCTTTTTCCTCTTTCAATTTAAGAGACAGGAGTGTCCAGAATGTCCCTGCAAGTCCAGAACTGCAATATAAAGCATTTATATACCACACCCATGGGTCACACCTTGAAAAAGCAACAAAATCCCTGCAGCTCCTCTCATTGAAGGTCAATAACTGCAATAATCATGGCAAAAAGCAATCCCTTGCTCCTTTTTTTCCCAAGCATCTGTTTCTCTTCCTACCTGCCCAATTCATCTTCTGCCTCATTAAATGGTACAGCCCCTTCCTCTTTATCCATGGAATAAAGGTCTTGTACTTTGTAAAGTTTCTCCCATAATCTCAGCTCCAAAATGTTCTCAATATAAAGAGCTCATCTCCAAAGAATGTAAAACTTTGCAATGTGTGGGATAAACAACAGCATTTATATTGCTGTAAGTGGATTTTGAAAGCAATACAGTGACTGCTTTTCCTTCCCTTGGTATTAATCACTCAAGTTTTCAGTCAACTGCATTTTTTTACCTCTGCCAGTCTATGTTTCAGCTCTCACTATCAGTGCATCAGCAGCATAGTGGTCTAGCACCTTTCAAAAGAATACAAACTTCAATGACAGTGTTGCTGAAAAAAGTGGAATACTGATGGGAGAAGAGGTTGTAAAGAAGGGGGAAAAAAAGAATAAATAAATAAAGAAGCAATAATAAGAGCAAAGATGAAATGCTGGAAATATGATGATTTAAAGAGAGGTGAAACATCTTTAAATGCAATAAAAAAGTGAGGAGGGGGCAGAAAAGACAGAATAAGTTTTCAAATCATCATTTAACGTCGTTTTGGCATTAAGGAAAAATTTGAATACTTTGAATAGGGAAAGGCATATAATTATTTTTAGCTCATCTTTTGTTTCTCATTCCATTTCTTTTCCCAAATGGAGGGCAGTGGGGAAGGAAGCTCCCAGTTTAAAGACAGCATGGCACCATCCATTTTAAAGCTGCAATTCAGTCCTAAAGCCTTTCTTACTTTCAATGTTTGTTTATTGGTGCATCAATATAGGAAAAGATGTTATATGTCAAAAACAATGGCTGCTTCTAAGCTTTTCACTTTGGAAAGTGACAAGGAATTTGAGAAGGACTGATATCAAAGTTGGATTTTTCTCCATGCCAGAAAAATACAGAACAGCAAGTTGACACCCAAAATTAATTTGGGGTGTTTTTTTCCCAATGTGTCTAAAATTGGACTGTAAGTTTCCTGTGGACTTGTAATCATAACGCAATCATGTAACTAACCAGAAAGTCTTTATACTTAGTATAAAGTACATTTAGTACATTTCCAAACTTCCTCTAGTCAGCAATGCTGAACAGAATCATTAACTGAAATTGCTCATAAAAGGAGGAGTGTTCACCAGTCAGGGAAAAGACACTCAAAAATGAAATTATACCCCACACTTCTATTTTTGTGAATAACTTGGAATGTTATGTTGCTAACTGACAAGAAGAAATCTTGTATTGTGAAAACAAAAAAGCTAAAATCCCACCTCAAATAAATCTTATCCATGTAAAAGAAAAAAATGCAGCAAACATTGGTTGAACAAATTCAGTTTTCTGTTGCATAGCTCTACATTATTAGACCAAGAATTATGTAAAAAAGGACAATCTTTTACCCTTCTATTTAAAACAAACAAAGCAGAAAGGACAGCAAACACCTACCTTTTCTTCTTGATAGATGATGACAAAATGTTGTCCTGAATTGCCTTACATTTTGAAGCCTGTTCAAACTGGTAAACTCCATTTTTATTATGAGTTGTTCTGTTAAAAGGGAACAGGAGGAGAAAAAGCAATAAACTTTAAAAGAGAGAACATATTCTACCAATGTTGTCACATTTACTTTGCTATGACAATAAGATAAATAACCATTGATTTAGCTGAAAACATTACCAAACAAATCTTATGGACTTCTATTATTAAGAAGCTCCTGTTATTAAAAGAGAGTTTTCTGTTAGGGACAATAAAATATTTGGTTCTTTAAAATAACCCTATTTCATTGTCTGAATTATATTTTCCACTTTACACTGTAATCAGCAAATGTAATTTAAAAAAAATAAATGGAATTGAAAGCCTCTTGAACATTAAGTTTTGAAGATATTTAAAATAGTCACAAGTAAAATATTTAGCAGATGTGATTTCCTAAAATTTTTGATGAAACACAATATTCAGAGTGAATATGATATATGAAAGTTCATCCACAGGTGAAATGGATCTTTGTACTTTGACCTCAACTTACTGACTCAAACATAATACTTCCTGCCTTGTTTATTCTTTATTTACACAGAAAGAACAAATATTTGTAAAAGGAACCAAGGCAAGTGCCAGATAGTGATCTTTAATTCCTGTTTTATTTTCACCAAACACTTGTGTGGTCCTCTTGCCCTGGGCAGCCCTTGTAGAAGATGAGATGTAAATTAGTAAATGACTGAGATACCAAGGTCTTATTCCATTCACCTCAGTTCATCCTGTATCTAGGTCCAATCTCATACAATCACCCCCTTCTAACATCAGCCTTTGCTCTGTGCATTGCCATTTATCATAAAGATTTTTCCTCTGGCATTATTCTCCCTGCCTCTCACCATGTTCTTCCCTGCCACCTCCCCCTCTTTGCTTCTTTCCATTGATTCACTACTTACAGAGCCATTGGACATTGCAGCCTATTTGCCCAAACTAGAAGTAGAAACACAGAAGACAGAGATGCTGTGTGCTGTTCTTAGACAACAACTGAAGCACTCACACAGAGAGAAAGGCCTTCCTGCTTTTACTGACAAAGACCAAAACTCCATTGCCTTCACCTGCCACAACATGGAGACCCCTTAGCAACGAGATTTCTGCCAAGCTGATTTTGAAGACCTTGCTTGGGAAAGATGCCATTTCAAGCAACAGAACCACAGAGTGGCTGGGTTTGGAAGGCATCTCTAGAGCTCATCTAGTCCAAGCTCCTTGCTCAGGCAGGGCTACCTAGAGAGGGTGAGCACGGACTGTGACCAGATGCTTTTGAATACCTTCAAGCACAGAGACTCCACAACCTACCTGAGCAGCCTGTGCCAGTGCTTAGTCACCCTCACAGTGAAAAAGTGATGCCTGATGACCAGAGGGAACCTCCTGTGTTTCAGTTGATGCCCACTGCCTCTGTTCTATCACTGAGCACCACTACAAAAATCTTTGCTCCATCCTCTGCACACTCCCTTCAGGTTTCAGTAAGGTCTCTCCTGAGCCTTCTCTTCCTAAACACTTCAAATGAGAAGACTGACTGAAGAAGAAAGAGAAGAATAAATGCTTGTTTATTTTGCTACTGAACTGACTCTCATGGTCATAGCTGACAGAGAAGAAGAGCCACCTTTCTTTTTCTTTCCATTGCCCATGAATTTTCTAGAGTTAGTCACCCCTAGCAGCAAATCCCAGAGGATGTAGGCTGCCAAGGAAAGAGAACAGCTCTCTTCATTTCTTCCCACCACCAATAAATTCTTCCCAGTATACACTCAGTGCCCCTGAGGAAGTATCCAGTCTGTATGCCCCTTGTTGAGGAAAACAGTAAGACAACACAACATAAACCTCTATCCTTTCAGTTCTGCAGTGACTTCAATAGATAGTAACAGCTGGCACTGCCTACTGAGAGCTCCTTGGCTGCCTTTGCATACAGCTCTTTATCTCATTTTTTCTCAAGGAGTGAAATACAAATAGCAGAAGGCTCTCAGAGCACACAGTTCAGAGCTAAGAACTCTGCAGATCTCACATAGCGAGTGCTAGCAAATATTCTGCCTACAAAATTTATGTACACAGGTTTATTGCAGCTTGGTCTGAATGGTTCTGTCTATGCAGAACAACCAGGTAGGCTCTTTCCAGTTCTCAAACAAATTTAGTTAGCACTACATCATGCCTCCTCTCTCTTGTTTCTTTAACTTCATAATATATTATTATATTATATATTATATTATATAAAATTATTATTCTGCACCTGCAGCTTAAAATAATAGAAATGGCTACAGGCAAAAGTTTAGCTGCCTAAACAGCATTTAAAAAAAATAGAAAGGGGAAAAAAAAAAACCACCAAAAAAAGAACTATTGATATAGGCCAAGTGCATGTTACTGCTGCAAATAAGCCTTCCATATGACTAAAACCTAACATGCTGGATGCTGATTTGAGAAGTGGCCCCAGCCCTTCTGAGCCACAGCTGTCCAGAAGAGACCCTGTCTAACACGTGAAGGCTGCCACGAGGATGACCAAGTCAGAGCAGGCAGTTAGGTTTGATCAGCTCCCTGCGAGGGGCGTTAGCAGAGTGGCAGAGCACCAACATTCCTTCACAACTCTGTGAAGACAACCGTTGCAAGTCCTTACAGCTTCCTAGTAATTTATGTCTTGAGATCTATGGGGCAAGGAATAAATATTCTCTCAAATACAAGCTTTACTCCACAGACTTTCAGTCCTTTAAAAATTCATAAGATCAACGTAAGCAAGTTGCCTCATTTTTTAATATGCAGTTGTTTTTATGCAATCATTTTCAAGACCTGAAAAATTCAAAAAAGAGGAAGTCAGAGAAAAAAGAAAGAACAAAATAAATCCCTATTCTGTTTTGTCATTAAAGCCTCACAATCACTTTTACAGCCACATGATAGATCAGCAAAATGCTTCTTCTGTGGCTTTTTACACATAAAATTTACTCAACCCTCTTTATGTGGTTCAAAAGGTACAAAATTAAAACCATTTATTTGCAAGAGATGTAAACCGATTACTCATTCCATTAAAAGTTAAATTTCTGAATTTCTGTTTCACTGTCAGAGTGGCTTCAGCTTCACATGAGTGAAATCTTTTTGCATTTAGATAAAGATGAGTGTGCAAGAGGCAGTCCAGACTTCTACTGCATTATTCATGGCAAAGTTGTGCAGACATCAGACTCAGATTAAATTTTTGCTCATTTCAGACAATTGTGCAAGGCATTTACCACTTAATGAATTTACCTGACCTAGTGGATGACAGTCTTGTTCACTACTTAGAGCAGCACTACAACTTCTGCAATGAAATCAATAACGTGCCTACCAACGCAGCTATCAGACTACATTCAACTAATTTTGTGAACTATTAAGCTAAATGAGAACTTGAAGTAGAAACATTCTGTTGGCTGAACTCATAAAACTGATGATACAGGGAAATTTCAACTGTATTTTCCCTAGGGCTTAGATGTTCTCAAAGCCAATCTCACTGGACTAAATCTGAAAAACAGGAGTTTTTTTAATCATATATGAACAGCTTGAGGACCACGTACTTCCTATGGTAATTCTAGAAACTCAGGAAGTACACCATCTGTACTTTAATAAATCCACAGTAGATTAAGACCATGTGCCTTATCTATCAGCACGTTTTTATTCTATATCTTGCTCTCAGGAAGACAGCAGATCCTCAAGCTGTAAAATTGTTTAATACAAGGACTGAATCCACCTTTAGACAGAAACTATATGGAATGTCCTTTTTCTGCTCCTGCAGCATTCAATCCTGAGATAACAGGGAACCTTAGTGCAGCGAATCACCAGACAGAGGGGTATGTCAAGTGTGTCAAGTAAGACAGCATTCTGGGGGATCAGAAAGGTACAAAGCACAGGCAGGAAAAGCAAAGGCACCCTTTAAAAACAAACCCAAACTCCACCCACTTATCAGAGTAGAAAAATGGGATGGGCATAAGATGGAGGAATGGTGGGGAAGAAATGAAAAATGGCAGATGGAAAAACTGGTGCTATGAGTTATACTGTAACACGAAGATTACAAGGCCACTCCTCTAGATAGCCCTCAGAATCAGGTAGAAACAAAGAATGTGGGATGAGCTATTCAAAATTTCTCAGAACTGAACTGTCTGGCAGCAGTGAAACCAACAAAAATTTCACCTCCCTAGTAAGTCCACACTGAAAGTAAGGGAAAATCCCACTCGTTGGCTATTCACTCCACACCCAGCAGAGCCAGTTGTTGCTCTTTTCTATAGCACAAGAGCTCTAAACATGTTCCAGCTGAGCATCTCCAGCTAAAAAGGATAGCTTCTGTATGCAAAATTGCCCATTTTTATCATTCTACCAAAATGGCACTGAATAGTATTATCCAGATTGTGAATATCTTCTGTCTTAATCTCTCCCTAATTTGTATTTGTATCTCATCATTTGTTAGTTGAATACTATTTAAAAACCCACAATCCACACTTCCATAGGAAGGTGCTCTTAAGTGCTGTCTTTGACACTATTTTAAATTAATCAGATGATAAGAATATAGTGATGTTTTTAAAATTCACAACACCTTGATTAATAAGGCAACACACAATTTAAATTCTTGGTGAAATGGACTATAAAAATGGCTTCATCAAACCACAGGAGTAAGAATTTGTCTTGAAACATTAATCACAGCAACTGCTAAAAGGACTGATTCTACTATCTTTGTTCAAGTTCCTATAGAGGTATTGCTTATCTAAGGAATGCTAAATCTGGTCTTTAACACAAACTGCATCTTGAAATTATTTGAAAGACCCCCCAGTGCATTCACCAGGTTATGTATAACATCAGATACTTTTTATTTATAAAATCCATAAACTGCATGACGGGTAACATGACAAGCAAGATTCAGAGCCTCATGGTAGGTGAAGTGAAAAGAACAAGGTACTTCCACTAAAATCACGTTACAAGGGCACACAATAGAATGACAGAGCAGTTTCACTTGGACCAAGTAAACAGAAACCTTTCACCACTGTCAGAACATAAATATGTCTTGGCAGCAGCTTTCAACTGAACACCTATTAGTTTAGACAGAACTAATACATGAGGCATGGGTTCAAAATGTGCTCCTAAAATATGTCTGCATGCATCACTTGGGAATGAAGGGGCAAAATATTAAGAGAGGAGTAAAATTAGTGAAGTGGACCCCCACTGCTGCCTAATCTAAAGCATAGCAAATTATTTGTGCAAGATACGAGGCTACTCCATAATTGTGGTATTAGCCTGTCTCTTCTTCCCCTTCTGACTGCCAGAATGCAATATTTTGTCAGTTGACAGAATGTACAGGTCTCTGTAGCATCGTTAATTAAGTATAGCTGTTTATTTCCTAGGCCTGCATACAGATCTGCTGCTGAGAGAGGAATTGCAGAAATCAACACTATGGAACACTGTATTAGTATAATACTAACTTGTTTACCCATAGCTTTTCAATCTCTTCCTCCCACTGTTCAATTAACCCAGTGGTCTCTACACTGTGCTTGCCTTGGATCTGCAAAGACAGAAATCAAGATGGGGAAATAGTAAGGGAATGCCTTAAAACTGGCAACACAGACTAACAGAGGAATGGTGGTCAGTACTTTAGGGTACTGCTGCCTTGTTACTTTTATATAAAGTATACATAAATAGCACTATTTTGACTTCCCCTGCAGGACCTGGCATTATTTATCTGTTGCATATTTCTGGGTAGTATAATAGGAGCTAGAATTTCTGCCTAAATTTAACCTAGCACACACTGGGCCTCATAACAAAGAAAATACTACCTAGCTTCTCTTACTATTTTCATTTTCCCCTGATAAGCACTAGCAGTACTGAGCCTTCTGCTCTACTATTAATGTAACCACTAAACAAACAAATATGCCTGCACAAACACAGCTAGGGAGAGAGGAAATGAGAGAGAGAAGACCAAGGGTCTAAAGGTGGGAAAAATGCAAGACTTCTTATTTTGGTTGTACTGTCAAAAATATAAGAAGGTCATGCTTAAGAAAATATAAATTGTACTCACAGTTATAGCTTAAAAATTGAGAGGACAGTACGAGGCATAGATAGGAGAATTTGCCAGAGAACATACCATTGCAGTATAAATGATACTGGTTCCATGAATAAATCTGAGGACTAACAGACATATCTTACTAACAGTGGCCTTTCTTTTCAGTAAGAAACGCTACTAAGAGGCACAGTAGGCTGTGAAATAAGCCCAAGACTAGATGCACAAGTCACACTGTAGAGGCAGTCACATTGCTCCAATTAGCTAAGGCTTAACAAGAAAAAGGGGTAAGCAATGTCCTGTAAGAGACAAACCACATCATCAAGGTTATTTGATCTCCAGAGAACTTTAGGTGCCTGGTCACCAGGTAGTTAAATATTGCTGCACATAATAGCTGCCTAAATATCTAAGAGAGTCTGATCCAATCCCCTGCTTTTCATCCTTTCATCCTTCAGTTTCATCCTTTTAAAAGAATTACTCAAAGTAAAAGAACAGATTAGCTTTCAATACTGCAAGGCAACAGAATAATAGGGCCTTAGAGATTCTTTGGGAGATGTCTGGTTACAAATAAGCCTCCAAAAGCAAAGGAAATAATGATAACAAAAAAGATTAGCTTGTGACTGTGAAGATTGTCTAGATTACTTTTACTTAGAGGTCACAGATAGTGCCTAGGTTTTTTTTCTTTTTCCTTTCCTGGAAATATCCATGCACATCCTCTTATGCGGAAAGGACGTTGCTGCCAATAACACAGCAACGCCATTCAAATGATCAGGGTTGTTTAGGAGAACCACACTTCCCCACAGCACACTGGAATCTAATTCCTATTGACCACACCATCCATCTCCATCACTGAGGGATTGGTCTGAACCTCCTGAATGAGTCCAGATGCTCTCTGGATCACACGTCTCCAGCATGGCCCTTAGCCAGGCCCAGTCCAGCTGCTGCCTGGATCCAACCCCTCCAGCATGGCTCCCTGCCCAGTCTTGCTGCTCTCTGGATGAAGTAACAGCTCCTGGTCAGCCCAGTCCAGAAGCACTCTCTCCTTTCTCATTAGCCACACATGCACCACAAACTCCTGTCAGGCCAGCTTACTGAGCGTAGTCACTCAGGTGAGAAAGCACATCCACTCTCAGATTCAGCTGGCAAGACATCTCTCCAAAGACACTACAGTTACAGGAGCTTGAGTATATTGAAACTTTCTTTGATGAATTATTTACTTGACACACTTTTGCAGTCACTTAGTCATGAAGAAAGACAATTTCAGGCTGACAAAACCTAGCTTCAAATTGGTGACAAAATCCTCCAAGTAGAATACGGAAAAATACATATTTAAAATCACAATCTCACTTGCCCTATTACAAAGGTTAAAAAAATGACACGGATTTTCAGACCTCTTTCATGTGTGTTGTTTCTACTTTCATTGCTCCAGTTGTGAGTGTACTAACAGCAGATGGGAAATAGTTAGACTGTTCTCTGAAGTGCTCTCTGCCAGCATTCTAGTCAATTCAACCCCATGGTATAACACAGAGAGCTGAATGAAAGAAGATACAGCTCAGAAACCAGCAGGGAAGAGTGTGAGGAGACAGGCCAGGGGGAAACCACAGACATAGCCCAAAACAGAGTGGAGAGAAGAATGGAGTAATGGCTACAGAAAAAGCAAAGCAGAACAGTACATACTGCAAAAACCAGTATCAAGAGGGGGAAAGAAGGGAAAAAAAGCAGAAAGGGAAAAAATGAGAACAGGATAGGGAAGCAGGCAAGAAGCTCATAACACCAGGTAGGAATATTTGCAGAATTCTGTTCCTTTTCTTTCACTCCAATTTTTTAAGATGATATAAACTTACAGCTTGTGAAATTTTTAAATATTGAGGGAGAGAGCACAAGGGTATCTCATCAGAAACATATAAGAAATGCATTGTTAGGGTACACTGCAATCATTACTACAACTAACATCACTTGCATTCACTTAGGGAAAGCACAGGCTGTCAAATTCAGCTAGACTGAGTGAGATGGTGGCCTCAGTAAGGTTAACTGCACTGTCACCATTGTCTTCAACACAACCAGGACATTATAGTTTCTGTGAAAGACCCAATTCTTAAGTTATTTCTAATTTTTATAATACATTTTTGACCATAATATATATTAATATATAATAGTCATGGTAACTACAAAGGTAATAATGCCATACAAAGTAAAAGAAGAAAGCAAAAATATTTCAAAACTACTTCTTGCATAGTATTGATCTCATGTGTGGATTACACCACCATCTTCTGCACTCTTAGTTTTCCTACAGTGTGTAGGGACTCAAGACTATGAAAACAATAGTCGTTAGTATTGAAGTCTGCATGTAAGGCACAACGTTTCACAGCTGATTTTACAAAGTATCTTCATATTAAACTTCACAGTATAAAATAACAGTCTGTAAAGCAAAAATCTACACTCATCTAGAAGGTCAAGACACAGGATCAAGCGAACGGGCTCCCACAAAGTACGATGCCAACCCAAAACTAAACAGGCTTCCTATGTCTTGCCTTCATCCTATGGATTGTAAATGATAAATCTGTGTTTTTAACTAAATACATTTTACAAAAACAGTAACAGCATTACCCAGCTCCAGCTCCACCTTCCTGGGAAGAAGAATAAAAAGATACCTGGAACGTGTCATTCAGCAGGCACTTTTTGCCTCGTACGCTAACAAAACTGCTCTATGCGATGTTTTATTGGGCTCAAAACCAACGGCAGAGTGACAGCCGTCAATAAGAGGGCCCATGAGCAAATAATTCATCATAGTTAAAGCAAAGTGCCATTTGTCCTAATAATCTCTAACGCTCTCTCTGATCAAGCTTCCGAAACAAAAGGAAGAATGAACCGGAGCAAAGGCGAATTTCTGCTCTTGTAGACCCGACCTCACGGACCCACCTGCGGACGTCCAGCCCGTACCTGTTCTCGGTCTGAGGAAGGGGCGTCAGGGGAGACCTGAGGGCTCGCACCACTTTCGGCGTGACAGCCGCTACTCCTGCGTCCTCCTCCCAGCCCCTGGCAAGCCAGACGGGAAAACAAAGTTGT
>VZRH01007040.1:1262159-1308357 GCA_013397555.1 Urocynchramus pylzowi | reverse complement strand
TCTTCTCTTCTCTTCTCTCTTTTCTTTTCTCTTTTTTTTTCTCTTTTTTTTTTTTTTTCTTTTTTTTTTTTTTTGGCATTCTTATATTTCCTTTGTTGAAATTCATGGAGTACAATAGTACAATAAATGAAAAATAAGGAAAAATCCTGTGCCAAAGTATGGGGACTGACTACTTCCTTGCTATGGAAGAACACCACAGAAGTGGTACAGAGCACCATGAAGTCATGGGTTTCAGGGGTTTGGAGGAAGAAAGACAGGACCTCTGTCTTTAAACTGGGAAAAAGCCATTAACCTCATTAAATAGAGTTAAAAATATAACTGCCCAGATTATAGCCTAAACATATTCTTACATAATAGTGATTTTCACAGTCTCTTCTGCAGTAAAAATTGTTGAATGCTCCATAGAAACATAGCAGATGCAAATCCTAGATTTTCCTTCTTCTTTTATCAGGCACTTCTTAGGCTACTTGCATTGGTGAAGTTAATGCTGATAAGCCTATGACACAAGGGGGGTGCCAAAGGGGTGCAGGTGAGGGACATGGGTGTTAACACTGGGATCAGCCAGATGGGGCTTGTGTCTGGGATACCTTGCTGTGAAAAGGAGATCACCAGGAGGAGAAACCACAAATCATGGAGTTGTGTAGGAAAGTAGTTGTGAGGGTGCGTGAGAGTCAGGGTTTGACAAGGTCCCTTAGCTCAGAGGCAGCTTTAACCTCATGTTAACCTGGGGCCAGACTTGAGCTTCTGCTGAGGCACCTGCCAGAGTCCTCTGAAGGCTGAGTGTGCTACTGGAGTGAAACATCAGGGTTTACATGGTGCAGGGGGCATATCCGTACAGTGATGAGGAAAAGCAAGACAAAAGCATCACTGAACCTTCAGCACATCTTGGAAAGAGAAATGGTATAGGAAAATAAGCCATACAAAAAAAAAAATCGACCTCTTAGCATTAGGGTGGCTTCCTGTTACGGAATCATCAGTGAAAGTGGCGAGGGGGGGAAGAAAAACTACACAATTCTTTATTTGTGTTTGCCTAGTAACATCTTGAGCCATTTATAAACTGGAACTGAAAGCCTTTACCTCCAAACAGAAATAAATCCAGGTTACTTTAAGAGCCAGCAAGATATACAGACATTTGGGAATGCTGACTGTAAACCAGAGTTGTCTCAGATGTTTTTTTTCCCCATTCTGAAGTAATTCTCTGTCTGAATGATGCTGGTTGTAGACCAGAGTCCAAAATGGGCCAAAACATGATGGGATTTGTGCTGACATATGAGAGCCATCTCAGCAAGTGCATGACCACTGCTGTCCTGCTGGGGAGAGGACTGGCAGTGGGGCAGCTGGACTGGGGCTGTCCAGCTGCACAGCCTCTCTCTGGCATTGGGAGAAAGTGAGAAACCTTGCCTGTGCCGTGGCCGGGGTGTGGAAGGTGGCAGGCAAAGGCCAAGGGAGGGAGTTAGGACATTTTCCTTCTCACAGCAGATCATCAGTGATGCTCAGTTCTCTCCCTCTCTCTCTGTCTCTCTCCTCATAGTGCCAGGTATGGGACTTCAGTAAATATGCTGATATCCCTTACCTCAGTGGCAGGCCTTGTTGATTGTATTGCAGCCCTGGCTCACTTTCATTAGGCTCTGCAAATATACTGCCATTCCTGCAAAATCTGTGTGCTGGGTAAGCCAGAATCTCTCCTATGGTCCTCAGATAGCCACTTATCTGTTTGTCTCCCTCTCAATTACTGTACTTCCAGAGAGAGCACATTTTAGTTTTTAATATCTGGTGCCTTTGATGGCCTGGCAGAAAAGAATTAAGGTTTATCAGAGGAGAAAACCAAATGTAGCTTAGGAAGAGTGAGTGTCATCTGAACAGAAGGGATCAATAACAACTCTTATGTTTAGCATTATTTTCAGAACAGGTATTTAGTACCTAGCTCCCATGTGAGACTTTCTGCAGCACATGGTCATTTTCTTACAGATTGACCAACCTCATTTTTAAGTGTGAGAGCTTTAACACCCATACTACTTACTTGGACATCCTCTACAGTTAACAAGTACACCTTTTCTGAATCTTCTATACTAATCAGCCTTGGCATCACCAGTAGATCTGGAGAAATCTAAAAATGTGTCAGTGTTAGGGAAGAGGACCCAAAAGACCAAGCAGGAGCAAGGAGAGGAGGATGGAGGCTCCAGGCCAGTGAAGAGGTGCATGGGGAGCATAGGGGCTCAGTGTGGGGGACAGGATAGTGTGTGAAGTGTGTGGAGCCTGAGCACTAAGGGCAGAGGGGAGGGAAGATGAAGGCATTTTCAGCTGAGAGGAATGCTGATGCTTAAAGTACCATTATCATGTGCTGGGGAGATGTGCATTTTAAATACCAGCATTTAAAATCCTTCGCCTTTAATGTCGTGTTTGCATATTGCATGAGTATGCGTTTGACCGAATAGCTGAGTGTGTGTAAAAGTCAATTCTAAAGCAAGGAATCATCACTTGGAACCTGCAGCTGGAGAAAATTTATTCAGGCTCCCCAGATGCACTCAGGCTCAGCTTGGCTGTCCTCAAGAGCAAACTGAGAATTTAACAAGTAAGCAATATGTGAAATTTTTTTGATAACTGTTGGGTATGGTCATGAAAAACTGAATGACCCCCCTGCTGACAGCTGATCAGAGAGTTCCACAGACAACAGCAAGCAGATGCAGCAGCACTTCCCTGAACTGCTCCAAACCACATTACTTGGATCTTCTTCAAGGAGAGACAGTGCTTCAGCCTTTGCACCACCTTTTTCCATCTTGTGTGACTCAGTCTTCAGGAATGTGTATGGTGGAATAATTTCCCTTTTTGGGGAAAAAAAACCCAACAATCAACAATGTTTTCACCATGGATGAGATTGAGACCACAAATTCAGTCTACGTTGGAGGAGTTGGAACTAGCTCCCTTTCTTAACCACAGTGAACCAGATTTTCAGCCCTGAATTGCGTGTTTGCATTTCTGAGGCGCATTAGCATCTAGCTGAGGATGACGTGAAGTGGCAGATATCTGAAAGATATGTTGCACAGGATATTTGCATATCTACTACTGAGCCCTGTAAGACAGGAACCAGTCATGGGGCCCGTTTCCTGTCTGGCCCAGTGATGCATGTCAAGATCTGAAACAAGATGATCTCTGAAAATTAAAGGGTGCCAAGTAATTCAAAATTGTGACATATTGATTTCTCTGTTCAGACACCATATAATTCGTAAAGCTGCAACACAGCACTATAACTCAGTGTTTGGTCTTTAATGAGTGGCCCAGTTATAAATACTGTCCTACCATTTACTGACTCTTACATTTATTGACCTTGTATTTTAGCTAGACTTATAAACAGAGTGCAGGCCAATTTTAAGAAACACAAAAGTATTTCAGGCTAAACAAAAGCAAGAATGTATTACTACGTGAGTGCACTTCCAATGCACGATGAGAAGCTGTTGCCAGATGTTCTGTAGGAATCCAGGGAAAGAGGTGTGGGCCAGGGAGATGTGAGCAGAGCAAGGAGAGTAGCACTGGTAGAGCTCCAGTAGGAACCCATGCCCTGGGTTCAAGTTGGCTGAGGTCCTAAGCTGGATGTGACGTGAGTGGCAGTGTTTTGAGCTGCACACTCATTTCCCACACACAAAGCATCATCCTAACCAGAAACTGCAGCAGCTGTTGGAGGGGGCAGCAGGGAAGGGAGCTGTTTTTTTCCCCAGGCTCTGGGTGAAGGAGCTCTGCAGTGGGCACATGAAGATAAGATCTCTCCTGAGTTTTTTTCCTGGTTATAGCAAACAGGCATTATTTTCTGTAGACTATAGCATGTGTACTTCTATGTTCAGGTAACATAACAGAAAAAGTGACAGAGCTCCCCATTTGACCTTTGACTGTACTGATCTATTCTGTAATCAAAAGGGTAAAATAGTATAAAATTTGGAAGTTTGGGTTAGATTCCTGAGTCCGTAGGTAGTTACTTTTCTTTTATTTCAGTAAAGAGAACATTTTTAGGAAATGAGGTAAGTTATGAAATATAAACTTACCTCCCCATTCACAATTTGTTTTTAAATAGCCTGTACATACTGTGTTTATCTAGACAGGATGCAAAATGAATAAATTATGTACAAACAACCTGGTTTTGCCAGTTATAGATACAAAACCTTGTACAGGCTTCTGGTTTTAAAAGGAAGCTGAAATGATACATTTTTCATTGAAAGTATCAACCTCATTAGATCTATTTATGTAAAAGATCTTTAAAAAACAAAGACACAAAAGTTAATTTTTATAGGACACAGATGGCACATCATGGCTGGGTTTCATATTATCAGATACAGTAATATGAAATATATACATCCACATGGGAACCATTCACCCTGGTTCCATTTATACTTAAATGAAAGATACTTACTTCTGGAGAAAAATTTATCTCATCCAAAAGTGAACATATTTAAGCTGATATTTATTATCCTATGTGTAAAAAACCCAGAGACATTGTTTCAGCTACAGGTGAGGTAAAGCCATCTTCTCCTGAGAAATATTTAGGGGAATTAAAAGCATTTCTGTCCTTATCTGAAAACACTGATTTTTTTCATGTATTCAGACATATTATTTTATGAGGTGATGGCAAGCTTTTAAATGAGTATTACTTAAATAGCCTGGCACACAGCTTCTACTAGAGACACAAGGCTGAATCAAGTCACATTTTGACATGGACTAAGCTTGATAGATATAGGATTTAATTTACTTGCATGTTTAATTATGTGGGAAAACTAATTTAGAGACTTGGTATAGTGCATGTTCCAATGCAACCAACTTCCTGAAAGGTGGCTGTAGTCAGGGGGGTTGGTCTCTATCACCAGGCAGCAGCTGACAAAACCAGGGGACACAGTTTTAAGCTATGCCAAGGGAAATATAGGTTTGATATTAGGAAAATGTTTTATACAGAAAAGGTGATAAAGTATTGGAATGGTCTGCTCGGGGAGGTGGTGGAGTCATCTTCTCTGGATGTGCTTAAAAAAAAGACTGGATGTGGCACTCAGAGCCGTGGCTTAATTGAGGTGTTAGGGCACAGATTGGACTCAGTGATCTTGAAGGTCTCTTCTAACCAGAGAGAGACCTAACTAATCTTCTAGTGATTCTGTGATTCTGTGATTCTGTGATGCTGTGATGCTCTCATGGCCTTATTGACATGAGTGATCCTATCCATGGACACCCTGCTATATTCATGCTGTCTACTTCAATTTCTCCTGAATTTAGGGCCAAAATTAACCTTTATCTTTTTAATGTAGATGTCTGCCACACTCACCTTATAGCAGGTGAAATTTTTCAAGTACTTACCACAGAAATCAAAGGCAGTTTTGCTGTTCAATTCCCCAGAGAGCAGAATTAGTTGGTAGGAACTACACAGAGAAATCCTGCATCCACCAAAATAACTCATCCGTCATCTGAAGGGCTCTGGTACCCAGACTGGATGGCACTGGTGTGCAGAGCACTACCAGGGTTGTGGCTCATGCTGCTTGTATTGAGAAAATCACAAAGTGTGCACTTGCTTTGGGAATTCAACTATCAAAAGTCCTTTCTTCTCAAATTTATAAGAGACTTTAAAAGAATGTTGGGTTGATTTTTTTATTTGCATTCATGAGAAAAACAATTATTAACAAAAGTCTAGGTTCAAGTCAGTGAACTATAGGGTTGTTGAAGCTGGAAGACCTCTAAGATCATAGAGTCCAACTCTTAACCCAGCACTGCCAAGTCCATCACTGAGCCATGTCCCTCAGTGGCACGCCTACGTGTCTCTACAACTCACATTCTGTCAGGCTGAGCATGCTTCTCCAAGAAAAGGAGCTGCCACAGGTTCTAATGTACTGAGCCATAAAAGTGCCAGGAGAATGGGCCTGGGCACAAAGAACCCTGAGAGCCACAAAACATGGTGGGTACAGACACAGCCCTGCCATGTAGGAGGCCTTCCTGGGCGACAGTACAGCTGGAGTATCTTAATGAACAAAGAGGAGCTAAACTCCTTAAAAAAAGAAAGGGTTGGCAAGAGTGTTAAAAAAGCTCTTAATCTGTAAAAAAAAAAAAAAAAAAACAAAACAAAACCTCACTCTGCAGTTCCTGGAAAATTACAGTCAAATTAAAACAGAGCAACAAATCTGCTCCTAAACATATCTTGTGAACATGTTTTAAGACATTTTGTCTGTTGCTTTTAAGTCATTGTATTGAATTGCAGAAGTTGAAATGTTAAAAGAATTTCCATCATGCAGAACATCGGGCTATTCAATAAAAAGCTATTTTAATTTTGTAAATTCCTCCTGAAGAATTGACTGTTATGGGAAAGGGAAAGTAGTTAATGGAGATGGTACTGCCTCAGAAGCATAGTGAGTATGGCTACATAAAGAGCTTGTTTTATGATTATTCAGCTATTGCCTTTTCTCAAAAAATATTTACTGAGGAGTCCTGTTAGTTTGAAATAATTTTTTTCATAGGATTTCTTCAATGCACTTGCTATTCTTAATTTGAACCAAACAGACATTCTTTGAGTGGCTGTTTCATACTATAGCCTAGCTTTATGTAAATAACTTCTTTATATATATACATGAGCTGGGATAAGTAATTTGTCCAGGATATAGCAATGTATTATACTGCCATGGAATTAAAAAGCAATCAGTTTGTTCATGAGTTAGCTTCATTGTAAACCTTAGATTAGATTAGATTAGATTAGATTAGATTAGATTAGATTAGATTAGATTAGATTAGAGGTGGTTGCCTTTCCCTGGCCAGGATTAAAATGTTAGCCACTTTGAAGATTGGGAAAATATTCTCAGGACAAAATCTCAAAAACGTGAAGTATACCTGTGATTTAATTAGGTGTCTCGTGTCATTTAGTGTTTCCCTCACTGCTTAGTCACTGGAGTCACGAGATTCTGAAAAGACAAGCTTTTCCTTTAAAAACTAAATTATTAGTCATTAAAATTGCTGAGGAGAAAAAAGTAGAAAGAAAGCTCCTCAGTGCTAAAGAAACCAAAAAGAAAAAAAAAAATAAAGTCTTTTGGAAGAACTGGTGTGTTCCTATGCAAGTTTTTTAAAGCTGTCTTTGATAATATCAGCCATTAGTAAGCAACTGATGTGGAAAAGAGACTGTATAGTTCACAGAGAAAATTTTTTAAACTATTTTGCACCTCTTGGTCCTTAGAAGAAAGTCCCAAAGAATTAATGATCAGGCAGAAGAGCTCCAGCTGTGTTGGAGCACAGTCCAGAGCCTGCTCCATCCCAGTGCAGCAGACGGCGAGCGGCACACGGGCCAGATTGCTCCTGTCTGGCACAGCTGGATCTGCTGCCTCCTCCCTGGCAGTCACTGACATTCACAGTGCTAACAACTCAATGGCAACGACCCTCAATCAGCCTCAATATCACTGGCTTTCTACAGACCTCCCAGCCCTGCTCACGCTCTGGGACTCGGTGTCTGTGCCCGACTGTCCTAAGGCGAGGGGAGGGATGTGGGGAAGGGGCCCCAGGGCTGATGCGCGCAGCTCCCGAACCAGGTGGCACCGGGTCTTTGCCTCCAGAGTGCAGCCTGGGCGAGCCCTGAGACATTTAAGATCATAACAACCACTGTGTGTGTTAGGGCAGCCTCAATGCCTCTCTCCAGCCATGTCTGAGAAGAAAAAAGCAAAAAGAAGAAGGATGCAAACAGTAAGCTTTCCCTTAGTGTAAACCCTCAGCTCTGTGAAATCTCCAACTTACTGGTTGTCTCTGGACTGTCTTGTTTAAAAAAAAAAAAAAACTGAGTTTTTTTTTCTTCCAGGAATTTGTCTAAATTCCTCTTGAGCCTCCTTTTTACATGGAATTGGATTTTGTGATTTGGTTGGGAAATAAGGAAATAATTCTGTTATTTCATTTGTATTGGATATCTGATAGTTTCACAACTTGATCGTTATGATGTACAAATAGTGGCTGACATTTTCTCATGATCTTCATACCAGACATTGATTTAATTAGCCTTGTCTTAATCCTTCTCAGTTTATGAGTTCTTTCCAATTTTTTTACATTTGGAAGCAATTCTCAAAAGGTTTGAAAAAATTTAGGAGAGGAGCTTATGAAAAATCCACGTTTTCCAGGATCTGTCTTTAAGACAGATAATTTGGCATTGTCCTTGGTAATTAATTTGCCATTACCACATGCCATATTTCTAACAAGATCTTTTTTGCACAAATTCAAAATACAGGAACAATGAACTGGCCATTTTTTACCTGCGGCTGGATAAAAGCATTGAAAAATATACAAAATCAGAGCAACAACATTTATGTTTTATAAAGGAAAAGATGTGATATGAGATTGCATCTTTTACCAGCAGTTGGAAAAAAAAAAAAAGAAGAAATATTGCTTCAAGGTTTTGTAGAAGCCTAATTTGAAGTAACTATTTATAGATGCTGCATATTATGTTAATTTGGCTTTTCCTGACACACAAAAGCTTCCTTTGAGAGCTTTTGTAGTAAAAGAAGGAAGAAAGTGAGGGGCCCTCACAAATAGAGATATGATAAAAGCTGCTGTCATTATAACAGATCATCAGAAAGAGAGAAGGAAATGCTGAGACACCATTCATCACTTTGAGAAATGCTCACATTTCAGCTCACATTTCACAAACAGCTCCTGGTTAAGTAGGACTAGCTGCAATTTTTATGAAGAGGGATATGTTATCAGAAAAGTGCAATTTTCCTTTTTTGCAGGTTGTTTACAAACTCATCCCAATTTCCGCCAGTGTGATTTGCAAGAATTCATTCAAATAGCTCACTCAAAACAGAAAGAATTAATTTCTATCTGAAAATAAATTTCATTTCCCTGAAATGTTGTTGGGTTGGGGTTTTTTTCAGAAATGGGATGTGAAGTTTTCAGCTTCTAGACTGTATGCAAACAGATCATTTTAAATGGGTTATTTTCATTGTATTGAGGTCATTGATCACACTATTTTTTCTACTGCATGACTATAGGCATGAAAAACAAGATTTTTGACATGGGAAAACAGACCAGAACTAATGAACTATTGACAATGCATATGAATAATAGATAACAGCCAGAAATGAGCTGTCCTTTGTATTATTTCAGCTTATTTTTTATTTTTGATAATTTAAAGGGGATAGTGGCACTGTGGCCACCTTCACTGATTGTTTTACCCATACAAATTCAATTTTTTCAGGAAGAGAAAAAGAAAATCTTTACAAATGAATGTCTGCAAACACAATATGGTTAGGGTATAAATGTCATGTTGGAAATTACATGTCCATGGATGCTGCTTTGGGGCCAAGTTCTTTCCACTCTCCTGTAGACAGACATCAGCAGAGTGAAACCCTTTGCAGGGTGAGAAAGTCCACTCACAATGTAGACATCTTCCAGGAATGTGGTGTTGGATTTATTTAAAAATATTAACAAAACACAATGAATCGTTCACTGGGAGATTATTACAACTCATTTGTATCCAGTTGGTTTTCCATTAGTCTGTACTAGTGCCATTAAGCAGCCACTCTAAATCCCAGCCACCTGGGCAGTGTTCAAAGAGAAGCTGCTGTCTGGTGGATGGCACAGCAGCACCTGCCCCATCCAGCTGCTCTGGTGCTGCCTGTGGGGAAGGGGACGAGGCAGGAGGTGGCAGGCCAGCTGCTTGCCCATGCAAAGGGTCCAACCACCAGCTGCTGGGGGTGGCCTGGGAGCACCCTGGAGGATTTGCCTGGTGTGTTGAGCAGGCAGGCAGTGCTGTCCCACGGAGGGCACAAACCACAGAGGGGCTGACAAGGTTTTAAAAATTAGTTGTCTGCACTCCAAAATCATCAAGCAAATCACATTTTGTATATTGCCCACATAACATGGAAGCACTGAGGCTCAGAAGATCTGATGCCTGTGCAGGTGCTGCTGGCCACAGGGGTTCTGCCAGCTTGTATAGGGATTTTGCTGTGGTATGCACTATGTGGATTAACCTCATCCCAGATATTACTTGATTAAACCCATACCATGAAATAACATCTTGGGCTAGGAAATCTGTGTCTTGACCAGATGTAAAGATGTATTCAAAGCAGTCTCACCATCTCTTATAATTCTCTCTCTTAGCAGTAGTCCGCAGTGAGGCTGGAAACATGAAAAATCAGGGACCTTGTCGTTTTTCAGGTCAGGGATAGCAAGTAATCAGTAGCCTAGAAACATCACCATCACACTCATCTCCTTTGAGGTAGCAGCTGATACCAAGACTACAGAATCAAAATTAATCCTTCTGGACATATGGTTAAGTCAACATAATTTCTCATCACCCCATTCCTCAGGGATAGAGGCAGAGAGCATCCAGACCTCCTGCATCCTATTATTATGGATGTTATTATCATTACTTCCTGAGAAACAATGTAGACCAAAAAAGGAGTACTTCCTTCCTGCTAAAGGACCTACCTTTAAATTTTTATTCTAGCATTGTCCAGGGTAGGGGGCGGTACTATTAAAACAAGCTTAATTCTGCTAGGATAATGACTTCATTTATATTCTTCTACACAACTCTCTTTCCCACACTAAATCACTGAGCCACTCTGAATTTTCAGTTGATGGAACCAGATAGAATTCATTTGGAAAAAGCTGACATTTCCAAATGGGCCCAAGTAGGAAATGATTCAGTGGTTCCAAGGAGTAGAGCCAACTGTAAAAGACCATTTGTAATATGATACATCTGGAACCCTAAGCTACCCTTTTGTTTTACGAGCTTCTAATCCTGCTGTTTTAATGTGTGGTACTTTCCTTTTCCATAGGAGGATTTTGTTCCCATGCTGGTTTCTTTTGCATCTGCTGTGAACAATTTACTGTGTAGCTGTCTAGGGAATTCATCATAGGGACAACCAGTGGTCCCTGTCCTCTGCAAACCCCACTGGGTCCCAGTCAGCCAAGTGCAGGCTGTTTATGTAGGGTAAAGAGTACATCTAAAGAAATTAGTGACTGAGCCTTTGCCATTTTGATGATTAGACCTTGACCTTGGATTCAAAATATTCATTTGCATTTGTCACAAAAGTGGTCACTGAGGTATGCAAGTTGTGCTGGCTCATTTTCTAAAAGCCTATTTTGCAGCATATTGAGGTATTGTATGCCCTGGGAGAACAATCAAAAGCTTGTTTTACCTAATAAGGAAACTGCTGAGGCATATGAATTACCATTCTGTTTTCCAATACATTTCACACTGATTAATTTTCCAGTTTTATGAAACAAGCTGCAGTTATCTTTGAGTCAGGTTCAGCGAACCAGTGCTTGACTTTAAATAGAAAACTACTGATGTCTCTGGACAGATGTGCACAGCCTTTCAAAAGACCAAGGCTCCCATCAACACCGAATGACAGCATCCTCTTCAATCTCCCACTTGCTTGCTTCTGGCTGTAGCAACACTGACTTCCCTTGTAACTGAAGTATATTTTTATTTGATACTTGCAATATTATCTTGTAAGAACTTACAGAAGTTCAAGTTTCATAAAAGAAAAAATGAAGTTCAATTTAACTTTTGTATTTCCTTTTCTACAGTTTACAGGTTCCTCTGAATCGGGTACTTTGTGGTAAAGAAGCTGAAGATGTGTTTGGCCAGCTGGCTGAAGGAACAGCTGAGCTGCTTGCTCCTCAGATGCTTTTGTGTTGCAATTGTGTCCATGAAGAGCGTTCCGTAAAATATCAATATTAAATTCTTAGCCTGTATTCTAACGTTAGTGCTGCTAGGCACCACATCCCTGAGAAATTAATTCGTGCTTCTAAGGCAGACAGTCAAGCCTTGCTTATGTTAAGCCAGTAGGAACAGAATAAACATAAAGCTCATGTCACTTACCTTTTCATGCTCAACTGCTTGGATCTCCGCAGCACACAGGAGACCACTGGTGTGCTAGAGGATCAAGCTGTTGGCACATTAGGAAGGATGAGAAGAGGTGCCTGTGACATGGCTGCAGGAACCTCACCAGAGGACTTGCACAGTTCCCTTCCATTGCTGTTCCCTGCAACATGGCCTAGGAGCACCATAACTCCCTGTGTAGTACTTAAGCCTGCCAGCCACGTCAGAGCCTCACACACAGATCCTTCCCAAGGCAGTAACGAAGGGTGTTGAATCCTCACACTGAGACCTCCTGGTCTGTGCATGTAGAAAGGCTCTGGCATCGTATTGACAGCACAGCCAGCAGCCAGGGAAGGATTCCACACATGGGTTTAAACATTCCTAGCATGAAAGGTGCCATTTAAGCGTCAGTCATCATGTTCACTGTTGGCACAGGGCTAGGTGACTCATTTTATCAGCAAGGCTATTCCTAGAAAAAGAAAATGTAAGTACCTTAGAAAGGCAGAAGGGCTCCAAGTACATGAAATCTTATAGTCTTTATAGGAGTGCCCAAAGTATTGCCATTAAGCACCAAATGAAATCCTGAGTGATTAATGATCAGAGGAAATAGAAATGGGTTTGTGTTACTGGCTATGCAGCATCACCCCAGGTCCCACAGCAGGATCAGAGGTCTGTGGTGCCAGAGACCAGAGACCCAGGCACAGGTGATCAGCATCTGCTGGAGTTGTGGGTCTGTGGTATTTTACAAACTGTTAACAGCAGCGTGAGAAATACTTCAACATCCTAAACAGAACTCTGGAACAAGCACTGCTTTGTTTCCCATGAGTATTAGTTCAGCTCTTAACCAACCTTTTTCCTGCCCATGGGAATGATTTCCACTCAGGTTATTGTTATATACTGTGAGAGAAATGGAGAGGGCATTACACTCAGGATATGTTTCTAAGTCAGTCACCCTATCAATCCTCCTTTTGTTTGCTTTGTGGAGCTGTCTCAGGGTACGCAAGATGGCTGGTTTCAGATTAAATTAAACCAGAAGGCAGGCTTCTGGGGTGGCTTGTACCTAGTGGACTCCAACCACTAATGGCATTAACAGCCTCCTCCATCCCCCTCCACAACCCCACCCTGGATAGTGTGGACAGTGGATCCCCAGTTTCAGTGTGGGCAACTGTTTCACCCCACAGACCCACTCCTATTGCAAGCCACTACTCAGCAGTATGAGCATCCATTCAGATGCCCCAACCAGGTTCCTGCTGATTTATGCCTTTGCTGATCTGGACAGCAGCATGGGTGCTGCTCTGACACTTTCAATTCAATTGGAGCATGTCAGCTGCCACATCTTCAGCCTTGCAGATTGTAAACTTCAAAATCTGTAGACTAAATTCACTGATTGTATGTCAGGGTGTCCATGCCCACGTCCTCCTCACAGAACTCCCTAGCCTCCAACTCCTTACTTAATGATTCGTCATAACCTTTCCTTATCACTTCTTTACATAGGTGGATGCACCAGCTCTGTTCCTTCCCTGAAATATAATTTGTAGTCATGCAATGCAGCAAAGCACAGAGAAGTTAAAATCCATTGGGCTAGCAGGCTTGAGACAGGGTACTATGGAAGAATGCATTCTGGATATTGCTTAACAACTATTTTACCTATCTCAGTGTCCTGGTTTCAGCTAGAATAGAGTTAATTTCTTCTTAGTAGCTGTTACAGTGCCGTGTTTTGGATTCAGAATGAGAGAGGTGTTGATAACACACTGATACATTTTTTTGCAAAGTCATTTCATTCTGCGTCAAGGACTTTTGTTTTTCCTTGTCTCAGTGAAGAGATGCACTAAAAAAAAATACGGGGAGGGAGGGAGCATAGAAGGGAGGGGTGACGCAAACTGGCCAAAAAGATATCCCACACCACCAAACATCATTCCCAGTATATAAACTGGGGGGAGTTACCTGGAAGCATGGCCAGTCTGGGTTTGGGAAGGGAGACCTGGCATTGGTCAGCAGGTGATGAGCAATTGTACTGGGCTTCAAGTTTTTTCTTTCCTTTTTGTCATCATTATTTACCATTATTGTATTTTACTCTATTCTCAATTATTTAACAGTTCTTGTGTCAAGATATAAGTTTTACTTCAATTCTCCTCCCCATTCCACCAGGCAGAGGGGGATTGAGTGAGCAGCTGGGATGGTATTTTATCTCCAGCTGGGCTTAAAACCATTATAGTCCTTTTTTGGCACCTGAACAGGGGAACCAAAGGTTGAGATAAGGACCAGAGTGTGTTAAAAGAAAATTGCTATAAACATTCATTGTATTGGTTTAGCAATAGTTGCTAGCTAAAAAAGTGGACTTAATTGCCATCATATTTGTGGTGTTTTTGTGTGAGTTATACCTGTAATACCTCACTTGCAGTGCATGTGGTGTATTTCATAGGGTGGGTTTATGATATGACAGTGCTGCTTGTCGGGACACAAACCTGGTGGATGTATTCAGTATTGCAGGCACCTCTGTGCTTTGGAGTCATCTACTGGAACAACTAAAAATCACACCTTTGGCTTTTTCTCTGTTTTCTCAGAGGAACAATGTATGGGGAAAACACCTTCCTATTTTTTTTTTTTTCTCCCCTCCTTTATTCCTTCCTTATCCTCCAGGCTGATTACAGTTGTCAAGAATTTTAAAGATTTTGAATATCCTGTGACTACCCTTGAAACCAAACTGGTCTTTTTGCTAGGAGCCAGCATGTTGTTCCATATGGTTCAGGCCTTCTTTAAGACCAGACGAATAATTAAGAATATTACTCAGAGATCTGCCCAAAACCAGGATAGTTCAGAGTGATGGGGTGGGTGAGATTGTATGTGTAAGTCCCTATTCCTGCAGAATCCAGGAAAGAAGCAAAACATCTTAAAAAGTGTCTCATCACCCTGGCACCCCACAGAAGACCCAAATTTCTACAATGTGTTGGGACCTGGCCCAGGCCTATCAAGCCATGTTCAACAGTGCTCAATGACCTCAGGATGAAAAGGTCTTTAAATCTGACAATGTGACAACAGTCCCTGCAGCTGCTCCAACCCCAGCAACAGGCACTGCCACTACTCCACCCCTGAAAATTACTCTGCATATTGCAGATCTTGTTTCTATCTTCTCTGCATTTTTATTTTCCCCAGAATGAATCAGTTCAAGAGTAGATTGTTTCCTGAAATCTGAGGACTGGCCAAAAGTCCATACTCAAAAATTACCCTATTTCAAAAAGAAAAAACCCATCAAGGTAATATATGGACTTGACGACTCAGCTATAAGCACCTGTTCATCTCTTCACAGATGAAGTTCAGTTAAGTGTATCTTGCTTCTAAAATTGTCCTGACACTACTGGGAATCTTGGCTCAGAGTAAAGGAAATGAGCAAACCCAGCAGCTCTGCCAAACTCAGTGCTATGAACACCGAATGTGCTGGGGAGGAGAGAGAAGAGTTATCATTCACCTCACAGTCACTGGCAAGTTCTACTGTCACATTTAATTTTCCATGAAATTGTATTCAGACATAGGAGGGAAGTATCAGAAAGACTACTCATGTCTTGGCCAGGGTCTACACAGAGAGGGGCTATCAGTGATAGCAGGTCTTAGTTAAAGGGTTTATTTTTTTCATGAATGAAGACAAGGTTTTCAGATGTGTGCAAGATGTGGTCACTACCACCAGAACGGAATTTTGCTGTCAGGTGAGATGTCATGCTGCAGCCAGTTTATTTGCAGCTGCTGCCCTTCAAAATAGTCTCCTGTCAAGGAGGTGCTAAAACAACATAATGATATGAAGACAAAAAAAAGTAATTCACTAAACAGGGAACATTGTAAAACTACGTACATTGAGTCAGAACAAAATTCCCTGACATACAGTACTCTGACCCAAGCTTCTTCTGAGGCTCCCAGTGGCAGAAAAAAAGGGTAAGAACCCATCCTTGGCTAAGAAAGTTGTTTGTAGGTACTTCACAAGGCACCTAGCATATTGTTTGCCTAGACAAAACCCAGTTTTAAAAATGAAGTGACTAAACAAGCAGGACAATACGTATGTGAAGCTGTTTATCCAAGGGGAGAAAGCTTATCACTCAAATCCAGGTCTATTTGCAAAGTCTGTCTATTCAGACACCACCAAAAGTTGTTGCCAGCTTCACAGAATTGTGTCACCTGTTTTTCACTGAACTCTTGGGTTGATGGAAAAAAATGTATTCCTCATACTCAAAAACTAAACATTGTTTCCATTACAAAGTTCCCTTCTGAAGTGAGATGCTAGAGACTTTCCCATGGAAGTTGGGGCTGCTTTGTCAGTGTCAAGGGAAGACCTAACCTTCTGCTTCCATAGACTGGAGAATGGTACATGAGAAGAGTCCTGATTGGAAAATGTGGCTTCACTAGGAGGCTGGTAAACAAAACTTGTTTGTTCAGGTTTTATTATAGAACAGCACAGCCACATGAAAGATTCAGCACATCTTTGCTTCTGCATTGATCTATAAGTTGAGAAAGGGTTCAGATGCGGCCAGGAGGAAGAGCACATTCGTGTTTTCTTTCAAAGTGCACTCTTGCTTTTGTTGTCCCAATTCACTATTCTTAGAGCCACTAGGGGCCCAGAGCCTTTTCAAGTCACTTTTCTTATTTATTGTCATTTGCCACTCATCCTGGCTCCTTCACTGTCACTCACTCTCGGGGACTTCCAGCTGCTGTTGCTATTGGAAAAAATAAATAATTTTTTTAAAAGTGAAGCATCCCTTCTCCCAAACCTGTTATCCTCCCTATTTCACCTGTAGAAGCTGCCTTTCAAATCATTAAATTGCTTCACCTCCTGTTGTTAGTTATGCCTGCAGAGCTTTAGGTAAGTCCTTGTCTCTGTCGCTGAACGAGGTGCACCTTTCAAAACAGCTGTGACTCTTACCTGAGACCATAAACCTTTGTCTCTTTCATCTCTGTTGCCTCAAGGCTTTCAATAACAACCATCCCAAGAGATACTTACTGCTGCTAGCAACACACTAGTCACTAGTATGGGTCATCCTGCAAATGCAAAACAGCACATTTTGGGATCAGCTTTTAGGATAGCAGTGCAATTTTTCTTCAATTAATGTGATTAGTGGGTTTAACTGTGTCTTTCAGACACATATTAACCCTCCATAATTTAAGAAATATCAGTCTCCAGAAGCACAGATCCTCTTCACTGTCGCAGCTCAATGTTATCCTTTTGTCTTTTTCTCATCCAACTAGTGTTTTTACAAACAGCTGAGAAAGGTTTCATGTTTTAAAGCTATCTGTTACTCTGTCAATAGCTGAAATAATTACCTATACCATCTCTTGCACAGAAGACATAGCTCTTCTTCAGTGTCCAGAATATTTCTTTAACATGTTTCTTACTTTCTTTCATTTTTTCTCAAGGGCAGGTGATTATAGACTGCATGTGAGGACAAGGGGTCATGACAGAGACCCCTGAATGTGAAATGTGCTGGTTTGGAGCAATCCTGTCAGAGTTAGCTGTCTGCAGGCAGGCTCAGAGTGGGCTACACAGATTCTTCTCCCTCCCTAATGTACTATTTCTTCACATTGTCTTTCTTTTTACCTTTTGTTGTAGTAATGACTCACTGTGCTTAAAAGCTGTAATTCTGAATTCTGAAAAAGCTCCCAAGCCAAAGAATACTCCTTGATGCAAGGAGCAAGAGAATAAGAAAAAGTAGATTCAAAAACAGAGAAAAGATTTTAGAAGTAGAGAGAAGTAGTGCTTCATGGAGAGGCATGAGGTTAAAACTGCAAGAAATATGACATTTTCCAGAAATGTATCAGGCAAGGGGAAAAAGTTCAAGTGACCATTATGTTTTCTGAGAAGACAGTATGAAAGAAAGATGGCCCTGAAGTGGGTATTTTTTAAATATTGCTAGGAGACAGGCTTTAGATTTTCATGTAATCAGGTTTGCATAGGGAAGTGTTGAAGTTTGAGCCAGTGACCAGGCAGCACAAAAGGTACTGAAGGGGTGTATCACTTAGGAGGAAAAAAGTACTCTTGAGAGGTATCAGCTTTACAAGAGAAACTGATCAGAGAGGAAGAAATTTTGAGCCATGTGTAACAGATCTATAACTTGTCTTAACTCAAAATACACTATATATTGGTATTATAATCGCTGTGTCAGAACAAATTGTAGTGGGGATCAGATGTCAAAAATCAAGGGAAAAAATCCAATCAACAGTCCGGATTTAAACCTGTGAAAAGGCAGAGATTATTTAGTACTAGCAAAAGAGAACCAGATCTGATTGCAAGAGTTAGAAGGAACAGAAAACAGTTTTACAAAATAGAGAGGAACTAACCCTTAACCATGAGGGACAGAGAAAAATTAAGCAATTCCTGGATTTTTACAGGCCAAAGACTGAAAATCATAGCTGGAATCAGTGTACACCTGCAGCCCACTGATCACCATGCAAGACGTGTGCATTTTCTGCAATCAGACTTTGGCCAGAACTGTTACATTCCTAGGGGAAGACATTTTGTAAGAGCTTGCAGAGTGGGATTTAGTGTACCTATTAAAAAAAAAGGACTTATTCACAGTCTACACAGTGAAAAAGAATTTCTCAAAGGGAATGATGTGAGCAGAACATGACTCTGTTAAAGTTTGTGTCAGCTCAATACTGCCTTTTGAACTAATTTGAGATCTCAAAGACAAAACCTTATACTGCTGAGCATAGACACAGAATGGCTGCCATTTGTGTTCTAGAGCTCCACACAAAAGGGCAATAACATCTTGAACATTCACTTCGAGGGAATAGACTACTGCATCTGTTCTAAGGTGGAAAACAGGTCAAATGTCCAGGCTCATTAAAAAGTAAAAGAGTCCATAAAGACTGAAAGCAAATGCATAGATAAAAAGAATGAGGAACACAATAAAGGTCTAGAAAGGGCAGACAAAACGTTTAGGTCTGAGGAAGCAAACAAAGGACAAAAACAAAATAACAAAACATACCATTACCATTAAAAGCAAAAAAAAAAAGGTCTTGTGTTTTATGCACAGTGTTCAATACAGCATGAAATTGACTTATTTATGCTAACTCCTGGGTCATGGAGCCTCAAGCTGAAGGGCCAAGAAGTTGGTCAATAGGACAGGCCAGAGAATCAGGACCGAGCAGAGCAGCACAGGGAACACTGGCAGAACATCACAAGGCCCACAAGATGCTCTGAATACCCAAGACAAACTCAAAGGCTGAGGGGGTCTAAGTAAGAAGACACAATAGAGACAGGCACATGCTGATTTTAAGCAGTTATTTGGGTTGGTTATAACCACCCTGACAAATGAGGGGACACAGTTTTTCTTCCTTTCTTACGGGTGTTTCAGCCTGGATTCACTTTCATGCTGAATTTGTGTTTTGTGGCTTGCAGAATTTCCACTGTCGAGCTTTCCCTTATTCTGTGATAAATTGCTCGAAGGAACTGCCTTTCCATACCTTTTTCTCTCATTAAGGTGTTTAAGTAGACTCATTAAGTATAACATTGGGACAATACCCAGGCAGCAGAGATTACCCCTTTTCTGTTAGCTAAATAGAAGTGCAGACAGAGTGCAGTTTTGTTTGCACTTGTGTTTCAGAGGGATGCTAAGAGGATTTCGTAGCAGGGAATGGGGGATTATATGAAGTGATGCTGCAGGTGAAGGCAAGTCAGCTGTTTGCTCCAGTTTCTGAAGAGTATTCAATTCAAATTCTCCTGATCCTTCTTTGACCTCTGGAAGTGAACAGTATTTACAATGTTACATCTGATTAGAAATGACATGTGCAGAACAATCAGTTTAAGCCTGGATTCCTATAGATCTTTATCTACTCAGCATTTCATCACAGACCCAGCAGCTTCTTAATGCCTTTCTCTCTCAGCAACCCGAGATTCTGCTCTTAAATTTCTGAAGTCCTTGTTTTCTATTGCATCCCCAGGTACCAGCTAGAGAAAGAGCAGGGTGCAATTGCTTGTCCAGAGCCTGTTGGTGCTGGCAGGGCAGCCAGTGTGGCAGGGCTAAACCCCAGTTTAGCCAGGGGCAAGTCCATGAGCAGCTGATGGTGCTGCCTTTCTTTTATGGTAACATTCACTAGGCTTTTTCTTCTGTATTCAAGAACAAATTTTCTAAAAAAAATTAGGAATATAATGTCTTTGAAACATTATTGTCTCTTTTTCATATGGCTGAAATTCACAACTGGATTGAAAAGCTGTTGGAGAGAGGACATGAGCAATCATAAACTGAAAGTACATGTCACTCATTAGGAAGCCTCTAAGAGGTGCAGAAATTTCTCATAGATTAGATCCTTAAGAATATAGGATGGATTTTTTTCCTTTAGAGATAGTCTGCAATGTTTTCCTTCATTTGCTCCAAGCAGGACTTACAAGCCCTGGAAAGTGATCAGTGTTGGAGAGTGATCTGATTTGGAGAGTTTTTCAAATGAAAGCTGATATGCAGCAGGGATACAACCAGTCTCCTCCTGATGGGGCAGCCTATGAGCAGTGTGGAGTCCTTTGTCAGTGTTCCTCTAGAAATCCTGTTTGCAGAGCCAGGTACAGGATGGTATTTATAGCCAAAGGGGATGGAGTAGAGTTCATCTTAATTAAAATTTGATGTCTACAAAAGGTAAAATGAACCACCCATTTCTCTCCCCTGATTCTAAAGGGAAGGTTGTGGTACCTGCCCTGGCTGCAAACATCTGCAGCATAGAAAGTTACTTGAGAGGAATAATAATTTTTTTTCCAGCCAATATCCCCAGTAAAACAATGTCCCCTTTGTTTTACTTCCAAGTAGGAATATTCTCTGTAAAAAAATAAAGGTAGTCAAAAAGCAACATGACAAAACATTTTTAAAGCCCAATCTTGCTATAAAATGCATGGGTGCAAATAAATCTGTCCCTTTGGTGACAAAGTCATCAACATCAACTTGACAGGATGCTATCATTCAGCTTGCAGGTGATAAGTTCCAGTGCAGTAAGTGGACTGTACTTCATTAAAACCCATTTCTCAGTACAACCACTGCCAACACCACCATCTCTCTCTGCAATTAAGAAAATGTAAAACGATCCCCTGCAGAGAAGAGCACAGTAGCAATGAAGGGAACAGAGTTAAGTCCAAACCTAAGCTAGCAAATCATTTTCTTTTTACAGCTTACCAGAAAGGACTTGGCAAGGGACATGAATAGACAACAGAGCACAGTAAATTGAAGGCTTTATCATGATCCCACTTCTCTGTCATGCTGAAATGCATTTCAGTAAACTGCATTCAAAAATAAAAGGTTTTATATATGGATGTATGTACATATATATATGAATATGACTATGAATGAATGCACATATCTACTTCAAAAATGAGTGCTTTGTAACTAACTCCAGGGCTGCAGCAGTCACTGACCACTTCTGCCTTTTTGCCTTGTAGAAGGAGCGTGACCAGCTCTGACAGCATTTACCCAGGGAAACTCTGCAGTTCAGTTCCATGATGTGTTTTTCTGCTAGATTCTCATTATCACACATTCTGATCTGCCTCAGGCAGCTATTAAGCCCCTTGTCAAGTCACAGTTACATATTGACTGTGAATCATATCTTCTTTTAGCCCAAATTACCTCTACATTTTATGAGTCTGAAATAGATACCGTGCAATTAAAGCATCTTAAAAGCATTAATTGACACTTACAGCAATTACTTCATTTTGTTGTTTTGTATCAGAAAAGCCATTTGTCTGCAGATACTGTATTATTATAATTGTTTTTAGTATCCCCTTTAGTTTTATGTCCAGAAAACAGCATCAATCCTTTGTGAAGACAGTATAATGTTCTCAGTATCAAAAGGGACTCACATATAACAGAGAGGAAAAATTGTATTTGCTGTAGCCTTAAACCAAGTAAGGCCAAGTACAATGAAATGAGGGAGTCACTGATTTCTTTCAGCTTTCCAAAGAATGATCTAGAGAGATACAGTTTAGAAAACTTAAAGTGATAGAGAAAAGAGAAATACACATGATGTGGGTTATGGACACAAAGGGCCACAAATCATTTGCTGTAAACCAGCAGCTTCACTTTCTTGGCACTACTTGAATTCCCACCAAATGACCATCTTGTCTACTTTAAGTGTCAGAAAAAAAATCTGGGAAACATGGAAACCTTCTCTGTTTACCTCAGATATGCAAGATCAGCATTTATACTTTGAAACTAGCTTGTTTTTACAGTACAANTATGGACACAAAGGGCCACAAATCATTTGCTGTAAACCAGCAGCTTCACTTTCTTGGCACTACTTGAATTCCCACCAAATGACCATCTTGTCCACTTTAAGTGTCAGAAAAAAAATCTGGGAAACATGGAAACCTTCTCTGTTTACCTCAGACATGCATGTTTTTACTGTACACTGTTGTTAAGTCCCACGTTCCTTCTTTGTGAACCTTTCTTGTTGTCACTTCATCTTTTGTTTTCTTAGGAAGTTTCTTGTCTGTCACAGCATTAAGCCTCTTTCTAAGCTTCTGAGAACAAAATATGGTTCTTTCAGTCAATCATCCTTAACAGAGGGCATAGTGGTAAAAATGAGATGGGTGAACTGTTAGAACAGGGATTATTTTAATTCTATCTACACTCCAGACTGAAAGCATAAACCACTGTAAGAGCCCAGATTCATGGCAGTGGTTGGTTCCTTTCGAAGATCTGCCCCTGCATCAGGAGGTGTTGGAAGCTACCAGAGTCTGAAGCCAAATCCTTGGCAGAGGTGAAACTCAAATAGCTGGATTCTAGTGAAACTCTACTTCAGGGATACCAAAAGGCTTCAGGGGAGTGGCTGTGTAGGTGTTTCAGATGGACCCTAGAGAATTTTCTCAGTTCACAGCTAAGGTGAATCAGGGTTAATCTCCTGATGCACAGAACAAGCCAAATACTCCTTTGGAGATCTGCAGTAAAAACACAGGAAAAAGAGTTAGGTGGTTCCCTGTTCAGGTTCCTGCCATTTGTTCTCCAAATACCAAGTCAAAAGCACCAGGAAAGAGAACAGATGCATGAAAAGATAGAAGTTTCCATCACATTGCTTTTTATAGGAAGGAAACAGACTAATTCAGAACAAAAGATTAGTTGGTCAGTGACAGAATGAGGTAAAATTAGTACAATGAAATCTCACTGAATGAGACTGTATTCTTCTCAAGTTGGGGATTAATTAATCCTTCACCCCCTTGTCCTCCAGCAGCATTACCTTGTTTTGTTTGGTGGGCAGAAGACTCAGGAAGTCTTTTGTCTAGATTTTATGACCATTGTCACAAGTGTCCCTTGCCCCCAGTGGCCACTCTCTGCTTCCCCAGCTGTCTTGGTGTGGGAGCCTCCACTGGCTGCTCACAGCTGGGGATGCAATGTGGCTTTTCATTCACCTTCTTCCACCCTCTTCCCTATACCCCCATCCCCAGTCTCAGGACTTGGAGGTTGGGCTAGCCAAGAATTTCCTAGGAAAGTAATGCAATTTTCTGTCAAAAATGCATTTTCACATTATTAGAATATTCATAGAAATGTTAATTCTAAAACTGGTTCAGAAGAAAATCTCTCACTGTTTCCAGTTTTATTAAAGAAACTTGCTAAGTAAATTTAAATTCTTCTAAATTAAAAAAACAAAAACATCACCATTTCACATGTACTACCTATTCAAATTTTGAACTATTCTTAGAAAAGCTCTTTTGAAAGTCAAGTCTTCAAAATCGTGTAAGTCAGCACGATTCCACTGAGGCATGGCAGCAAAGGATCTGGCCCCAGGATCTGTATCTCCAAACCTACTGTGAACTGCAAACTTACCCAGCTGTGACATTTCAAATTGCAGACTCTTAAGGGCTTTTGTAAATTATCACATCCTGCCTGCGCACATTCTCTAGAGGTATTATTTGCAGATGAAACCTCTTGGTAAGTAGTGCACCTAAAGCATAGCAGCCATTTAGAGCTCAGGGTAGTTCCATGGTAATTATTTCTCAGTTTCTCACAGAGGAGGAGCTGTACAGGATGACACTGGTTAGTGCTCGGGGCAGCGGCCATCATCGTGAGACGAGCGATTCGCTACCTGTGGTTTCTCAGAGAGACATAGTGAAATAATAGCTTGTCTGCAGCTGACTTTAAACATGTCTCATTATCTCTTCCAATATGCACCTGTTAAAATCTCAGAGGTTCTAGTAAATAATGAAGTAATTTAACCCCTTCCTTTTTTTCCAGTTAAAGATTTGTTGTATATCTCACAGCTTTGAAATTAAGCATGCCTTGATCAAAAAACCTTCATGCTTACAATCACCAAATACAGGGCAATAACCTTCTTAACCAGAGGAAATACTAGGTAATTCTACTTGGGCTGTGAATATTTTTAGATACATCAGTCTCAGGGAAATAAGAAATACACAATGAAGAAAGATCAACACTGGAGGGATGCTATGGGCCTGTAATGGGAGTGTAACTGAATCACAGAAAGGCTAAAGCTTTTGAAAGGTAGAAATTTTAGCACTAGCATTAGATACCTTGAAGGTTTAAGCATCACCTCTGTAGTGGAGTACACACAATCATCTTAAAGCAAAAAGACTGCCTTGGTGAAAAGGGCTTGTGACTGAAATTCTCGGCAAGCACTCACAAGAGACACATCCCTGAGCAGACTCCCCTCAAACAGTTTCAGTCAGGAAACTTTTAGACCATTGTTGGTGACCAACAAAGTTTTGCTGTTCCTCAAAATTGTTGGTCTGATATTCCTTCCACAATTGTCACAAAAGACTGCAGTAAGGAAGAAGAGGTCCCAGATTTTCAATATGCTGGCTCACCTACATACCTCCTATTTCTTTTTCATACATATTTTATTTTGTGTAATGAGATTTCATAGTGCAGAAAGAATTAGAAGATACAGATTATGCTGGAGAAGATGACATCAGAAAGATGGGAGACTGGACTGAATGAGCTGCCAGAACTATTTATGGAGGGCACCCAAAACCCTAAATAGATTTACTTCTGCTCCTTGAAACATTTGTGCTCTCAAGATGGAATCAGATCAGTCCAAGGTGTTATTTCTTCCAAGAAGTTCTTGACATCTCAAAATTAAACTACATTAAAACACTGGCAGAAGGTGTTAATTCTTTTAACATGTAGAACCATGCAAATTGCAGGCACATAGTGTGCCCAGAACTGAAAACCAAGAGCAGATATATAAATGGTACCTCTCATCAGTGAAGCTCGTCTCATGTGTCTTCTCAATACCAAAGGTTGAACAGTAAGTTTGTTCCAGTCACAAGCACAGCAGCCTTCCAGGAGTTAGTGACTCAGAAACAGTCTCCTTTTCAGTTCCCTACACATACATCCTACAAACTACACATGGCACATGGCTAAAGCCACTCAATCTTCACCCAGAGCAGTGTTAGTTCCATTGCTCTCTGCTGGCTTTCTGCCCTCTGCGTAGTCTCACCCTGAATGCTTTACAGACCAGAGGAAGGTGATTGAGTTACCTCCAATTTAGTGCTGTCTAACAGCTCAAGGATTGTAGCAAGTGTTCAAATGAGCCAGGGGACTGAAAAGAGAGCAGCAACCTGACACTATTTACAGGAGACGTCATGATTGTTCCCTCTCTCTCAGCATCCCGCACAGATCAGGAGGAAGCAGAACAAAAGAGAACCATGTTTAAACACTGAATGCCTTCAGAAGGATATTCTGAAGATAATGCTCACTTCAGACAGAAGCTGAAGTTATTATATATTTCCCACAAATATTTGCAGCTATGAGTTGAAGATAATGATCAAGGAGGTTTACTACAGACTTGCCATAAACTCAAGGAACTCTTCTATCTGAAACCACCACAATCCACTGACTTCATATCCAGTAGGCAAGGGTATAATTAGTTTTTAAGTAACTATACAGGTGGAAACAAAAAAAACAAGTAAACAAACAAACCACACAGACCCATTCACACATAATAAACATTTTGGGGAGGCAAGAACATTACAAAAGATATTAGTATAGAATATTTCATCTTCATCCTGCAATTTTTGGGAGGATAAAGTTATTAGCAAAGACTGAATTGCACCAATTTAGGAATATCACAATGAAGTGTTCTTCCAGTTGCAGACTACTGCTGACCTGTAAAATAGCAGGACCCTGAGACAACTGAGAAAATCATCAAGACATGGACTTATTTTTATACAGCAAAGAAATTGTGGGAAAATAATAATCTAAAAAGTAGCTTCTGTTTGGTTTTATGGTAAAATAAAAATATGATGGCAACACTGCCTAATATGGCTCTTAAGACAATCATTCAATTTAAAAGTATTGAGAAATGGAAATACCATGCCCTCTTTTTCCTTTTTTCCGACTCAATTTGCACATGACAGTGACACATTTCTACCACCAGTAACTACTTATGTCTATTGATTTTAAAAAATCCAAAAACTTCTGTAGCAAGTATGAACACAGTGACATTTATAATAGACAGCAGTGGACACTGCCTATGGATCAAATGGAGCTGAACATGCAGGTGTGGTATTTCAGCTACTCTTTCCATTTAAGCAGACTTAGTTTGTTCCTCTGCTTTCTTTCTGGTAACCCTGAGTTACAGTCATCTTTTTAAAGACACAATACCATCATATTTAGTATATGGGCATTGTTCTCTACATTTTCAACACCTTTTCAAGCATTCTATTATTGTAGTAAGAACAGAGAACTAACTAACTAACTAAATAAATAAATAGATCTTCAAATTCTTTAAGGAAACATTTCTCAAGTGTAAGAAAATGTTCAAAACTGTTTATATCTCATGAAGTGTAAAGTACATTTTCTATTTAAGAACCTTTAGAGGAATTGTTTTCAGGTTTGTTTTTTTCTAGAGACAGAACTCTTCTGTTAAGGGTTGGCTGGATATAATGTAGAGACTGGAAAGTTAAATTAATTGAGCCCTGGTCAGGGATGATCACTGTAAAAAGACTCCTTCTGGAGAGAATTCAGTTCTTTTACTCTCAGTAATATCACCTCACTTTGAACGAAAACAGAAGTTAAATACTTGCTTTCAGTTGGCAGCAAGTGTCAGCTGCAAGATCCCCAATACTGTCTCTGTTTTGTCACTGAATGAGTCGCACTCAATCGTCTTCCCAGACTTAATTTAGAGAATAAAATGTAATTCACTTGTAATGTAATGTCTTTGGTAACAAAATTTGTTTCCTTTCTTCATGAGTTGAAGGTCTATATTATATTATTCAGCTTCATACATGATAAATTAAAAGGCATGCAAATGTTACTGCACACCCAGGATTTGGGATTATTTTCTGAGCACAGGAGGGTGCTTGGTGTGTGGAGCAGGACACCCATTTGAGTCTTTTCTTGTTTGTCATTTGCAATTTGTTCTATCAAATCTGGAACAGCCACTTAAGGGCAGGCAAAGTGCCATCTTATAAAAGTGGTATGAACACAAACCACCAAGAGATTATATATGAAAATCAAAGTTGTTCAGTGACGCCAGCATTTCAAGCTAGGAATGTCCAAGCAGCTGTGAGAGATGATCTACCCTGCCTATTTTTAATGGGATGTCTCACTAGGCCTGGATTAATTTCAGAAATTAAAGACATTTATGTAGATATGTGAAGGGAGTTTCTACAACTCTGCTGAATTCAAATCAGTATAATGCAATAGTGGTGTACTACTGGAGATTTCCAGGTGTTTTGGAGCATTCTAGAGGGAGCAGTGCTGGGCACCCTGCAAAGCTGGGAAGAAGTGTGCCACCATGCAACAGCTAATGCTCAACAAGCATAGGCTCTCTTCCAGACAGTACTAACAGGAAGGCTACAGCCCACTCTTTCCCTGGTGAATACAGAATTACACAGAACAGAATACACTAATGTTTACGCCCCATCACACTCCTGTTGAGATCAGTGGATATTCTTCCACTAGCTTCTATAGAAATCTGAATGGCTTAAGCTTGGTAGAGGGCCAGGACACATAAATCCTGTCCTGTAAATTTAGATCAGAAGACCATTTCTGTGACTTCCAGATTAGGAGATCTACACCTCCATTATAATACTTTGACTAATAGGATTTAAGCTTTATATGCAGTTAAGCTCCTTGGGGTTACAACCACTTGATTCCTAATCAAAAGAAGTAGGTGTGGATGCTCACAAACTGCTTTCTCATACTGTCATGGCAACGAAATCCTCATAGCTGCAATGTCATTGTTAGTCACATAGCAAAGGACAGACAGAGGATGTTCTCTGCCTCCACCCCTCTTTTTAATACCACAAAAAGTCCTGTTCCAAAACACCAAAACATCTACTAGTGGAACATCTATTTCAGGATCACTGTAACACATTTTTTTTCATACATATTGGCATTCTCTTGAATGCCCTGTGTTTTCTGCTCTTCTTTGATAAACCAATGTTATTACTGCTCAAACCCACCTGTTTTTTTATGGAATATATTTAAAGAAATATGAAAAGGCTGTGTGGGTAAAAGTAAATAGGGGACCTCAAGATTAATTTGTGAAATAATTCTAAATAAAAAAGTATAGTGTTTGTAAACAGATGCCAGTCTGGTATAACATGCTGAATGCTTATATGAACTGACTTCTACTTGCTAAATAAAAAATTTAAAAAATCAACTAGAACAAAGTTTAAAATATGTCTTTTAATTCAGGATTAATTTCTACAGTGCTACAGTAGTAAGTCACTAAAACAAATATCTGAATCTATAGATCAAAAAAAATTATAATTTTTGCAAATAAGTTATTAGAAGTATCATATTGTGTTGCTTTCCTGTCTGTGTAAACTTCTAATGATAACGCATTTCAGAAGAAATAACAATAATAAGCAGTTGCAGTGCATTTACATTAATAAGAAACATCAAGTACAATTCTATACATATACATTCTATAACATTTAGATAAATTTTTCTGCACTTACACTTTTACAAAGCCATAAACTGAAAGGACATTCAAATACATTCAAGACCAAACAGAGAGGCAGGAGAGTATGAATGAAAGGACAACATGTCTCAGGTGGAAGAACATGACACAGAAAGTACTCTACATCACCAGCCACTACCAGCTGCAGGCTCGAAATTGACAGCAACTTCCTGGAGAGGGCTGGAGTCACCCAACATTCAGTCCTCCACAGTTCTCTCGGGACAGCTCTCAGTTCCCTTGTCAGATTTGCTTTTGTGCCCTAAGAGCTCACCAGACAGGTCCTCTCCATCTGGGAAGTCACAGGGATGAATCATCTGGGGACATCTGCAGAGCTGGCAGTCCAGAAGACGCTGAGACCCCGGAACGGCACCAGTGGCACAGCGGTGCCCGACACTGACCCGAGAGTGCCACCCACTGTGGAGCTGTGTCCTCCTGGGAGCAAGCTCATGGAGCTGCCCTTGGCAAACTGGAACCCGCCACTCTAGCAGCCTGGCAAAGCATCACGGGCAGTAACAATACTGAAACTCACTTGAGCAAGAGAACACAGAGCTCTGCAGAAAAATGGGGAGCTTGTTTTTGAAACAGCCATTGTAACAAACACAGAATGAAACATTTTAATGGGCTACAGTTAATCGTCGATAAAAACTGCAGGTTCAGCATGAATTTAAATTGTAAACTGGTAATAAATAATGCAGTAAGTCTCAGCACATTTTAAAATAGACATTATTAAATAAACTTTGTTTTTCAGAAAAGCTTTCACCTTTTTTGTTCAAAAAAACCCACTTAAAAAATCCTGCATGAAATGCAGCCAGTTTGCCTGCCGGAAAATTTTGATTTATGAAGCCCTACTGCCTAGTGCAGAACATTTATTTGTATTAACTTTCCTTCCTTTTTTTTTCTTTCTAAGGCAGATTAAGCAAGAGTTCGATTCAAAAACTGTTAACGTCATTTAAACTAATTTAAAATTATAAATTATTATGATGATTGTGAATTGGTTTCATTCTGGTTTATTTAGTAACCATACACATATCCTAATACCCACTGAAGTAAGTTACTGTGAAGACTGAGAGTACCACAATCAGAGCAGTAGCTAGACCTAGGTTTAAAATGTACATATTTCCATCTGGTCACAGAAAAGGTCTCCATGCATCTCCCTATTAACTAGACTTGCAATCTATCCATGAACATGAACCTGGCTAAATGTTCTGTTCAATGGGAATGAGAAACAGCACCCTGCACCATTTCTCCGAGGCAGTTTATGTTGGACTGCACTCTGAGATTGGTGTGCCATGCCCATCCTGGCAGACCTGCAGATCTCAAGACATGTAGGCTGACAGATAGCAAACCATGGCTGAGTGGAGTGGGAAAGCCCTTTCTGTGACACACCCTTTGTGCACAGAGATCCTCCCAGCTGATCCCCTGAGCTCCCTCAGCAATGACTTGGAGCACACCGAGCTTCCTCTCATCTCACCCCTGCAGGGTGGGACAAATGACATCTGTCAACTACTGCTCACCACGGCCCCAGGGACCCCTTGCCAGACAATGCAGAAGATGCAATACCTCAGCACCATATTCCTTGCTGCTGCCCATGCCCTGAAGCCGGGATCTGACCTCCAAACATCTGGGCTGAGCTGTGAAACAACCCAATCTGTCCCAAAACAGCTTTTCACAGTATGTGAGTGCTGGGGAGAACCTCAAGAAATCCAGCTGCTTTCAGGTAGAGTTTATACAAACGATGGTTTCTGTTTCTACCAATAGTAGGAAAAGTCACCTGATTAAAAGGAATTTCCCTATTTCTATATACTGCTATTCAGAAAGTTTCATAAAGCCATGCTCTATATGAATTCATTTCAGAAGGCCTATATAGAACAAGTAAGAAAATACCTTTATAAGAACAATTTGTAAAAGACTACATGAAAACATTAGAGATGCTGATGTTTGAATACATTCCTAATCTTACGTAAGCTGTAAGGAGGATTTAAATGCTCTAGAAAACTAGGAATTTTGCAGAGAGGAAGACAAAAAGACAGATGTAAAAAAGAAGTTGGAAAGAGAGCACCATATGAAAATCATACTTAAGTTTTAATGTCCATTTGACAGTCTAATTAAATGTTTCAATATGGTATATTGAAATTTAAATATAGCTACCTAGGATAAAATCCTAGCTCATCTGAAGTCAATAGCAAGAAGATTTTACCTGCAATTCTCACTATGTTTCAGAAAATATGTTAACAGAATAGCAACCAGCAACCAGACAAGAGGAAAAGGCTGGTCAGGCATTGGAACTGGCTCCCCAGGGAGGTGGTGGAGTCACCATCCCTTGAAGCATTCAAGAAGCAGCTGGACATGGCACCTAGTGCTATGGTCTAGTTGATGTGGTGGTGTCCAGTCAAAGGTGACCTTGGAGGTCTTTTCCAACCCTAGTGATCCTGTGAAAAGGAGGCTTCAGTGAAAGGTTTCAGTCAAAAAACAGGAGGAAGAAAAGAACGTGTTGCTTACTTTTTTTAGGTAAATGCCATGTAAATTAATCTACGTGGCAATCTCTCTGGTCAATGAAACATTGAATGTGATACTGTAATTTTTAGCTTTACTTTTATTAATTCATTATTTAGCAATTTAGCAAGACTGTTTCATAGCTGTAAATCCAGTTTTAAATTGTATCATTGTTGCTTGTACATTGTTGCTTTATGAAAGTGCAACCCAACATTGTAGCAAACAGTGTTGGTTTTTTTTCATTTCATATGTACAAATGGATATAAAAATAGGTCCTTGATTAACATATGAGTCTATTCTTAGGCCACAATGAAAACAAATATAATACACTTTTATAGTGCAAGTATTCCTTTTAGAAAGAATACCATCTACAGGATACACTCATCTGATCAAAGATTTCAAAATCACATCCTTAAGTATCAAATGCATTTTCAATGAATTTATAGCTATGGTCTTCAGTGAGCTGCCCTGACAGTAAAAAGAGACACAGAACTTAATCTCATCTTAGTTTTTCATATTTCATTGCATTATTCTCTTTGCTAGTGGAGATATATTTCCCAAAAATGCCAATATGTTCCTCATAGTTTATAAAACAGTACTGAAAATGTTGGACACACACAACTGCTAGTCTGAACACATGTAACACAACTATTTTGTGATTCAGTGTTGTAAATGTAATTTATATTTTAAACTTTTAATAATTTTAGCTGCATATAAAACAGAAGTAGTAAGTTAAATTAGAGCACCTTGTGTGAAATTTAAGGAATATAAAGATTACACCTTTCAAAATTTAAAGAAATACAACTGTTCTGTCTCAAGTCCACTATGCACCTGTCACATAAAAGGAAACTCATTTACGTGTTATGAAGACATACATAAATATCACAAATCCAAGGCACAACATGGAATTTAAAAGTTAGGGATGTAGCAAATCCTTGCTTTTTTATTAAATTACTTGATACACCTTATTCTGGCATATCTACAAATTTCAAAAAAGTTGTATTATCATTATCATAGCATCATTGAAGCTAAAAATGGAAACTGCCTATTCAAATATGTAGTTCAATCTCTTGCCAACTTTAACTGAAACTCTTCCAAGACCCTGCTTGCACTGGTAAGCACTACTGTGTCATTCTGTAACCTAATTGATCTAATCAGTAGGACCTTTCTTATGATATCCATTGGCCATTTACCTTGTTTCAAATTCAACACAGCTACACCTCCATACTTAGAAAAGCTCTTCCATGTATTTATCATAGAACAAAGAATTACACATATTAGCAACTCAATCTTTCCGACTTCTTTCTCACTTCAACTAGTTTTGTTATTGTTCTCTGAGCTTTGAGAAGATTACCCAATTCTTCATCCCTGAGGTAGCCAAAATATAAGACTGTACTCCAGGAATTACCTCAGCAACCACAAGTATTCTGATTTACAGCTGCCTGATGCAGCTCTCCCACATATCTATACACTCCTTTTGACATCAGTGAAGCCAGAAACAAGACAGGTTTGCTGCCTACATTTTCAAGGCTTCGTACCACGTTACTGCATGTCGATCTTCTCTCTCTCACTAAGTATTCAAGTTTCCTCAAATGCATCACCTTTTCTCTGACTCTGCTAAGCCTTTACATCAAAATCTTCTAATTCTAAAATTTGCTGTACCTCTCCCTCTCAAGTATCATATAGAGTAATATCATCTGTAACTTCTATCAATATACTGTAGATCCTTCCTGCAGATTATTGAAGACATGAAATAGAATTAGGTCAACACTGTATAAACAATTAATGGGGAGGGAGCAATTTAAATTGCCCAATGGGATGAATCAAAGCACAATTTATATTTTAGGATGCTATTTTAAATATATTTTGTCCCACCAAGCTATTGAAAAGAAGTCAAATATCTCACTATAGCTACAGATTTTCAGTGCAATACTGATTTTTCTGCATACATAATTTAAATGTAGAATAGGAAACATGCTGACAATCAGCTTTGCTCTGCAAAGGAGTCCCATTCCAGCCACTGATTAGAGAAAGGTATGCACATCCTGTCTTCTCCTTAGCATAAACTTTTAACCAGTTAATATTATATCTATTACCCTAAGTATCTTTAAAATTACAAATAAAAATACAGGGAGGTCTAAATTTGCTCTTATAATCAAGAATTCAACTGCTTTCAAAAGTCCTTCTGGAATTCTGCATGTGATACTGCAATTCAAAAAATGTGAAACAACATGCTACAGTACTTATAATTGGAAAGGTATTACTTAATATAAAGCTTAAATATCATTCAATTCACCTAGTCTACGAAAATCATCATAATTTACACTCTGATTTCCAGAAGACTCACTTTCAGTACAATTTATCAACTCTTCTTCTGTTCTTGGTAATGACTACAGGTCATAACAGAACTTTCAGAACAGAAGGCACAGTAGCCAACTATTCTAATTCTTAAAGCTATTCATCAACCTATTGAAAATAAGAAAACATTTATTTGAAGAAGTGAACAATTAAAAACCCAAGTGAATCTGAGGATGAAAAGGTAGACCTCAAAAGATCTTAATTGCAAAAATAATACAGTCCACAGGCACAGGCACAGTTGTTTATTCTTGTTCCATGTTTTAAAACTTGGACTCAGAAAAATCAGAGGAAGTTTTGGGTTTTTACCCTCTCTTCTTCTCTTTTCCACTGAAAGCACCATGGTTACACAGCTTGATTTAATCGTCCTTTTCCACAATCACTTCTCCATGAAGCACCCTTCTTCTCTGCCTCAGCATGTGGAAGTAGAGTTGTGGAAATACTTGATCAAAGCATAAAAGAAAGCAAATTAGATGGAAAAATTCAATAGATCACATAATGGAAAACCACTATTTTACAGAATGATGAACTGAGTAAAAATTGTGGCACACAGTGGTTGAGTTGATTAAGGTGAATAATAACAAGTCATGAACATTGCAGTGATTTAAAAAGCAGTAATTACTCAAAGCTCATTTATCCCTGAATAAATACCATGTGTTCAAGGAACTTCAACAGTTTCCTTGTAGAAACAGGATTTAACCACATTCTGATAGTGCTTGAAGACTTCAAATCTCTCCTAAGCATTTTTTAAGACTTGGAGGATGCTACAAATTTACCCTATTTGTTCAAATCTAAAGTAAGGAGATCCTTCTTTTCTGTCCCTCTGTCATCTATTATATTACTGTCCTACTGACAGAGTTGATCCTTATATTTAATGGCTGGAAAACTGGATTTATTCCTGAAGCGTTGTTACATAAACAGATGTAAAACTGTTAGTAAGTTATCACAGCTTAGAATATTTTTTGTTGATATAAATCTCTCTTGTTTGCCTTCATGATTTCTTGGGACAAAAAGCTTAAGTGTGTGTGCATATTGTAATGTCGCCTTCTCAAATGAATACCTTCCATGAATGCAGATCACAGACCCTTTAAATTCAGTTTTCCTGCTTTTCAATTTCTCTCTCTAATCTGCTGCCTCAATGTACAGATTATTTTAAAAATATTTTATATTCTATTATTAATATTGTCTAAAATATTACATTTTCCTCGTTTGGTCTAGCCCTATTCATGGTGGAATACCTGGTATATTAGGTTGCTTTCTACTTGTCTTCACTGCTTAGGTAGCAGTGGAAATAACACTGGAAGTGAAAGACAGATACTCTCTCTACTGTTACCTCCATGGCTTCTAGCATGCATAAATACAAGGACAAACTGATTAAACCAGGGACTGCAGATATTCAGGTTTGGGGGGGGGTTGATTTTTGTGAAAATGAAATCTTAGAGAATGCTACTTCAAGTTTTTCTTGAGCACGCTTGAATGATGTTTTTTTCCAAGGTAAATGGTTATTAGTAGTAAAAAGCCACAGCAAATCTCTGGCACAACTTGCAGAACCATTTTAAAGTCATTACTTCAAAGTGGGAGAGGCACTAGAAAGTCTCAGCGACGCAGTTACAGACATCTCTGTGTGTAAGCAAAAACTTCCCTTACTTTGTCCAAGTCTGAGAAATAATTTTAGCATTTTCATTGAATTTTTTAAGACTGATTATGTTCCTAAGCAGATCACAGGACAGAAAATTTCAGCCTAACCAATTAAAGCGCAGTAAATCTTGGAACAACAGAAAGCAGGCTTTTACAGTAGAAAGTGTTGGGCAAATTTTAACACAGGCAATGTTTATAGCATCACTGAAGAATGATTTTTATGATGTCAAAATGTTTCTACAGTTAAACAGTACTTACATGGCACATAGGAGAACATGACAATAATAAGGAAGTAATAGTAGTCAAAGGAGACGTTGTATTTGTTGGGAAGTCTCAGTGAAAACATTCCTGTTTTCTTCACGTAGGGTAAAGCAGCATATATGGTTAGCAGTTCACCTGCAACTCCAGCAGGATACAAAATGATAAAAAAATTGTATCTGCATTGGAAAATTAAAAAAAAAAAAAAACCCTTGTGAGAAACACCCTATAAAGTTAAAATTTTCTCTTGTTATTATTAGTGACACAGAAATGTATTAAAGTAGTTTCTGCACGAGAATCAGGGATCGCATTCTGACTTGACACAAAATATCAGTTTCAGTTACTTTCGGCAGAGTTGCTTAGATTGACAAGAGAATGCATTCCTCAGTGCTTTGTTTAAAAAACAGTGAAGTATCAGAATGTTTTCATGTCTTTCTAATAAAACAACCCTTAAATTTTTAGTCTCCAATAATGACTTTTTTAGAATGTATTTTAGAATGTACTATTCTTACTGCTGTTGTCACTGATAGGATTCAGACCAGGACTGAATCTCAGATTCAGATGATCCTACATCTACACAGTGCAGACACACTGGGTCAACTGTATGTACTACAAATTTTTTGAAGATAATGACAATGTTGAAAAACATCAGGAGCCTGTTTTACTCACTACAACATGGAAATACTACATTTACCACTAATGGAAATTGGAATAAAAAGAGAAAAGAAAATTACAGTGTCAGAAACTTATCAGATCCATTTTAAAGTGTGATGATGTTCAAATAAAAGGCAAAGCATTCTGTTGAAAAAAAAATGTGGATTGAATGCCAAAGGCCACATAGGCAGTGACAAAATGACAATTGTAATCAATAGGCTATGTGCTGCCCTTTCACACAGTGCACCTTGGATATGCAGGTGACAGCAATGAGAGCTGTCACACAGAGAGAAAGGTACAATGTGCACTCCCTGACCAAAAGAAGTAAGATCCAAACAGCAGCAACTAAGCATGAACTCCTCCTAGAAGCAGAAGGGCTTAGAAGACTCACAGATGACGGGAATCACAGTTCAAGTTGGAAGGGACCACTATGAGTCACCTGGTCCAACCTTCCCACTCAAGCAGGGTTATCCTAAGGCACATGGAACAGGATTGTGTCCAGATGGTTTTTGAATATCTCCAGTGAGGGAGACACTGGATTGTCTCTCTGGACAGTCTGTTCCAGTGCTTGGTCACCTGCACAGTAAAGAAGTTCTTCCTCATATTCAGGTGGAATTTCCTGTGCATCAGTTTCTGCCCTTTGCCTCTTGTCCTATTGCTCGGCAGCACCAAGAAGAATGTAGATTAGATAAGAAGGAACTAGTACCTCACATATTGTTTGTCTCTATGCAGTTATAAGCTAAAGATCAGAAATTCCATCTCTCTTGGTACTGAATTCATGCCCAGTTGTGCTGGATTTTTATCCATAAATCTTGATGGAATATTTTAGAGTCTATGAAAAAATAATACTTTTTCAAATGTTTTGTTTGTATTAATATTTTACCATATGTCTCTTCAGTGAGAATGTTGGTTTTCCCAACATTCAGTAGGAATGTTCAGTAGGTTTTCCCTACTGTCTGTATTAAGGAAACAAAATTCTGTTGTTCAAGGCACACTGACCTGATGGCAAAAAATTATTATCTGTCAATTTAATTTGTTCTGAGTGCATTTCTTTTTCTGAACTCGGTATAAAAAACTACTGATGCTAGCCAATCTGACTATCTTTAAGTTTGTCACTTAGTGCTTAAACAAGTCTCTCACTTTGGCACTAGCAAAAAGGAAATGTTTTATAAGAATGGACATAAATATCAGACATATCAAAGAAGTGCATTAGAAGCATCAAACCTGTATTATCAATAAAACAAAAACAAAGGAAAATAACAAACAAACTCTTTTAAATAAGAGTCTCCTGTACTGAATGTAGGTTAGATATTCTTCTTGTAACATAATAAGTCTGCCATACATGTATTTTTCAAATAATGATTACATAGAATACTATTCCAGTTAAGCCTCTTGATAAACACACAGAGTCTCTGTAGTGTATGTGATCTAGTGGCCAGTCTTAAGGATGCTTCAAAATCAAAATAGTTTTGATTTGGAACTCAATTTTTGGCCTAAACTAAGCCAGTATTTAACTTCACTACATGGATATAATCTTACAAAAGCTCTGATAAAGCTGAACTTCTTATAAAGTAATAATACAGATTGAGTGACAACTCCCACATTTTCAAAAAACTAACATCCACAAAGACTAGCACAGATGCTTAATTTTGGGCACTGTATTCAGAGCATCGTAAAGAGTCATACTGCAAATTAAAAGATGAGATAAAATTTAAAAGACAGAGGAAAAAAATTAGAGTAAGTGAAAAAAAAAAAAAATTAGAGTAAGTGAAAGCAGAGTTCAAACTATGAGACACAGAAAGCAAAGAAAAAAACATACCCCAAAAACCTTAGCTAAAATATTTTTAACATATTAAACCAAGCAACAATGATCCCAAGTACAGAAAGAAACTGACTTGCACTTTGCTGACACATAACCAAAGCTCAAACATCTGCTCTCCTGTGTGTTAGTTCAGCATGCGTGAAACCAACATGCACAGAATCATGAGAAACTCAAGTGCAAGACATCTCCACCTGGCCCATTTAATGAAGTATGGCAAATGGTTGAGCAGGTTGAATGTGTAGAAGGAATATCGAGTGATCTCTGTCACAGTCCATACGACCAGAAAAAGAATAACGCTCTCCTCATTCTGGATCTGCAGAAGTATAAAGAACCAACATTTTCTTCATCCTTAGGCGTCTTTTCTGTGCAAACTGCAACAGACTTCTCTTTAAGATATATAGAACAGAACTAATATCTTGTAAAGAAAGAAATTTTTGGCACAAAAGTGATATGCTGAAACCATTACCATGTATAGTTCATCACCGTATGTGTTTACTAACATACAGACATTTGTCAACTGCCAGTCTTCATCCATTATGCAAATATCAAAGTACAAACCCCTATAATTATGCTTATTCTTCCTCTTTATTCTCTACTTACATTCCACTAGACTATCTAACTATCCCTCTTCTATCTGTGGTTGATCTACTTGTTTATGTTCTTCCTCCTCAAAACAGCAAGAACAACAAAATGCTACAGAAGGTACGTTCTTCTCATACTTTTTAATCATTCTGCATTTCACTACTCCATTTCCTAGATTTTCTCTTACTTTTTATCTTGCTTCTTCTTCAATATATAATGCGCATCTCCATGAAACTTCAGACAAAAGAAATTGCTTTATATAACCTACTAACTGGAACTTGGTCACAGAAGATCAAGTTTGGCAGACTTCAGGGAGCTCTAAGATAGTTAAGGAGCTGGAGCACAGATGGCTCACTAAATGAAGAGTAGTTGGTAGAACAGGAGCTTTGGGTAAACTCACTCAACAATCCCGTGTAAGATTTAAGTTCTGAGTCATTAAACTGCCTCATCAGTAAGTAGCATATCTCTTCTGTTTCAAAACACCACTTCTTTTTCACTCTGAGTGAACAAATAAACAAAAGTCCCCAAATACAAAGAAGGCACCTGGGGATCTATTACAAACACTACCTTCTGTGTGGAAGAATTACACACAAGTAATTTTCTTTCCTTTAAGAGGGGAGGAATTTTGTAATATACTTCTATGCCTGAAGGCTGAAAAGCTCCAGGGATGTCTGTGAAATAGAATAAAGCAACACAAGTTTCATTAAAATTATAAAAAAGGGAAATGATTTTTCAAAATAAAATGCAACATGGTGACAAAGCTTAATATATCTCCAAGATGCTGAAAATCCTCAACTCTGTCAAAAGTCAAGGAGAATTATAAGTGCCTATAAAATCGCACCCTCAATGTGTCAGTCAAAGGTGGTGCAATTTTAGCAGATGGATCTCACCAACATCATAAAGAAAATGGAGACATAAAAATAGCACCAAAATCACAAACAAATGCAACTGAAGTGCAAAGACACCCAAACAAATACGCAAAGGTAAAGACAGAATTAGGCTGTTCTTTGCCTCATGCAATTAGAGACAAACATTGATAACTCAAACTTGGATTCATGTCACAGTGCTAAATCCAAGCAGAAGAGCTTTAAATAAGTATGCAGAGAATTCCTATCTGCTGCCTTGCAAATCTGCAGTCAAGTGGGGAGGTCTGGCTCTGGCTATTATCACTGACGTGCCTCTCACCACCTAAAGTGACCCTGAACATTCATGCCTGCTAAGCAGCAACAGTGTGAAATACAATCAGACATACATTTAAATGTAGGCATGACACAGCTTGGCCTGCAGTAGCATAGGATAGAGGAAATAAAAGAAATTGCTGGATATGCTTAAGATTTAGTCCACTGCAGATAATAAAAAAAAGGCAAAACGCAGTGCTATAGTCCAGCTCACTTATAGATATTTAATATAAGAATCTTGTTAATCATTGAGACATTTTGCCTTACAGAAAAATATAAAAAGTTAGCTTACAAGAAAAAAAAAACAAACCAAACCAAAAAACCCCAAAACAAACCGAAAAAACAAACAACAAGAAAAAAGAAGAACATAAAAAATTAACCCTATGAAAAGCCTATTTAATTTATTCCATATTAAAGGAAAAGATGCAGTGTAGAAAACAAGTCCTGTTGTGAAATGAAATGAAGATTTGATAACTGAGGCAGGTGCTAGGATAATTCATCTGCAGAAGAAAGGCCTATGCCATCTGCTGGTAAGACAGTTTAATGGCTCAGCTTTTCAAGTTATGAAGAAATTCAGGAGCACAAAACCTATCACTTAATTTTTTTACATGCCTTTCATAAAAAGCACACCTCACAAACTGACTCTAATGTCCTTAGTACTAGTTGTGAACTGCTTGCTTCATTCTTCTAATGGATCACTAGCCTTACAACAGCCACCCAAAGCCAGGCAAATAAACCATTGTCATTTACACAGGTCCTTAAGTGCCATTGTGACATACTGGATGTCATCAAATGTTAAGGTTACCATAACATTGAAATTTTGAGGTGGTTTCTAAAAAAATAGCAAAATCACGACCATGTTTATCCATGTGAATTCAAGACATAAATGTAAAGACATAAATTTACCTTTTATTTAGATTAATTCAGCAAGTGCTAATTAAAATTTTTGAAAGGGAACTGTAGTTCCCAAAACTAGGGTAGTTTTGCTTGCAAATAATAGGAGTAGTCATAGATTTCATTTAGGCAGACCACAGAGGGCACGATGCTGAAAACTGTTGATTCACAGCTAGGACCCAGACTCCGTCAGATGGCAAGAATCACACAAATTCTATTTTGTAACCCTAACTTCCAAAATTGCACTCAAATATGTAAGCATTATCTACAGGAAAATAATTAATTTTTAGCTTGGTCCTCCTTGTGAAATGAAAACTGTAGTAATAGCTTCTCCTTAAAAGCAATCAAAACATAATTTGCTCAGACACATACCTGTTTTATACTGTGTGCAATGAACCACACCATGAAGATTCTTGAACTCACTTGGACCCCAGTCACAAGCACAGATGTGCGAACTATTCCTTAAAAAGAAAAACATGTTATCTCTGTTCCACAATTCACATTTTAACTAGTTACAGGAGAAACTAAAACAAAGAACTCACCAACTGCACAGTGGATTACCTGTAAATAAAAGTAAGTCAGAGGTTACTGATGTGCATGCAGCATGTTATTAGCTACCCTATAAACATGGCCTTTTGATATTAATATAAAGCTAGGCTCAATTCTGGTTTTTGTCTCTCACTAACAGTCATAAAAAGAAATACAGGGCAGAGCCCTGGCAATCAGTGTTGCGATGGTCTCAATATCTGAGCTGTGCAAATACATGAAAGACATTTGTTTTCCAAATTAATTGTAAATATTAGACATTTAGATACTTATAAAGCATTTTATTCAACTAGTAAGCTTCTCTTCCTTTACCTTATCCAAAGAAGAATTCTACAAGACAGTGTAGAGGAAGTCACATAAGGAACGCTAAACACACAGCAATTTTAAAATGTTCTTCATTCATTACAGATTAATAACATTACTATACTTTTGTCAATGACAGCTATGAAGCTTTAGATACAGTGTATTTTCTGGTCAGTAATGTTTAGCAAATGAAGTGCTTTTCATTATTTTGGCAGGTTTGAATAGAATTACTTACAGTGAAAGTTTAACAGCACAAAAGCCTATATGCAGCTAGTGACATGATTTTAACAGTTGTTTGAACCAGAGATGTTGTAGGCAGATTGAGAAAAAAAGTTAAAATGTAGATAGGCATTCTTTGTTGTGCCTGGGAAAGAACTGCAAGTGCTCCATAAATCCAGCAATAAAGCTTCATTCCAGAAATGTACCAGAACCGAGACCACTAGTGCATAGTTTGCAAAAGTATTACTTAAAGAATACTTTGCACATTTTGCACAGACCCCGTTGCAATGGATTATATGGGGTGCATGAATCCCATCTTGAAATAAGCAGAAGCAGGAAAGGCACAGAAGGCTAGTAAGTCCAGTATGAAGAATATAAGGTGAGCTATAATCTCTGAGATGGAGACATCTACTACACTAGAGGGCTGATCTGCTGGCTGTAATGCCTTCAAGATTTTGCCTTTTGCATTAAATACTCTCAAATCAAAGCAGTTCTCAGGCACTGATTTAAAGAAATATTAGAATTAAGTCTGAAAAACATGTGCCAATTTGTTTCAAGAAATCACCTTGTCTCACCCCCAAAACTTCATTAAATGATAAAGTAAAAAGGACTTTTAGTACTAATATAATATTTTTATTTTAATCTCAGGATAATAATGTGTTTTGCCTATAATATACATCATCCAGTAAAGCAAACTAATGTTTAAAATTTACCTCAAGCAAAGCAAATGTCTGGAAAAATTTAAGCGTCTTTTGAACGCTTCTGAATAAGCCTCTATGTGTTCCTTTCTGTATATAAAACCGCACCATGGCAATACCTAATACCAGCCACCTATAAAAGAAAGAGAATGGATACATTTCAAATTAGAATTCTAAAAATATCCATCCATCGTAAATAATTTAGTAGAGTGGTTTTTTTCACAGATTAACTTTGATTCTTCACTTGTCGGTGCTCTTAGATCATCAAAAAATATCTTTAGACATAAATAGTATATCATATTATGTAAACATCACACTCATCTCTTTACTTGGAAAATAATGGAGAATAACTTGCTGCCTTCTGAGGACTGACTTAATTGAGGGAACTCCCAAAAACCACCCATTTCTCCAGCAGTGACTACATATTTTTACTATTAAATCCTCATGCATCTTGACTATTAAATACTGTTATTTGAAACCACATGATGAGCTTAGCACTGAAGTCACTGTTTGAGTTGCAAGTTTGTCGAAGTAAAGGACTGGAATTTATGCACATCAGTTTTACATTTTTCATGGCCCCTCAACTCAATGATTTCAGGACTGACTAGTGATGTTAATGCTCTTGTTTGTGATTGTCCAAACAAAGTTACCACTACAATTATATTTTCCAAAGTGTTGTGAAGTGTTTTAAAAGTTGACTTAAAAATCAGACTCCAAAGTGCTGAAAGATGGGTGTTCTATGCTCCTGACTTCAAGAGGCAGACATATTTAACTAGCATATTTGAGGGGGTTGGATAAATTTATTTTGGTTCTTTTAGGAAACTGAACAATGATGACAACCTTTCCAATGTAAAAGAAAGAAAAAGTAACAGTATCTTTTAATTGTAGTAGAATTTGACATAAAACTTATATTGAGATTTAGAATGGAAATTGAGATAAAAAATAAACATTTAAACTGTGGGTTGATCCCACTACCTGCCCAGACTCTCTAAAATAATCCAAGGCATGAGGAATTCCTTCCATGTAATAAACCCATTTTTGTATAATAAGGATTTTCAAAACAGTGTACTATATCTTCCTTAATAATGGGATTGGTTGGGTAGGAATGGACCTTAGAGATCTAGTTCCAACCCCCTCTGCCATAAGTAGGGACACCTTCCCCTAGACAAGGTCACTCAGGGCCCCATCCAACCTGCCTTAGAACACTTCCAGGAATGGGGCATCCAGGGGTTCTTTGGGCAACCCCTGCAAGTACCTTACTAGCCTCTGAGTAAAGAATTTCTTCCCAATATCTAATCTAAACCTGCCTTCTTTCAGTTTAAACCTATTATACCTTATTCTATCACTATAGGCGCTTGTGAAAAGTCCCTCTCCAGCTCTCTTGTGGGCTCCCTTCAGGAACTGAAATTATGTCACCCTGGAGCCTTCCATTCTCCAGACTGAAAAATCCCAACTCTCTCAGCCTTTCAGACCTATATCTCATTCTTAAAACATCACATTAGCAAGAAGACTGAAAACTTCAGGTTTCAATCCAAAAAAACTAAGAAAGTACAAAAATTCTTTAACATAGACATAGGCATAACAAGAGCTATGGATGGCTATTTTGAGAGGTAAAAAAAAAAATCTAAAACGACAAAAATTTTAGTTTAATGTCTTCTCCGACATTGCTGGGAATAATTACTCAGTTCTTTCACTCTCCATAAAGCCATAGCAAGTATATTCTACAGCAACATGAGCTCTGGCTAAGGAAGGGCCCAAGTGATGAAGCAGAAGGGTTTTGGAAATACTCAGAGGCAGATTCGGAGAGATTATAAACATTCAGAGGGATATTTATGTAAACATTTGGATAAATATTTAACTCATCCTCTGAGCATAAGATACAGGCTAGCACTGGAAACAGGGTATATGGAAATAGTAACTTTGGTCAGATCCACTCTGCCGTGAGATCCTGAGAGCCGCCTGGATCCTGACAGCTCCGCGCTCACCTCGGATGGCGCAGCCTTCAGTATCAGCCCCTTGACAGCTCCTGCTATGCAGCCACTTGGTGTGCCCCATTCCAGCACTTCATGACAGCATTTCAAACTCACATAGAGTTAGTCAGGCTTCCCCACGCAGCAGGAATGAGTCCCCTCTTTGATCCCTTCTACTTCAAGCCCATGAATCTGATTTGTCAGCGCTCCAAAATTTTCCCCTCCAAGTGTTGCTTAGATTTTATAATGGATTTTAAATATGAGTGCATTTATTTCAGGTTGTCTCTCACCACTGTGGAAACAAAGAATTACTGGAATATTACTGGTAGTCTTTCACAGTGGAGCTGCCCCGTTTTACAGTGAAGTGTTTGACAAGAGCAAGGTGATAGTGAGTTTACATCCAGCTGGCAGCACAAATGAGGCAGCAACACCTCTGGATGTGACTTAGACTGAGAAGTCATAATACATTTAACCTAACAAGGTATTTTCTGCATCTCATTCCACAACCAAAGCATAAGCATTTCAGAGAGAAGTAATCTTGGACTACACTCAGACTCAAAGATGGCAAATGTATTTTTCTTAAATTATTTTTTTATGTGGACATAAATTTCTGTAGATAGATTTATTCAGCTGTCAGTGGCTTTGACTTTGGATCTCAGGAAAGTCCTTGTACTGATTATTACAAATCACCAGAAAATGGAAAACACTTTCTGTAATAAAGGCAGCATCTCCAGTTGGGACTTTCAGCTAAACTGAGTATTGATCTGTCATTTTAGTTCCTTAAATCTGTTTAGAAACAAAGATAAGCTGCAGGGTTTTTTATCAGGATGGTTGTTAACATGTAGTTATGCATTAGTTTGTTAAAACTCCAGAAACATTTTGCTATATTGCACTGCCTGGACAACTGGACAAATATACTGTTCTAGTTAAATATTTATCCTATGTAGTGTTTCTGTTTAATGTACCTGTATTTAAAATATGTATTTTTCTCTTAAATTGTACCCATAAATGATTATAAGAATTTATTCCTATATCTTTTTTTTTTCTGCTTCCACATAAAAAATCCTATTTTGCATGTCTTAATTTCTTGATATTAATGGAAAATGGGAGAGAAGGAAGTGAGAGATACTGAAGCAGCACCTAAGGTCAAAACTAATATGGTTTGATAATCTTTTAGAGACATATAAAAGTCAGTGGCAAGAGTCAGTGTTCATTAGCAAATTCACACATGGGGCACAAGACTGGTAATTCAATGAGGTAACGTTAACCTCATGTAAAAGCACTTTTCAAAAAGTGCTGCAGTAATATATGAACATTCTTTAAGACATACTCAAGATTCACAGTTGCTAGTGAGAAGAAAGCCTTTACGATCACATTCCTGGCTTTCTCCAGCAGTGCTTGAGCTCCTGCCTCAACTGCGGTGTGTTAGTTTTACTCTATGGGATTCAAAGGGCAGTGAGACCTAGTAGTAACCAAAGTAAAACTGTAGTCATGATGAATATCACACTAGAAGTTGTAAATTTTTTCATTCTTAGCTTTCTTTTAAACACGTGGAAATAAATAGGTTGAGGTTTTTTCCCCCAAGAGTTAGTGAACAGGGAAAATTTTCAAGAACTGAGAATATGTGCTTCGAGCACTGCCATAAACCTGACCGCTCTTGTGCTCTGTTCTTCAAAATAAATACCCTCTTTCCTCACAGCAAAGCCTCGCAGCACGGAGCACAAGCTCAAATGGACTTCCTGGGCTACTCCTCCGCCTCCACCGCTCCCCGCTCCCCGCGCTGCCCGCGGCCGGGCTGGCTTTGGACAGCTCTGTCTGTCGGGAGCCGGGGCGGGCTCTGCTCGCTCGCAGCCAGGGCGCACCGACCCGGGCGCGCCGCCCCA
>VZRH01007040.1:1214411-1251626 GCA_013397555.1 Urocynchramus pylzowi | reverse complement strand
CCGATCTCGGGGATGCTCGTGCGGGACGAGCTGGCCTGCTCAGCACGAGTAACGCTGCAGCACAGCAAAACAAGTAGCGAGAAAGGTCCGCGCTGGAGTGTATTTGGAAGGATGAGCAGTAAAAAGCACCATCTACAGTTGCTTCACAGACAGGCATGAGAAAATCATTAAAGCGTTTTGTATTTACTTCTTTAAAGGGAATTTCTGTGGGAGCTTTCTCTTTTCCTTTCAAGTAAAGCTTGACGTGCTGAGCTCAGGTGTTATCCCCACCTTGCTTGTTCCAAGGCCAGACTAGATGGGGAGGAACTATCTTGCTTTTACTTGACAAAAATTGTACTTCATGAAGATAAAATAACATATAGACAGTTAATAATTAGTTTTGTGTGTTTTATTTGAGATTGTGTAATATGGTTTGTTTTCGACCTGCTGCTGACATCTCTTTTGCCGTAAAGGTTTTGTCTGAGGAATCCCACAACATAGAGGGACTTTTTCTCCTATGTGGATAAGTACACCCTTTGGTTATTTTCTTACAGAAGTGTAGCATTGTACAAGTCTCTTGAAACGAATTTCTTTAATAGTATTAAACTAGCTGTAACTTTCAACTACAGATACATTGTTTCTTAATGTTTATCAAACTTCAGACGTTCAGGCTCCAATTCAGTTCTCCCAGCTCTTCAAAGAAATACCAAGGCAAAACCGTTTGAAAAGTATGTAACCTTTCAGGAGAAAGGATTAGTCCATAAACAAAGTACTGAGACATAAATTCTGTATGTATGTTATCAGAAATTCTTAGTCTGTTGTATCAAAATAAGGCATAGCTCGGTCTTCTAATTTTGAACTGTTAACACTTTTAAGCTGAAGACTGTGCTTCAATTAATGATTTTGTTGGTAGCAAACTTGGCTGACTTATTTTGGAAAGTAGTAAATAATTCTTCTTAGTTGTTCTGCTGTCTTCTAGTGTAATTTGACAGCTGAAAGTGAGAAGAGATTGTACTGTCTGTCAGTTTTCCATGGACTGTTAGAGAATTATTTGAACTAATAAGATTAAAAAGCGATAGGCTCGGGTTCTGGCAGGTGTTCACTTTTTTCTTCCTAGTGCCTCTGGCTGGCAGGGAAGCTCAGGCTGCTTGAAGGGGTGTCTCTAGAGCTCAGTTCACTGGATGTGCTCCTCAGCACTGCGAGTCTCAAGGCAGGGCAGTAGCACCCATCAGTTACTTCAGTGGCTCATTTGCTCTTTTCTAAGTGCAACCTCCTACATCCTGTGCTTGCCTAATATGATCAACAGTGAAGAATTTTCAAAAGTGTTATTCTGTAAACTGTATGAGGAGATAGAAATAACCACTCAGTACCAAATTGTTCTTGGAAAAGCAGATAGTGGGCAATGAGCTGATTTTCACTGGTAAACAGCCTCTTTTTTTTGGCCCCTTTCATGGTGTCCTGAGGGAGATTGAAGGAGCAGCAGGCTGTTCAGTTGGTGGCAGCCTGCTTTCAGGAGCCTGCTGCCTTTATCCATCACTTAACTGGGTTTGTGCCAGGGAGATGGGAATGATGAAGTCTCCCGGAAAGCGTCCCTGGGCTCTTCTTCTCTGGGGCCCTTTGGGAATTTGCTATTATCTGGATGAATTTTTTGGCAGGCTTCATAAGATAGCATCAGCTGTAGAGTAAACTCTCATGTTCTCAGAAGTTGTCAAGCCATAGTGCTATTTTTCATTTGTTTTCTGTGAGTGAAAGCTGAGTGCTCTGCTTTTGTTCTTATCCAGCAAGAATGTTTTCTTTTTAAAATCAGATTCCTGAAGCAGAAAGGCAGTCAGCAGCTATTCTTAATTTTATATGAATTTGGACATTGGTGTAGTTGATAGTCTTGCAATAGCTGTGTATTCTTGTCTACTGAACAGCTGATCAGTACTGTGGAGTAGTTGGAAATTATCTTGGAACCATTTAGGATAATGGATTGCAGAGAACATTTCTGGAACTAAGTTGTTTTCTATAATTATGAGGAGCATAAATATGTCTTCCATTCAGGACAAGTTTTTCAGTTTGTCTGGCCAGCTAGCAGCATCCTGTTAGCATGATGCTGCAGTGGAACTTGGTCATCCATAATAGTTTACCATTTGTACTGACTGTGTACACCTGTTTTTTTTTTTAGGTGTAGCTGGCTAAAGAATGTTGTTTAAGACTGCTATTAAATTAATAATATTAAAGAATGCCCAGAGATTTGAGAATGTTAACCATTGTCATCCTCAAGAGTCCAAATCTCTGTATGAAGCTCAAATACTTTTCATTTTCTGAAGTTTCTTTTTTACCATATTTAGGAATGTTTCAACAGGAAGGGATGCTAATCAGTGGTGATACAAGTTTTCACAGTCAAGTTGGGGAACCTTTGATGATGTGCCCAAGTAAGGAACATAATAATGGAATTTAGAAAAAGAAAAAAATCATCAAGAACTGGGCCTGTTGAGAGTATAATTAGGAAACTCTAATCTTCCATTTCAGGGGTTAGAATTAAAAGTGTTCTTATTAGGTTTTCTGTTTCTGCTGTATTTCTCAGTCTTAATTGTAAAATTATTCCCAGAGAGAATTGTTCCTGAGAAATGCAGATTTATCTATAAGTTTGACTCAGGTAAAATAATGGTGACATTTGCTTTAGGAACCAAAAGACTGTCTACTAATCTGTCATGACAGGCTTATTAGTAATGTAACGGTGCTTAGGCCAGGTTTGATGAAGAACTTACTGCTAAAGCAGTTTCAAGTGTCATTTAGGTATTGTCTCAAGAATAAAATCTGTATTTCTGGTTCTGGTATAAGGTGTCATAGAAATCACACGTGATATTAGGAGAAGGTGTTAAAAACATGGTAGGGGGGGTTGGGTTGTTTTTATTTTTTCCTTACACACTGTAAAGGATGAAGGTGTTTGCATTTGCTCTGGATGTTACTCTGGTTCTTACTCTGATGGTTTGAGGCAGCACAGGATTGAGAAGAAATTCAGACCTGTTATTTGCAGTAATAGGAAATTAAGCAGGTGGTTTAGTAAGATAGTAGAACTTTCCTTGTGACTTGTAATCATTTTCTCCATGTTTTATTAACGCTAGCAGTTGTTGATAATTTTATGCTAGCAACTCTTCAAATATTTAATAATGTGCTTGAATTACATATGATCAGCCTACAGTTTGATGCTCTTAGAATGTAAGAAATGGTTTGACCATGATTCCCATGATACAATTTCTTGAAATAAAATCCTCTTGCTATTTAAGCTCATTGTTCTTTAGATTTATGCCCTTGCTTAGTCAACATTTTCAAAACATCCAATTACATGTCTCTCTGAGCTGAACTTTTTTTGTTGGGCCAGGTTTGCCAAAAGAAGGGAAAACTGTCATAGATGAGTTTCTGACCCCCGATCATTATGGGGACTGCAGACTGTGAGTTAACATCTGGCTGCAAAGAAAGATGAATTCCAAGGGTTGGTTCAGCTTGTCATGAGACTGGCACTTTTTTGCCTGAGTTGGCCTACTGTTTTTCTCAGCTCTGTTTTACAAAGGACATTAACTGTGAGCTAACAGGGAGACCGAGTAGAAAATGTGTGGAAAAGGAGCTATAGCAACCCCCCTCTTTTCAGTAGTTTATAAATATTTATGAAAAACAGGACCTTCTTACTTAAGGACACCTTTAGTGATAGGTCCTCAGTGAAAAATGGCAATGCTGACAGGATAAGATGAAATGGAATACCCCTTGTGTATCAGCCAACAAAAAAAAAATATTTTCCACTATCAATTAGCAGGCTGTCAGTTCAGCTGGGCACTTTGAAGCCAACATAGTATGTTCCATAGTGCAAGACTGTACTTTTCTGGTAATTCTCTTTCCTCCCAGGGAAGAACTGTCATTTAAGTGCTTCTCCTTTCAGCTGTGACGGTGTGTATTATAATACCAAAATTTAGAGGATCAAAGTAGATCTTCAACATGTAAAATCTGTTCCTCTAATGCATAAAAATAACACTGCATACCTGATGTGGAAAATTAAGTTTCTTGCTGATCTTCCTTCTGAAATGCTTCTTGTTCTGTGGCTTGGCTTGTGGGCTTTTGCAAATATATCCTGGCACCATTTGTTCATATGACATGCCTGTGATACACCTTGTTTACAGACTATTCATCCTTCTGATGTATCTCTAATGTGCTCACCTTCCTGTTGTGTTGTAATATTTCTGGGTGAAAGGTAGTGTGAGTTCTGTGGATCTGTTAGGGTTTGCATGAGACATCTAAACATCTAAATTATTTCTGCTCAGCTAGTCTTACAATTTCAGCCTTTTTAAACCAGGTTGTGAATACTTTTGTCTTCAATCTGCTCAGTTCATTGAGCTGAGTGATGTTCATTTTTGCTGGACCTCTGTATGCATGGTGTGATCCTACACGGTTTTCTGAAGGAATGGGCTGAGGTGACCTCAGTCACTGCTGCTTGCCTCAGATCAGCTGCAGGGCTTTCATGGGACACCTTCTACAATTGCTCCCAGAAGGACTTGGGAACACTGCACATGTACAGTTAAACTGCAGATGTTGGTTAATAGCTTTAACAAAGTTAATGGTACATGGAATTCAAGTTTCTCTCTATGGTTGCCTGTTGGCAACCTCTCATTGCCTGTTGGGAGTATTTTCAATCTTGTCTAAATGAAATTATATTCTTCTTGTGAAGTTCTGACCATGTTAGTGAAATGCAAAGGGGTTAATATTCAAGTGGTGGCTTCTGTAGAATGGACCAACAAATGTATTTGTTCTTTTTATTTGACAGACAAAAAGAGCAAAATTTAAGTGTGTTTAACTTCAGTGATGTGGAATGGCATGTAATCCAAATTTCTCAGCAAGTGCCTGCAAAAAGAAAGAAAAATTTGCCGTCACTTTCAGTCTTTAAGGGCTATTTAAACTATATTGCTCTGGAATTTTAGTGTTTGCAATTTCATAGGGAAGGGGAAATTCTTTATTTAACCATGTGAAGAAAAGAAAACTCTTAGCAGAAGAGGAGAGAAGGCTTAGGGGAGAGTTGAATTTTTCATTAAATCTGTGTTATTTATAATGATATAACAGATTTTGGAGGATTTTTTTATCATGCTAGAAAGTGGTTGTAATATTAGTCTGTGAGTTGAAGACTTTCTTTAGCTATTCTTTTGAAGACTTTCTGTAGCCATTTGTCTCTTTGTAATTGAAGTTACAAATTCAGTATTTCATTTTAATGATGTCCAACTGTGAAAATGATGTTACATCCATGAATAGAGTAATAGCAAATAATAAGTAGGATGGTTGAAAACCTTATATTGGTAGAATTTTCTGACAGTTTTTACTGCTACTTGTTTTAACTGCTTCAAATAATGTACATTTCAAGTGTTAGGCTTGAGGGTATTTTGATCTAGATTTGTCATTTCTTGAAATTCTAGTTTTAACATCTTTGAGACTTTGTTGCAGAAAAATAACTCAGTTCTTAGACTGCAGTTTTTCTTTCAAAACAAACTTCAGTAAAAACTGAAGCTTGGGAAACTCAACCCTCAGAAAATGATGTTAGCAGTGGATAGTCACTAAGTTTTCTGCCCTAAGAAATGCATTATGTGGTTCACTGCAGTATCTGAACAGTCATGAGAGTATTTACTCTTGCAAATTTCTAATAAGGCAGTAACATGCTATTGTTAAGATGCAGAACTAAGGCAGAGAAATCAAGTGACTAGCACATATTTCCATGGCAAATCTGCAGCAATATTTATATTCCTTTTACCAGCACCTAAAGCATCAACCACTAAATCTGGCAATGGATTTTTTTTTAGCATGCACTACCTTTCTTCTATCTAATAGTACTTTGTAAATCTGATGATAAATTTCTTTTAGGACAGGCATGTATTTTAGGAAATTTTTGTTTTTTCTTCTGAGAAAAGGGTTTTGTTTTTTTTTTCCTTCTGTCCTAAAATAATCAACTGCTATTGTGTTTTGTATGTAATAGGGAACTTCAAATAGAATCACAGTGCAAATATTTTTTGCTTTGCTTATAATTTATAAATAATGCACAACCTAGAGGAGCAAACAGAATTTTATCAATGCTCCAAGCATTCAGGTTTGTATAAATTAGAGGGAAATGGGGCCTCAACGCACTTAATGAACCTTACACACAAGGAGAGACGGGGTGATTTAGGTCTCCCAAGAGAGCCCATGCAATAGCCTGTGTACTTTCAACCAATGCATAAGTAATTCAACTCATACATTTAGATCTTTTTGGCCTGGCTTCTCATTCAATAGGTGTAACTGTCTTCTGGATTTTAGGAACTGTATTTCAGTGGGAGTCTATGGCATTTGTAATGAGGAATGATGTTTTCCTTAGAAGCCAGGTGTTATTCAGTGCCGTGAAAAAAGGTGCAATATATGTTTGGAAGAATGATTTCAGCATATAGGTGCTTTATTTAAAGGATATGAGATTCTACAAATTATTGAGAGGCTAAAGATACAAACACAACTGAAATTTCCATCAAATGAGGTGCATTGTGCTTCAGAATGCTTTATTTGTTCTATGTGTGATTTATGACAACGTTTGTGCAGTTGCAGCACCAATTCTGACTCAGGAGTTATGAAGCTGCAAATTGTTGGTCACTGAAAGGTGTGTTAGTAGGGAAGTACAATTAATGCTTACCTTGTTCTCTTTTATGTTTTCCTAGGTGTCTGGTTTAGGTATAATATATGTTTTAGAGACAGAATGTTGGGCAAGATAGAACTGGTCTGGCCCAGTATGGCTAGTGTTCTGAAAGCAGAAGTATAAGGAGAGAGGCCTAGTGATTCCAAGCTCTGCGCCTTGCAAAGTGGCCAAGAAATGATATCATTTTTTGTCTCTTTTGTGTTTGCTTTAGGAACTAAATAAATCATTGAAATAATTTAGAAAGGTATTCTTATATTGTGCCTAATCATTGTTGGTTTTGACCAAAGAACCCATAGATCCAATTATTGTTTTCCTCTGAAATTATGGCTCTTATGAATATGTGTGCGTGTGTCTTTAGGGAATTACTGGTAAGAAAAGAATATTAAATAACTCCTGAAAAAATAAAGGTGAGCAGTAAAGACAAGTAATGAAAAAAAACCAAGGAAAAAACCAGTTTAAAAAATTCAAAACTACTATTTTACTAACTACTATTAATAATAATTAGGATTAATAATAACTATTAATTACTACAAATCAACCTGACACAACATAATATTATACAGTCTTGCACTGCTTAAAATTACTATGTTCAATTGTAGGCCTTGCTTGTGCTCAGAAAACAATGCCTTGAATTTGAATGGTGCAGCTTCATGGAAGAGAGCTGTGATGTAGTCCTGTTTCCTTTGTGTTTGGTATAGCATTAGTAAATGGCCTTTTTTGTGGACAGTCAGCTCAGTGTGCTGCTAACATTCTCAGTGTGTTCTTAACTTTTAACTTCCCTTGTTTGAGACAGAATTTATGTAGAACTCTAGAGGCAATTTTTTTCCCTCTTGTCTTACCATTAATTTTATTATCTGATTGATGTATCAGATGATTGTTACTACAGAAGACTGAAAGGATACAGTGAAACTTGGTTTCAGGCTGAAATTTACTGAGAATCTATCTAGTGTTTGTTGGTGGAGGAAATGCCCTAGGGGAAGGCATTGCAAGCAAATGGCACTTTTTATATAGGACTAACTTTAACTGCCAAGAAAGAGTGTGGCCATAGCAGAAAACTTGTAATTGTACTCATGAATAAATTTGCAAAAGGTTCTCCTTGAGAATTAAAATAAAGGCTATAATCAGTGTGGTTAATGTGGATCAGGGATTTCATCAATCACTATCTTATTTGTGGTTTTAGCCAAAGTGTTTAAATTAGCATAAAGCACAGTTTGCTGTTATATTGAAACATTAAGCGTGCATTAGTTTACTCTGGTTTGTAGAAGACACAACTGATTGCTATGTCATTTCTCTTTGCTGACATTGTGAGGAAAGAAGGATCAATTGTTGTCAAAAGTACAGACAACTGTCTGTTCTGTAGGACAATGGAAAAGACCAAGGTTTGGGTTCCACTGGATTGCTCATCTCTCTGCTAAGGGATGTGCTAACTGAAGTGCAGCATTAGGCAAGAGTGGCCGGTCTGGCTTTGTGAGCCTCTTGTGTGAGCTCGGAGCCTGGCAGGAACTTAAGGCTTTGGAGAGAACTGTGCAAGCACTCTGGCTGGAGCTGGTCCAGCTCCAGTAGAACTGGAAACAAACTGAAACAGTGGAGTCCTGGAAGTAAACTGCCTCCATGTGGTCTGTTTTGTGTGTCTCTGGACTGTGCTTAGCAGCTGCTTTCAGTCTGGGGAACGCAGTGTAGGAAACTCAGGCTCTGTGTTTCAAAAAAACAGTTCTAGTGCTGCAGAGTTGAGGCTGTCTTTGGAGCAGAACAGCTAATGTGTGCAGAGACTGCAATTTCAGAAGGCTGCCTTGGGCTGTGATGGCTCATGCAAGGCATTGAGTTCAAGTGTCTTACCTGAAAATCACAAATCTCTATGATTGTTAGTCATTAGCATGCATTGGAACAAGAGCAGACTGAAAGGAAAATGAAGTTGTTGGTTGATCAGCTGGTATACCTTAGTGCTAGATGTTAGCATGGTGTCTACCCGTAATTTTTGATATTTCTGTTGATTATGAATGCTTTTTCTAGTCAAACAAGTTTTCTGATAGGGTTTAGAGAGAAGAGGTAATGTCCTTCTACTTTTTGAGAGAACATGTAGAATTGTGACTAACTTCCATTTAAGATTTCCCTATACTGTGTTGCTCTTTTCCTTGCATCAGGCAGTTCAGCTGATGTGTTATCATTTCAGTTGTATATATGTCAGTGTTCCATTTTTCCTCAGAAATATGTTGGGAGCACATAACCATAGAGTTTCCTTTTCTGCATTTTTGTTCTGAATTAAGAAATGAATTAATTGTAATCTACATCAATTTGTAGGACCTAGAAACTCATTCATAAGAAAAGCCATCAACTTTGATATAAATAATTCTTGTAATTTTTGGAGATTAGATGTTTTGCTTTGTCTTAGTCTTTGCAATTTTGCCAGTGCTAATCTAGATAATGAATCTTTCCTGGCAGATAAGTTTTTATAGGGAAACTTTGGTTCCTTTCATAAAACAAAGTAGTCCAAGACATTCCCTGAAGGATGGTACTCACTGCTGAGGCATATTTTGTGTTTTATAGATTAAGCTGTAAACATTAGATGAAGCAGGAATGGGAAACAAAGTTTCTGTATTATTTTGTGCCCATACTCCTACTGTTTGGTTACTAATTAAAAATGCATATGCATTCCCTTATGTTCTCCAGTCCTAAGCTGATCATCTGTGTTTAGATAATCTTCTATTGAGCTGCAGTGTAAGCTGCAGTTTCCTTTAATGCTTTTATTTATTGTTATCCTTACTGTAGCTAAGCTTTTGTGGGGGACAAATAGGGAGGGAGTCTATTTCTTCTTCTGACATTGAATCTATTTCTTCTCTACCTCCTCCCTCTATTTCTTTAGCCTTCACCAGGGACTCTTGTCCTACTCAAAAAATTTGGAAGGAAGAGTCACAATGGCTTCTTTGAGATTAACTTTGGTTTAGCAGTCTTTATAGCTGAAAAGAAACAGTGAAATATATCATCCAAAGCAGAAATAAGAATGGGAATATAGAAATTTAGTGATTATGATGACTTTTTAAGCCCTTCTTGTTGGGGTGTAATACATGAAAGGAAATGCAAGACACAGCACTTAGTGTCTGGGAAGGTAACACATTCAGTTGTATCTGATTCTGCAAACAGTGAACCAATGCTTTGGGTATTCATATCCTATTAAACTTTGTAGTTCAAATGGAAAAAAAAAATCTGTTGGTTGCTATACCACTTGTGTCATGTTCTGTGTGCATCTTTATGATGTGGTAAAACAACCCCCAAATGTGTTTGCTTATTAATTAAAATTAATGATCACAAGTGAACATTAGAAAATTAAAAATAATGAGATACAGCATTGTTAATATAGTAATTTTATTAACTATAGGATTTTTCATACATTTAGAAATATACAAAGAGGTAATATTTCAGCGTCTTTGTTGACAATTTAATTTTTTTTTTTTAATTTGTATTTTGATTTACTTGTACTTTCTTTATCAGAGAAAGCAACCAGTGAGATGAACACTGCAGAGGACTGGGGCCTCATCTTAGACATCTGTGATAAAGTTGGACAGTCACGCACAGGGTAAGTAACTTCAGGAATTTCCTCCCCAAAGGTTAATTCTGTTATTTCACTCTCATACCCAGGTGAGAGGAATGAATTTTTTTTAATAATTTATAAACTTCTGCAACAGCTGAATTTAACTTAAATTGATTACAAGTAAAAGGAAAATGTATGGGGTTTCTGCTGAAATATTTTGCAGATATTACTTTGGAGATAGTGGCTGATGCATTAAAATTAGGACTTATGTACAGCAGCTTTTCGCCAGTGTACAGATAAAATAAATTGATATGTTTTAGCAGTATCACTGTAAGTCCAGGAGGCTTCATGAGGCATTTTTCTTATAGAATCATAATCTAAGTTGGAAGTGACCTCCAGAGGTCATCTAATCCACCCCCCCAGCTTCAAACAGGTCTAATTAGATCAGGTTGCTCAGGACCGTGTCGAGTCTTGAATGCCTCCAAGGTCAAAGGTTCTGCAACTTCTGTGGGCAATGTGTTTCAGTATTTAACTAGTTCTACTTACTAAGTAAGGAAAAAAAAAAATTCTGCAATCTGTTTGCAATTTTTACTGCTCCAACTTGTCTGTTGCGTCTTGTCCTGTGACTGTGCAGCTCTAAGAAAGAATCTGGCTGCATCTTCTGTGTATACTCTGATTAATTGGTTGGTGAAAGCAGTAAGCCTCACTTTTTGGCTGCTCTTCTCAAAGCTGAAAGCAGCTCTCCCATCTTTTCCTTGTATGTGACCCTCCCTGACCATCCTGGCAGCTATCCATTGGACTTAGGGCAGCATGTAAATAGCCTTCTTGTACTGGGGAGCACCAAAGTGAACAAAATGCTCCAGATGCAATCTTACAAGTGCAAAATGGAAGGAAAGGGTCACTTTCCTGACCTTGTTGGTTGTGCTGACCAGTAGCTCGAGCTGGGATGTGGTTGGTTGTTTCAGCTGCCAGGCTGCACTGCTGACACCTCACACCCAATAGGACCTGCAGATGATTTCCTGCTTTTCATGTGGTCAGCTCCTGGCCTCATTTAAAATGCAATATCTTATCCTTGTTCTTATTGAACTTCCAGTCTGCCCATTTCCCCAGCCTGTCCAGGTCCCTCTGAACATTAGCCACAGCCTCTTGTATATTGATTGTTCCCCTTCAACTTGCTCTGGTCAGTAAGTTACTGAGAGCACTGTTGTTCCCAGCAGAAATCCCTGACAGATACTGCCTGCTAGCTGGAATTTGCACTACAGGTGGCACCTCTTTGAGCCTAGGAGACAAGTATTCTACCCACCTTTATCCAGCCCATATTTTACCAGCTGTGTGTTAAGGACACTACAAGGGCTTCAGCTGTATGCCAAAAATTTGCTAAAACCAAGGTATAAAGCATCTGCTGCCCACCATTGTTCTTGCCATCAGACCACCAGTGTCTTTGCCACAGAAAACAGCAAGGCTTTGTGTGTCTTCCCCTTGTTTTCAGAAGCTATTCTCTGTCAGTAGGGCTTTGAAAAACGTGCATTTTGAAGATGTGATACTAAATTAAGCACATCTTAATATGGGCTTTTAATGCTTCTATTTTTGATTATTTACTGAGCTCTTTCATAGAATTTATGCATGAACTTACTTTTTGGACAAGAAAAGATAAAGTATAATTTGAACTAGCAACTAAAAAAAATACAGTTTAAAGACATAATTTCAGTGTGTTTATAGTAATTTCAGTCAGTGTAGTATTAGGGCTTGGAAATGTTTTAAATACACCTTCTCGAAGCATTTCTTCTAAAAATTTAGGAATGGAACAAACTCAAGAAGAAAGTTTTGCCACTGATGCTGTGGAAGGCTTCTCTGAGAATGACTTGGATTGCCTTGTAGAACTGCCAGAGACAGTATGAGATGCCAGACAGCAAAGTCCCACCTGGGACTTTTGTTCCAAAGGACAGGTTTGCAAATAAGCTTATTCCTTGGGATTAGAGATGGTCTCTGGAGGAGTACATAAAAATAGCACAGCACATTGAGACTTCTGTGCTGTTGTGTATAACTGCACTTAAGATAACAGCTGGCAAGTTGTTAATAATGTTTCATATTAGTCTTTATATGTAAAACTTCATTTCTATTCCTTGAGCACATTGATGCCAAGCTTGTAACAGTAACTATGTTATTGAATGTTTCAGTATTCTATTTAATCGCTGAAAGCTTTTCCACAGATGAAATTTAGTCTCACAGCAACACAGCCTGAGCAGTGCTTGAATGTGTGTAGCTGCAAGAGACAGCAGTACAGACAAAGCTAGAGATCTTCTGGTAATGTGCAGCTAAATTCCTGTTAGGATTTGTGAGGTTTGTTTGTATTGGTTTTGGTCTTTTTCTTTTGTGTGTTTGTATTTTAATATTTTTCTTAATAAAATTGTTTTATAAAAGAAAAGTGGGACTTTAACCTTTGTAATATTTATCCTGCTTGTCATAGGCTGCCAGTTGACTTGTTGCTTAAACTGAGATTCTGTTAAAACTTGCTGAGAGTGGGTTTTCTGTTTTTAATGGATTACGTCGTGCAGTAGCAAGGTAAAGCAAGACAATGTTTCCCATTAAGAAGTTTAAATGAGATCTGCTTAGCTGTTTGAAATTCTCCTGCAGTTTAAGTTCCTCTGACAAGGATGCAAGTCTTCTTAACTGGGATTGGCTTTAATCTTTTAACCAATTCTGCTGCAGTACAAGCTGTTTGTTACTGTTCTTGGCAGAAGTTTAGATTACAAAAATCTCTCCTTTGTGGATTTTCTTTGCACTAATCTGTAAGCTCCATTGCACCCTGCAGCATTCTAGATCTGGATTACCTTACACCTGAAGCCACAGCAGCCTAGAAAAACACTTATTCTTTAAGTAGCACTTCTGGTATAGCACACTGTCTGCCAACTTATTGGTATCCTGATTAATAGTTGGAAACCTGTTATGCTACAAAGGTGTTGCATTTGCTCATAAGATAAATTAGTTACAATTCCATAACATAATTGTTACTGTTATTTTTTATGCTGCAATACTTTCCGTACCGAGAATTACAAATTGCTGAAAATGTTATCTTGCTTCCTATAAGCCAAACAACTAAAACCGATTTTTAGCAAGTTAGAAGCCCACTGAATCCCTCTCTTCGACTACTTTCTCTGTTTTTTGTGAATTTCAAAACCAGAGTTGCTATTAGAATTTTTATAGAAAACACAGAAAGACTGAAAATATGTAAATAATTTAAACAATATTACTTGTTTACAACAGCCTATATGAAATACTATAATTCTATGTAGTACAGAATTAACATTTTCTGCACATTTCACATATCAGGTTCTTAGATTATCTAAAATTTGTCTAATGATGAGACAACACTTTTTTTAATCTCTGAATTTCCATTAGGAACTCATAGAGCTCAGCAGTTGCCCATCACATTGTTTACATCCTGTTTTTTGCTCAACGAGCAAGTTGCCTTTTCAGCATAGAAACATGATTAAAACAAAGGTTTTACTGTTAGAGGCAATCCTTTCTGTCTCCTGGTTTTGTACAGCATTCTTGAAAACTTGTTTATTTTAAAAATTTTAATCACATGTGATTCTTGACGCTGTCCTTGCAGGCCCAGGAGTTGGACTTCAATGATCTTTGGGGGTCCCTTCCAACTCAAGATGTTCTATGATTGTACATTTGACTATGACTGTATATTTGACATTTTAAATCTGACTACAGGAAAGGGATAGATTTTTGCATAGTGTTGCTTTTCTGCGATGAAAATGCTTACAAAACTGAATCTATAGTTTATCATCTCAAAATAAAATAACATTATGAAATTTGAATGGTTCATTAAACAGAAAAAAAGGAAAAAATAATGGACAGGTATGACATATTTTAGCAAAGATGCCCCCCCTTCTTCAGTCATTTCAGTGCTAGCCAGTTCCTAGCTCTAATCGGGTTTGCATTTGAGACACTTGTACTGTTTATTTCATGAGACATATCAGTCTACATTGAAACTATCACAACTTCAGATTTTTCCAGAAAAGTTACTTAATAAAAAAAAAAAAGATGGCTGAAAAAAATAAAATCACTGGCTGAGAGGCTACACTGAGGGTTGAGAAAATAGAAATGTTCATTGCTGCACTCTCTGTTGGGGGTGACTATTGGAAAATTGTCATTGAGAAATGGTTTGTCCATATTGCTGCTTGCCTAACTTTGTCTTGATTCCTTAAGGATTAATCACTGCCTCAGCAAGTCAGTGTTCTGGTTAGCTGTTTCTTCTTTGGTTGTTTTTGTGCCTGCTCATGCAAGAGAGAACAGCAAAACTGCTTACTTTACAGTTTTCTGATGTGTCTTCCATTTTTTCCCCCTCACATTACGCAATCTCAGTAGCATTTTACATTGTAATTGCAGTGTATGACTAGCAGGCTGAATAGGAAGCTTTAGGACCAGCCTGTTTGTGAAGGAGCAAGGAGGAAAGCTGAGTCCCACAGAGTTACCAGAGTTACAAGAGACTGTAAATGAACAATAAATTCCTGAACATATCTGAAGTGTTTTGTGCAGAGTAGTATTTTGGATTGCAAATGCTACTAATTGTGTCCTTGGTAAATAAAATACAATCAAAATTTTCTACTTTCTGAAACTAAACCTGAGATTCATTGTGAGTATTTTCTGTATGAATTGGTATATGATACCATATAATGCCACATATTATATATAGCTTCTATTGTATCTTGCCATACTGTCACCCTACTTATTTGTTATTACTACTTATTGTGGTACCTCTGAAATTATGACCATAGCATCATTGGAGTGGAACTGTGGCCAAATATTTGTATAATACAATTTGGAGAGATGTCTAATAAGTAGATAGAATTCTACACTCATAGAGTGCGTGCTTCCCTCTGGTTTCTGCATAGTGCTTCTCATAATTTATACACTAAATTGTATGATGAATTAATTAGAAATAAAAATAAGAATTACAGGCCTGTTTAGAATAGGTTTTCTTATTCTGTGTGACTAAAGATTGGTATACCTGGATTATTTTCTTTATCTACATGTAACCAAAAGATTTTTTTTAAAACATTTCAGTAATTAAAACAATTTAACACTCAAGTATTGATCATTTCTTTTAAATATATGAACAAGTATCTTGTACTTGAGATCTGTGGATGATGATTTGGCTTTGAGGCTTTCTTATTACTTTTAATAAGACCTTGGATTCCTTTATAAAAAAAAAAAGTCTTAGGCTAATGATCCTGTTCCTGAACTGCTAAGCTCTTGATCCTGCACCTTGCCTTTATAAATACTGGCTTCACAATGGGCAAGCACTTTTTTGAGCTTGCAATCATTTCACATTGTTAATCCTACTCATAAACTAATGGTTAAAGAAAGTAGTTATTTCTAAAAATTTTAGCCTGTATCCTTTCTCAATTAAAGTGAACATATGAGGAGTATTGAATAATTAATAGATAAAAGGTAGTACTTGCCTTAAAGCCTTCATCTGTAATAATTGGTATATGAAGGTGTACACTGAATGATATGTACTTGTGCTGTGTGACAGCACTTTCTATAATTAGCACCACTAAATATGAGGTGGACATTTGTGTAAAATGTAGACACTGCCAAATATAGTATAGCCAAGCAGTGGTGTAACTTATACCTGAGTTTCATGTTAGTTTTTGGATATCAGTTCAACAGAAAAATACTTTTGCTTCCAAAGACATCCATGCTATAAATGTAAACTCCATAAGTGTGTAAAACCTCTTAGTTTAGATTTACCTTCTCTTTTCCTCCTCTTTTTCTCTACTTACCCTCTTCCAGGGTTATCTTTTCAGGGCTGTTCAACAGATAATGGTTGTATGCCTTTAATAATTCCCACCTCAGCTTTCTATTACTTTATAGATGGAACAAGGTATCAGAAAGTCACATTTTAAATCTAATTTTAAATAGATTTTAAATCTAATGCTAAACTTTCTGAAGTTCCCTTTCAAATTCTTTGTTGAAGTTGCTTTTCATGTTATTTCTATCTACCACAATATAGGTAAGACTTGAATTCTGTATTTAAGTGTTTTGAAACTTTGATGTAGATTGCCTAACAGTTATTTTTTTTTTTAAAAGTTATTGGTTCATTACATGTCTTCTTTATAAATCTTATTCTGTAGATTAAAACAGACTCTGAGGAACATGGTGGTAATTCAAAATAAAAGTAGCAAAAGGGTGTTGGTAAATCAGTAAGTAAGGAAATGTTCTTACATATGTATGTGAAATATAGAGGAGTGCATGGACTACCGAGAATTCCAGTTCTCTAATTGTAAGGGATTTTATGCATTTCTGGAGTATTTACAGTAGTTCCCTCTAAGTACAACAGCTAATATAAATTACTGAGAGGTTTTGATAATTAAGAGAACTACAAATCCTGCAGATAGAAATGTCTACAACTGTTTATGGTGTTTAATTCATTTTTAAATGTTCTTGTTTTAAATTATAAGCTACTAAATAATTTACTCACGGTGTTCTTGCTGTCTGTTAATGTTGTCAGCATTGTCATGTGTGCAATAGGAAATGCTCATTCCTTTCCATATTTTTAAAGCAATCTTGTGTTTTTTAGGCCTAAAGACTGCCTCCGCTCTATTATGAAGAGAGTGAACCATAAAGATCCGCACGTCGCTATGCAAGCATTAACAGTAGGTTCTTTTTAATGCAGTTCATTTTCTTCCTGAAAAGTTATATTGCAAAAAATTTCTAAGTTTTCATCTTTCTTTCATTAGCTTCTAGGAGCATGTGTATCAAACTGTGGCAAAATCTTTCATTTAGAAGTCTGTTCAAGAGATTTTGCCAGTGAAGTAAGCAATGTGTTGAATAAGGTAATGTATTGCATTGACTTTTACATTTCACCTGTAAGTGAAGTTACATGGAGAATTGGGGTAATCTGAAAGTGGAATGGAATCTACTTTTAGAGGACTGGAAAGACGGGGGAGGAGAAGGAGAGAAGATTACTGTAAAAACTGTGGCTCTCAGAACCTTCTGCATGCTCCTTCACACTATTTAACATAGGTATTCTGTTTGGGGGAGGCATGGTGTGTTAATTTATTGATAAGCTACTATATTTTCACTTTAAATAACATCTAAATACAAATCTGATGAAATGGAGATAGAACAGGGGGTTCTATGTAATCTTATTTTGCTTTATTTTGGGCCTAGCACATACTATACTAGCACAAACACAATGCTGATGTATTATTCTCCCTTTCTAATAAAGACTGAGTGACAATCTTGACTACAAAGTAAGGTATCTATAGGTTTTATATTGACAATAATATGCAATTACTTGAAATTTAGATAAGAGTATTACATTATTTAACTAGTTTCTATTGTCCATGCAGGGTCATCCAAAAGTTTGTGAAAAGCTGAAAGCCCTTATGGTGGAATGGACTGATGAATTCAAGAATGACCCACAGCTCAGTTTAATATCTGCTATGATAAAAAATCTTAAGGAGCAAGGAGTTACTTTTCCAGCTATTGGTTCACAGGTATATTAGATTTTCGTGGTTGTTTTCAAAGTGTGTCACAAATTCTTTTTATCCTCAACTCTGTATTTTACAGTTTGTAGTCTTGAATTCTAGAATGTTTGGCAAACAAAGTGAAAGCTACCTTGTCTTAATAAAACTTTTCTTTGAGGTGTGAAATACTCCAAATTATTTTGGATTTTTATATAGCAGATATATAGCAAAATGGTGAACTTAATGCACTGTCAGTTTTTTGTTGGATTTATTTTACATATTTTACTTTTGGCTAGGCTGCTGAACAGGCAAAAGCAAGTCCAGCTCTAGTTGCCAAAGATCCTGGTACAGTAGCCACCAAAAAGGAAGAAGAGGATTTAGCTAAAGGTGAGTGCATTTATTTGCTGACATGATGCATATTGATTTATTTAAATGAGCAATCTGTATGTGTTACTAATGGTTTCTTCAATAGTCAACCCACAAAAGTCGACTTTTAAAGAGATCTCTGTCTCAAAAGCATATCTGCATGAGTTTCATAATGTTTGTGTCTATGTTGCCCCTTCTTAAATATGATCCATTTTTTTCTGCAAACTTGAGCTGAGTTTAATATGAGTGAGACTTCTCTGCTCAGTCAAGTTTAATTGAAAATGACCCAGAAATGTGAAATTATTCAAGGAGTGACAGGGAGGAAAATAAAGGAAGGGGCAAATTTTTGCTTGTTTAAGCAAAAAAATTTTTGTTAATTATGAATCAAGGAGGGACTTAACTGTGCAGGTGACCAAGCACTAGCACAGGTTTCCCAGGGATGTCATGGTGTCTTTATTCTTGGAGATATTAAAATGTTGTTGTTGGCAGTCAGCTGTGGTGACTCTGCATGAACAGGGGGTTGGACCAGATGACTTCCAGAGGTGCCTTCCAACCTCAGCCCATCTGTGTAAATCTGATTCTGTGAATCTAGGCTAAGGGCTTCTGTCTAACAGAGAACCAGTGTGCACCAGAACAGCTGTATCTTTTTAATGTTTCAAGCAATCTGGAAAAGTTCAACATGGTATAAGATGTAAAATAAGAATATAATTATTTTACATCAGTTCAAAGTTGTAGCAATAATATAATAATAAAAATTGGATGACTTCGTGGAGTTATTCTATTTATTCTTAAAAGCTGTTTCTTCATCCTGTCCATGTTGGAAGCCTCAGTAAATCCATAGGCAGAATTTTGCTCTCTTTATTATTTACCATTAATTCTAAGAGAAAGACATAAAGTCATTAAAATGCAACAGGAATAGAATTATACTAAGTTTTCACAAAATTAAATTTTTGTATCAATCAACCCATTTTTATAGGGAATTTTCATCTGAGTAACTCTTCTTTTGTAGCTATTGAGCTGTCACTAAAAGAACAAAGGCAACAGCAAACAACACTTTCCAGTTTGTATCCAAGCACCTCAAGCCTTTTGACAAACCACAAACATGAGGGCCGAAAGGTTCGTGCAATCTACGATTTTGAGGCTGCTGAAGATAACGAACTGACTTTTAAAGCTGGAGAACTTATAACTATACTTGATGATAGGTAAGTTATATGGAAAGCCTACTAGAATTATGTTAAACTGTAAAAATTAATTAGAAATAATTATATCTTCTATGTAGAAGCATGCCTTGAAATGCAATTAATGGAAATGTATTTTTTTATTAATACTTTATTTCGATATCTTCTCAAATTTTTACAAATAAATGTATTTGCATAAAAATTCATGTGTAAAGATTGCTGCATATATGCAAGTTATGTGCTAGTCATATAAAAGCCTTTACTGAGCAATTCCTAGGAAAGTTCCATGTGAGTATGGGATTTCTAATGTATGGGGCCCTTACTTAATTTTTTTTAATCTTTAGTGATCCAAATTGGTGGAAAGGTGAAACTCATCAGGGTATAGGACTATTTCCATCTAATTTTGTAACAGCTGATCTTTCTGCTGAGCCTGAAATGAGTAAGTAACATTACATTTATATATATATGTTTAACTCTGCCATGGCTCATGGGTGATTTCCTTTCCCTTATGATGGAGTTCAGTTGCAAGTTAATGTGAGAATTGGAGTAAAACTGAGGAGCCTTTGCTTTACTATTTTATTTTAATCATGAGCCTGCTGAAAAATGCTGCTGTCTGCTGCTGCCTTTGTCAGCAGCTTCTTTGAGACTCATGAAGTATCTCCATTGACACCTAGATAGATGTGGACAACAGCAGCTTTTTTTCCAAGCTGCCCTTTTGTCCAGTTGCAATGGTGCATATCTAATTCAGATGAAACTGAAGGCCCGTAGCAGATAGGACTTGGAGACAGATTACCAGTGTTCAAATAGTTCAAGGAAGCTACCTACTCTAGGTTTCTACATGTGCATAGAGGACAGAGGGATTTTCTACATGCAGCTTATTTATAGCCATCCAATCTACTTTAAATAAAAATATTAAATATTAGATAACACTTCAAGATTCTAGAGCTGATTTCTGTAAATTTCATGGGTTTGCAAGATTAATCTTCTGGGATCTCAATTTGACATGCTAGAAGTATGAGCAGGTCAGTAGAATTACATGCTGTAGCAGTTATTTGTGCTATGCTAAGACTATCTAATAAGAGTCATATTTGGCTTTTTTGCTAAATATAGAGCTTTTTTGTGCTGGTCTCCACTACCGAGGAATGAGATGCTTTGCATATAGGATTTGGTGAAGAAGGAATAGAGAAACTTGAGACCTTTCGATTGTGGACTTTGCTTTGGAGAAAAGAGGGCTCAGTTTGTCATAGATTATTTTATCAGTTATATCTTAAACTTGACTTGCTAGCCCTATTGTTTCCAATCACTCTTTCCAAGTCTTTTATTCTGATGATTTTTTAATATGTATGTTATATGTACGGAGACTGGTAAAGCCATTTACTTGCTAAAATGTATTTATGCTGAGCTTGTGTGAACTAGTCTATTTTTTATAATGTGATTTACAGATAAGAAAATTATTTAGGTCTGTGGCTTTCAAATGTCAATAAAATACTAATTTTTAAAATTTTCACAGTGGAGGTTTCAAATGCAAGGAACCTGTAATCTATACTAGTTATTTAATATTTATGTAATTGTTTATTTTTTCTTTTATAAAATTAAATCTGGCTGTTTATCTTACAGTGAAAGCTGAGAAGAAAACAGTGCAGTTCAGTGATGAAGTTCAAGTAGAGACAATAGAACCTGAGCCAGAACCAGTTTATATTGATGAAGTAAGCATGGCAGAAATACTGATTGGTATAAAAAGCATTGCTGGGACATTTGAATATGTGATGTTTAACCCTTTCATCTTGTACTTCAAAAATATGATAAAAAGAAGGGAAAGAGTTTTCTTTAAAGTAATAAATAAAATCTTCAGTATTCTCTTTTGTTTAAGAGTCTTGAAGTTCTTAGGAATTTCTGAAACTAAATGTGGAACTGCATTCCATTAAGGGCCATACTTGAGGGTTGTACATCTGTTTACCTCCAAGCTACCATCTTAGTGCCGAGTGGCACATCTACTTGCAAATTTTACTTAAAGTACTTCAGGATACTACAGAGATACTCATCTTGACTGCTCACTTAGATTTATTTCCAATATAACCACCACTGTCTATCCTCAGACTGAAAGATCTCTTTCTGTCCCTGAAAAGTCTGAAATTCTGTTCCTCTGTAAGTAATATTTAGTAAGATACAATCTCACCACAGTGATCCTGTAGGGTTTCCAGGAACATTTTGTCCAGGAATGGACTTGTTCCCAGGAGATACTAGTTTGTAACCTGATGAAATAGATTATCTGAGGCCTGTGTTGAGGTGCCTTCCAGCTTCTGTTTTCTGTGAGTCCATTGTTGATTTTTGTTTTAGTGTCTTCTTTTGTTTTTAAATTTGCCACAGTATAATTTTTAATGAAGTAGTTAATTTGACTTTTCCCCACCGTTCCATGGTTTAAGGAGGACAAAACATAGTTTTATTTTCTACTTTCATACAGCCTATATAACTCAATGTGAAAAAGGCTATTTATTTGATAGTGCTCAGCTGATAAATGATTAAAAATAATTTACATGTAATGTTTTTGGTACTTTAGCCAATATAGTTCAGTCCAAGACATATTTTTCAAAGACTTTATGCCTGTTTTCTAACCGTTGATGTTTTTATTACTTTGATTATTTTATTAACTCCTTACTTAAGCTTGACTTATTCTGAAGTAAATCCTGAGATGGCCTCTAAATATCACCTTAAAACAACACTTCCACATACATTGGTAATGACATGGCTCATGTACTGAATAGGCCTCCTGCACTTAAAGTTGCTTTTCAGTGAATTTGAAGTACTTTCTTAATGTATTCTGTCAAAATATTTCCACTAATCCCACTAGGTGGTGGTATTTCATATGTAATATCTAGGCTGGAAAAATAGGAACTGCTCAGAAAATAATACATGTTTAGAAGGACTTTTAGGAATAAAGAAGTATTCTGCACATTCCACTTGTTACCACTATTTTTTCTCATTTAGTTTTTCCGTGTTCAAGCATCTTCATTCCTGTAAAGTAGCATATATCATTTGCATTTTCTTAAAGTTAGTCTAGTTGATTCTCAAGTGCCCAGAGATCAAAATGGCTGTTGTGAACAGCTGCTTTAATTTACTATCCTGAAAGTGCTAATTCCTTGCTGCCACATCTGCCCTAATAACACAATTTGTGTTCCAGGATAAAATGGACCAACTCTTGCAGATGTTGCAAAGTGCTGATCCATCTGATGACCAGCCAGACCTCCCAGAACTGCTTCATCTTGAGGGTAACAAAAAAGAATGAGTTTTTTCATTGTTGTTTTCCTCACTGGTAATTTTCTGTATCAATGCAAATTGAAACTAAGCTGAAACTACTTCAGCTTTGAGTACATGTGACAAGCATGCTGAGAAAAGCACCTGAGCCATAATTACCTTCTCAATTCAAGACCAAAGTGGAAAATGTTAACTTAAAACACGTCTACTTTTCTCTGAAGAAAACTGTTTCCTAAATTATTTTCCCTTTTCAAGACACATAAATACTTAATTTGGTCATAGTCATCCATCATTTTTTTCCTTCATAGAGTAGCACAGCATGAATGGCAAAAGGAGTGTCAGGAAGATTCCATGAGAGGAAGCAGAAGTACTGGGGAGGTTTAGAATAGACCTGGGGGTGTCCCACATGCTTTTCACTTGCATGTGTATTTCTGGAGGAATTGCATATTAACAAATAACTCATAGAGTGCTACAAATTATCCTACTCTTTGAGTCATTGTTCAAACTACCTCTTCATAGAGACATTATAGATCATTTTACCTAGGCTGATAGATGTATCAAAATTTTTAAAATGGAATTTGGAAAAGGAAGAAAGGAAGCTTCCCGATTGTGAGACAGAACATAGGCTTAAACTGACAATTCAGATGATACCAGACTTTGTTAAGAAAATGGCAGTTTCTACATCTATCTAGAAGTTAATAATTAAAAAATGCATAGGTTTATAAACCTCTAGATATCTTCCATCTTTCTGCACCCATCTGGTTCATCATGTCTGTAAATGAATCCTCTTTTAGGAACTCACATCAGTGACATGTCTGCACGTATTCTAGTTCCACTGAAACTAGAGAGAGGTAAAAAAAAAAGACTGGTTTTATTCTGGTTTTATTTTCAAGTCCCAAATATAGCTATAGAGGCTGTTGTCTAAGAAGCAGATTGCCTGTATCTGATCCAGAACAGAGGCAGAGAAATTAAAGGCATTCTTGTCAACCAGCCTACAGATACGATTTACTTTAGGAATTGCTTCACAATGCATTGAGAGGTCATTAAAACAATGCTGAATTTTATATTGAACTGTAGGACTGCTCCTAGAATCTGAAGGCAGTAGTGTGGTCAGATGATCACTCCCCAGCTACATGTAACAGCACTTGCCAAACATATGGCTACATATAGTTCTACAATGCAATTTCAAGATTACTTGCTCTACACTTAATTAGGCTTTGGTGAACTGCTGTTTTTGGCATAGGTTCTGAAAATTTTGTTATAGGTGTGTTTTGAGTTGTTGGTTCCTACCACTGGTAGCAGATGCTGATCAACATTTGACAGAAAAACCACTTAATTTTCTTCTGCAATCCACATGTCCAGTCACAAGTGTCTTTGAGTTGGATAGCTCATTCTAATGTGTTCAGATGCCCAAAGTTTGTAGTTGGCAGCAGACAAGTCATCATTTTAACAGATATCTAAACAATCTTGTCATGCCTTTTGCCACACTTTGTGCTATACACAAAACCAGGCAGAACTTTGACAGCTTTTACATCTTTGCCCAACATTTCTGCCACTGTATTACTGATCCCAGGTTCAAAGAAACAGATGGGTACCTCTCTCTTTCAACTCCTCTTTCACCTGGAGTTGCCTTCAAGGAACTCAATAATGATGAACTTTCACTTGTCATGGCTCAGATGTTTTCAGGACCTTCTGCATTTCTAATACCCAAAATTTCCCTTTCAGCTTCTGTGTCCATTTATTTTACAGCTGACAAACTCTGCCTTTCTGCTAATTAGGCATGGTTTGCTTGGCAGTTAGATGAGCCCCATGTCCTTGTGCTGAAAGGAGGCATGGGGTGCATTTTTGTTTATATTAATGCTTTTTCATTCTGATTCTGGTAAGATTTTGTGTTGTTTTTTGCACATGTCAGTGGTTTGAAAGACCCCCTTCCCTCAGTTAGAATTCTAGTGAGACTAATGTGCTATTAGTGTCTTTGATGTGCAGATGATTGAATCATTGCAACCAGTTTTCTCCTTCATTGTTTTCATAGTCTTCTTGTGGTAAAGTTGGATGAGCACATGATGTAGGTTGCAGTGCCAAATCTTCCTTGAGCAAGAGATCACCTTTCAATTCATGTGAACCTTCTATGCAAAATAGTTTCAGTTTTATACTTCCTGGATGTTAAATGTGTTTTGTTTCACTTTATTTTTATTTTAAAATATGCTTTTTAAATTGTACCAGTACTGAAAACTTTAGTTGGGTCTCATTCTTAAATTGATGGTACCTCTGTTATTAAAATTTTTTTGACATACAGATTATAGTAACGAACTAAAACAAAGTTGGACTAGCATCTGTTTCTGTCTATTTTTTTTTTATTGCTTTCTGGCTTTGTGGTATGGAAATGTTTATTACTCTGATATATTTTAATGTCTTTCTATCCTAGCAATGTGCCACCAGATGGGACCTCTCATAGATGAAAAATTGGAGGATATAGACAGGTAAAAAGAAATGTCATGTGCTTTGACCAAAATTAAAATTCATTCTTAGAAACCAGAGTTTTTACTTGATACTATCCTAATTTCTGTGAATATTGGCAAAGAAAATATGTGCATTTATTAGTAGTTTCTTTGAAAAGAGGTCTGAAGATTTTTTCCCATAGTCACATAATAATTTATAGTGTTGTACCATTTGACTCTCTGGCACTTGTCAAGCATCACTTCGCAGTAAGAAAATGTTAATTAACACACCTTATGAAATTACTCTGTGTTGTTTGTCCTATAATAAAGTTATCTAAATTGTGGAATGAACTGTAAAATATATTTTCTAGGAAACATTCAGAACTTTCAGAGCTCAATGTTAAAGCAATGGAGGCTCTTTCTTTGTATAACAAATTGATGAATGAGGACCCAATGTATTCCATGTACGCAAAACTACAAAACCAGCAGTATTACATGCAGTCATCTGGTGTTTCTGGCTCTCAGGTATGGATATAACTTTTAATAGCCATTGACCTTATCAAGTTCACACTGACTGAGCAGTTTTCTCTCAGTTTTTTTGCACAGTAGGTAAAAAAATAAAAATAAAAATGTTTGTTTTCAGCTACAAGCTTTGCGTGCTCTTTTTTTGTGGGTTCTAAAGCTCTTAGTGTTTTTCTGTTCAGTTCCTTTTGATCAAAGAAAAAGCCCATCCTGGGTTTTAAGTTGTGTAAAATTAAAAAATAAAATTTCTAGAGCTTTGCATAGTGGGCCAAAGAAAATCAACAACCAAAGGAGTACAATTTCTCCCCATCTACTCATAGATAATTCAATATGAAAATGCTGCTATGGAAGAATTACCATTTTAACTTCAACAATTTAAATGCTAAATGCTCTTCACTGATATTTGAAAAAAAAAATAGAAACAAAAAGATTTGAGAAGATGTCTTTAAGTTGTAAAGTCAGATGTTAAATAGCAAATTTTCTTGTATTTTATTTCTAATACTGCTTTATTTAACTTCCTAGGTTTATCCGGGGCAAACTCAAGGTAATGCATATTTGGTGGCAGGGAGTGCACAGATGGGCCACATTCAAGGTTACAATCTTCCACCAGAGCAGCTCCCTTCTCTCAGCCAAGGCACAGTTACTCCATCTGCCAGCTCAGTAATTCCTGGTCAGCCTGCACAGACATCTTACACAAAGTAATTTTAAATATTTTTCTATTCAAGTTTAAATAAATTTAAACAGACACTTTTTAAAATTACAGAAGTATAATTATAAACACAACTGAAAGATTCTTTAGAGTGCTTTTTATTGGTGTCATGTATTTGGTAAAAATTCCTGATGAGCTTCTTAAGGTTTTTTATTGTTGTTGTTTTTCTTTTTTTTTAAGTTTTATCTAGCTTTTAATTTTCTGCATAAAAAATATGGAATTTATATAGCTCTAAACTTTTTTGCATAGAACATAGAGAAAAATTATACAGACATGATTTAATAGTAGTAGTAACTTTTAATATACTTTTAATGATGAAGATTATCTGCTGCTCTGGCTGGCTCTGCATAATTTGTGAGAGTGTATACTCTGTTCCTTTGTCAAATATCTTACCACAGAAGAATGGGGATAAATCTGCTCATTTTGGGAAAGAAGTGAATGGGCTACAAATACTTACTAAAGCTTATATAGCTTGCCCAAATAAAGAAGCTAACAGAGGCTTTCTGCATTGGCTGGATGGCCAAAGATGTTAAGTCTCGGTTAAGTTACCTATATTGTGAAAAGATTGGTGGGTTTTTGTTAGTTGGTTTTTGTTTGGTTGGTTTTTTTGTTTTAGTTTACTCTCTGTGGAAAGTAATTTTATTCTAAAAAGTTGGGAGAGACATCCATCTTGAGTCATTAATGTATTCATTAATCTTTGTCCCCAAATAGTAAAGCATACAATGATAAAGTGAGTTTCTGCTTATTCATCTCACTTGTTTTGCTATTTTAAACAGTTTGTTAGGTTTTGGTTTTTTCATGAACAGAAGGGAAGATAGATGGTATTTCATATTGCACCTTAAAATGAATCAGAATTACAAGTACATGATCTAATTTTAAATCCATGGGGAGTGTCTATCATATGCTTAAATCCGAGGAGTGTGTTTGAGTTTTAATGGGAATACGCATTGGCTACAATTTTAAATATGCAACGTGTCCAGAGTTAGATTTTTGTGTCTATAAATAGAACTGAAGAAGCAGTAAAGTTTTGCTGTTGTTGGTAAATTGTTTGTTAATTATACTTTAAATACTTTTTCTCCTTTTTTTTTTTTTTTTTTTCTTTGAAATGGTTGTTTTTGTTGTGGAAGTAACCANTTGGTAAATTTTTTGTTAATTTTACTTTAAATTTTTTTTTTCCTTTTTTTTTTTTTTTTTTCAGTGCAATGGTTGGTTCTGTTGCTGGAAGTACCTACTCTAACCAGCCTTCAGTGTATAGCCCACCACCTGGTACTGTTGATGTTACTGCTTATCAGAATGCTGGAACTAGTATGTCCCAGGTGCCAAACTATAACTTAGCATCTACAGCTCTGCCACAGACAGCAGGCAGTCAGCAAGCACCTCCACAACAACCACAGCCTCCACCACCTCAACAACCACAGCACAGTTACTCACAGAAGGCTCTGCTATAGGACCCAGGACTTCTGATTCCTAATCTTCTTTAACCTCTGCTACAGACGGTTGGCGATTCTATGAGTTTCTTCATTTAATCTCTTAAACTTTGTTTATCCTCAGCTTAATAAGAATCTCTCTTGGTGAACAAGTTCAATTTGCACTGACTTTTTAGGAATTTTTTTTTCTTAATTTTGCAGAAGAACTGATATATTTAGGAAATTTAATTCCTTTTAAAATGCCTAAAAAATTGGTACAAGAGTATTTATGTATGGTTAAATTGGCTAGTTTGTGAAAACTCAACCATTGCAAACTGTTGTGGCATATATGTTATGTACATATAGTGTGTGTGATTGCAGTAGTGCCCATTTCGTATAACTATGGTGGTCATGTGAATATATTTAACACAATGTTTAAAAATAATTTGCTTTACTATTTTATTTTAATCATGAACTGACAACCATATTTCATAGTTTTGTCTAGTTTTAAGACAGATGCAATGTCTTTTTCCAGTGCAGGAAAAACAGTAATTCTGCATATCATGGTTACAATTACAAGCTAAGGTCTATATATAAATTTACAAACTTAGATAAGTTTCGCTACTTCTTGAATTGAACACAAGTGTATCATGATTATTAGATAGCTTGTCTACCAAAGTAAACTTGTTAACTAGTAAATGATTTGGGGGGATAACAGCAAATTATGATTCTGCTTTGGACATAATTACTAACTTAAAACTACTATTCAGAGGCTGCTAAACATATCATGGGACCATGAAACAGAACAGCATTTTATTATGAGAAGCATGTAATTTATTTTTCCAAGTTGTTTTTTAAAATGAGAATCAGAACTGTATTCTATGTGTGTTGGTAGAGATTACACCAAAGAAAGACAGAGGAATTGATTTGAAAGAGAAACAATGGAGTTTTAAACTGGAACACACAACACTATTTTATTCAAGTCTTCTTAATTAGAACATGGAGATTATGGACATGTAAATCACTTTGCTGAACAAACCTTCAGGGCTTCATTATATCTCTTGTGGCCTTGCTTAGCAATTTGTTCTGTTTACTGTTCTAACACAAACACTTCTGCCTTAAATGTCTGTTTCAATTTCCAGTTGTACCATTTGAGTTTATTAGCCCTTATTAGATGAGGCATCTCATCTAAATCCACTTTTAGGTTGCTTTAAATTCTCTTCTGCAGCAACATGCATTAGCCTGTCTTAAACCCTTGTGTTCCTCAGTAACCTAGCCACATAGCTTTGTAAAGCATGCTATTTTCTTTCTGTGGATAAGGTGCTGCAAAAGAAATGTGGTAATGGAAGGCAGCATTTCAGGTGTGCTTGAGCAGAGTTTCTTGTACAAAGACTGTTGTTACTTTGTGTTTGTATTCCATCTTGTAATGCATCCTGGTTTTGTCTTTTCCAGAGCTCTAATTCCACCAGGGCAGTACTAGATGGCTTCAACATCAGATCTGTTTTTAGTCCTATGTGTATGTCAGAAGTCGTTTGTTTTGTGTACTATATTTTAGTGTGATGCTTCTGGAATTAAATGTTGCAATTGTACATTATACTATAAAATGATCTCTGTTATCCCCTATACTCCTGCATCTGTTCACAGTTACCTAACATGCCTTTGTTTCACTATTTTAATTGACATCAGTGTTTTGCCAGATACTTTCAGAGGACTGCTTTGCATAACTTCTGACTGGGGTGGTTACAGAATGTGCCCATGGTTGATCTATTCCAGTTGGGGATGTTCTAGCCAGCTGGTTGATCTAATGAGAGGATTTTAACATATTTGTTTTCTCTAAGATTTTTAAGCAATCCTTGCAAACTGTCATTAATTATTTCAGTGCTTGGTGTCATCACAAAAGGCTGTGAAATTTGAAAGGAAATACTAAAGAAAAAAAAAATCTGACATACTGTCTCATGGATGATTTTTTATGTATTGAAGAAGTGATGTCTTTAGAAAGGACTTGTGGTATAATTTAGATAGTGTTCCCTGTATGCATTAGGTATCTTATTCCAAAAACAGATATTCAATGTATAGAAGTGTATAATTTATGCACAAAATTGAAAATAATTTTTTTTATTCCATTGTTCTTACTCCCTGATTCAAGGAGAAGTTTGAAGCATCAACATAGTCTTTCTGATATTGACTATTGTATTCTTAGGTTTTCATATGTTGTGTCACATGTTCCCAAATAAGGGCATGTGGAACTTCTGTACAGAAATGACCCAGAAAAAATGCATTTTGTTAGTAATTTGTCATTATTTTTAAAACTTTTGAAGTTCTTCCTTGATTTACAGAAACACTAGATCCTGGTTTCTCATTTGAACACTGAAACCTTATGTGTATCACAGTTTTTCTGCTCTCCAACTTGCTTATTTTGGCTATTCATCCATTTCTATGAAAATTGAAATCACCTTTCATGTTTATCATGACAAAAAAAACCACTTGCTAAAATTCAGTGCCCTTTTAAATTCAATATAACGAAAGTTGTGAAAAAAAGATAGGCGTTTTCTATTTTCCTTCATACTTTTATTAAAGTCACTGCTCTAAGGTATCTCCTGTAGCAGGCTGGGAAGTTTAGTTGACTTTGAATCATTGTCTACTCAGAGTCCATTGTCTACAACTGGTGGAGTAGGTCACTATAATTTTAGGTTCTGTTTCTTAGTGTTTCTGTTGCAACCCACATTTTCCATTTCATGTACAATTTTCAGATTAAATTGAATTTGGAGCTGTATTACTTTATGTTGATTTTTTAAATCAGAAAATGTCTTCCTACTTGGTTGTGCTCTGTATGCTTGATACTCTGAAGTGATGCCTTCTGCTTTGCTGTCATTGCATGAATTCCTGCAGTCATCCTCTCATATTCTCTCTGATAGCTTAGAAATGTTACTTCACCTCCTTTCTGCTGGTTTGTTGTCATGAGCCTGGAGATGCCATTGCTGGTGCTTCTCTGCCATGTTTTATTCTCAGATTCCTTGTTTATGCATTGTTTTGACCAAGTTCACTTATGTTCTACCTTACTATGGTATTGAACACTGAAATATTAGTGAGCAGGGGAAAGTACAGGTACAGCTACTGTGTGGAAAAGATTTTTAGCAATTAAATAAAGTGTCAGAATGTAAACTGTTTGAAAGTAAGGAATCATTGGAAATGTTATTCATGTTCCAATAGAAGACCTGATTTTTAAATGTCTTGTTTCTTAACATGTAAATTGTCAATTTAAGGCTAAAATGTCTTCCATGTATTTTGTATAACCCTTTTTTACTTAACCCTTTCATTAAGGAATACAAAAATGCTAATTAACTTCAGAAGGGGCATTTCATTGGCTTGGTTATCATGGACTGGAGCAAACACTGGAAAGTGCCTTCTGTGCATTTCACTCTTATGAGCAAAATTTTTTTAGCCACGTGTATCATCTCAATTTATGTGGACATAACAAAGGTGTCAAGATTTACCGTAAAACCTCCCAAGAAAAATACTGGGGTACTGTGTTAAAATTGTCTGCATTGACATCATGGCAGTGTGTTCCAGAGTGTGCAGCTGCAGGAACAGTCACAATGTATTTGCCCTCCTCTGTTTAGTAACTGGTGCTGTGTAGATGTGTCTGTAATGTCATTGGCCAAAGCACATAGAGACAGCAGTAAAAAGGAGCAAAACAGAAGAATTCCTGCATGCTTCTGAACAGGTGTGGAGCAGCATACTGCCCTCATGGTACAGTTACTGTTCATGAATTTTGAGGCAGGGAGAACTGAAATAAATATGAACTTCAGAAAATGCTGCCAGATTGCAAATGGTTAGATGTAACAGAGATAGATTTGCTTTTAATACCATGTACATATTTTGCTGATCGACTCTAGGCTGCTACTATAGTTCTCTGATTTCCTCTAGATGGCAGGAACATCAGATTTACACTGGAGAACTGCTTAATACCTCATTCTCCAAATTTTTTTAGTATTTTCTCTAATATCACTTACTTTATTTTTCACTCATATTTCAAAGATATCTGTGCAGTCTTTATATACAAAGGTCTTGTCTTACTCCTCTGCTGGGGTTCACAGAATGAAAAAAGGCATCTCTAGTTAGAGCAGCTACACTGGCACTTTGAATTACACAACTGCACCTTCCTTTGGAGAACATGTATGTATCTGTTTTGAAGAACAAGGGAGCATAATTTTTCCAGTTAAAACTGGAAGAGATATTTTTAAAGAAAAAGGTGGAATAAAAGTTACAAAAACCTCCATTGCCAACAGCAGGCAGAATCATTTTTTACTCTGTTATTCAATCTCAGTAAAGCTGATCAACTTCACACTACAGCTATTCCTTTTTCATTTTCAGCTGCAGTGAAAAATATTGACCTTCATACATACACTGTCCAACACCATGGGAGAACATGGAGAAGGCCTTGATATTTGAACTTTTTGCTTCAATATGTAAAAACACCATGTACATTTTTGAAGCCTTGTTTCTTAAATTAGGATGGTTGTGTTTAAAAACATTCCATTTGCTATTATGTAAATTGCAGATCTAAAGTTCCCTTTTCATGCTACTACCTTGGCAAAAAGGTGGTAGATTTTGTTCTATCCTGCATGTTCTTCTGGAATCCAAATAATTTTTGTCTTTGTCATGAAAAAGAAAAACCTGCTGCAGTCTGCTTTGGTTTTAATAAAGTGTACACAGTAGCAAAGTGCATTTTGGTTTGGCTTTGTTTGTTTTGATGCTCCCTTTGATGTTGGCATATGTATATATTTAGATATACTGCACTGTTGTACAAGAATTGTTTTAGTAAATAACACTATTTGTAAAAACTGTTAATTGTTTTTGGTATGAATGCAAAATATTAAAGTTGGAGTATTTAGTTCATTATGTTGCAAAGTCAATTTATAAATTTTATGGAAGAATAATCTGAAAAGGACTTATTTTGCTGGAAGACTTAGAGACACAACAAGCAAGGTCTGTTAGAGGTACTTAAATTTTCTGGTTTCAGATGGGGTGGAGGTGGGGAATTTTTGTTTGCTCCAGTTGGGGAGGATTTGTAGGTTTTTTGTTCTTGTTTAATGCTTACACATAAATTACATTATCTTTTTTAAAACAATCTGTAATTGATTTCCTTTAGCTAACCCAGATAATCTATTGTGGATCTTATTTCAAGTATGCTGTGTCTCCTCTATCTTTTGGTAAATACAGTTATGGGTATTTTAAAGTGATTTTAAAGAGCAAATGGAAACAGCTGTGTGTAATGTATATATTTGGTTACAGATGAATAAGCAGATTCTGTGGTAGCTTGACAGTTCATTCCATTTCTGATGACAGCAACACAAAGTAGTGTAGAACCTGGTGGTTTTGAGTGACGTGAAATGTCTTGAAGATCAGGCTAAAGCCTGGTTTATGAATCTTAAAATGCTGTCAGAATTGAAGCTTAATAGACTTGACCAGCTGTATGCTGTGTTCTTAAAACAATGGTAAGCATAAATTTCTTGCTTGAACCAATGTGGACACCATGGGACTTTGGGAGCAGTGGGCAGCAGTATCAGTTTGGCCTGGGCTTAGGGTCTCTTTCCAAAAATGGGAGCCAAACCCCTTCGGACAAGAGGTTATGTGGATTGTGGGTTAGTTCAGTAGGATAATTTATGTCTTTCAAGAGAATGTGTATTCAGCTGACAGAATTAAAAGTTCTGCAGATTGTGTAGAAGTGAAACTTGTTCTGTTTTGGAACAGGGAACAATTAATGTTGAGTTTGCTTTACTGCCTATCTCTTTTAGATAGAAAGCATTTATGTTGAGATGCCTATGATAAAAACAGATTTTGAGAGTTTGTTTCATAGTATTTAAAGTTTATTGTAAAATCTGTTGCCATGAACCTGGGCAATAGGTAATATAAGCATGAGTCTGTATTTAAGGAGCTGGAACCAACTCTTAAAATTTTGAAGAACTGGTTCATATATAATCTCTCTTCATAGCACTCCCTTCATATCACATTTATGAAGCTGGAGACCTTGATGAATTGTCTTATTACTTTAGCTAGTTTTTGAAATCTTATTCTACTCTGTTGCAGGATAAAGATTTTTCTTTCTCACAATATTTTTAAATTTAAATTTCTAGTTTATTTTAAGTCCAGTCTGTTTTTGTTGATACTGATTGGATCTATGTTTTCAGTGAGAAATGAGAATTAAGCCATTATGAAAGAACCTGTGGGAGAACTTCCACTGATTAAGGCTGATTTGTACTTTTAAAATTCACATCAACCCTGGGAGTATTCATGGGCAACACACACTAATGCAGATAATCATATAGAGCTAAAAAATACAAATGTATTTTGAGTTAAAGGCTTTTAGCATACAGTCTTCTGGTATAATATATATGGAATGTGGTGATTGTGACACCTAATATTTTGCTTTGACTTTGCTTAACCCTGTGAAGCACGGGTTTGAGTCCTCCTGCATGCACCTTTGATTGCTAACAGGCAGTGCAGCTTGGTGCCTACGGCCCACGTTCCCGTGTCGGTGACATCCACCGCCTTGGCAGCTGCGCTTCGGAGCCTCGCAGAGGAGCAGAGCCCAGCAGGAAGGTGGAGGGGGCTTGGCAGAGCCTGTCGTCACTGGGACCCTGCTCAGTAGCACAAACTGACTGGTCAGTGTCTGTTTATCACTTTCTGGCTACAGGAAGCATACATATCAAGGAATGGAAGCCTTCAATATATACATACCTGGACCACTTGTGGTTTTGAAGCTTGATTCAATAATGATGCTCTGACTGCTACTGAAATCACACTGGAATCTATTTCTGGCCCGTTGTGATGGCTCACCCTTGTTGACTCATGCATCCTCAGGTATTTGTGGATTATGCAGATGTGTTTTATTTTGCAGCCCGTGTGTCAGACTGTCCCAGATTACTGCGCTTTTTAAAGGAGTGTGAACATTTAGTTTTAATGGCTTCTAGACTTATGAAAATTTCCCCAAATTAGTCTTTTTCTTTGCCTTGTGAAACACTGTCAATAGTTGATGCTGAAGAATGGTTAGGCAAATCCTTCAGCAAAAATCATATGGCCTGATGATTTATAGGTAATACAATGATTTTCATAAAAATGTGTCAGTTTACATAACAATAAATGGAAGTCTCCAGAGAAGGGCAGAGAAGTCATGGTTCTCTGAACCTGAGTTTGAACACAGGGTCAGGAGCGAGCATCTCACTGAAATGTGTTATTGAAGCTTTCAAATAAGTTGGTTGGGTTCTTTTTCAGAGAAATCATGGGTGGTACCTAGAAAACTCTTGTTAGGAGTGTGTTTGTTCAGAGAATTCTCTTTCCTCCTGGTGGGGTGAGGCAAAACAATTAGTGAAGAATGTTTTGCTTTATTCGAGTCCACAATGTCACTTTTCAGTTAGTTTCTTGCAGCTTCTCTGGAGTCATTATTTATATTAACTGATTGTGTGGCTAATGACACTCCACTATATCCACTGGGCATTAGTAATTTTTAAACCTCTTCCTGCTCACTTAAGTATAAAGTAAGTGATTTTAATTTAGTAGTTTATTTTAGTAAGCTTGTTCTCTCAAAACAGACAAGCTTTCTACTCTTGAGCACTTATCTTCCAGATAATCAAGGCCTTCTGTAAATGTTAGCTGTTCCTTCCAAGGTTTCAGAGTCCCAGTGATCACTTCAGGGGGCAGCTATGTGTCCTAGTTGCTCAGACCAGTTCCTAATTGCCTCTTCCAAGAATTAGACTCCTTGAATTTGTCCATCCATGAAGCTCAATTTGACACCAGATTTGTTCATAAGCTTTCTTTATTCAAGACAGACAGAAGCATGAAACAATTTTGTATATCTGTGAACAGCACTGAGATGAGCAGCATTCAGTGGGATCCTGTACTGCAGCAGCAATGCAGAAAGTCCCAATCCTAGCTTTCCTCTATATATATTCAATCAGTTTCATGTAGTATATGTGTTTCCTAATGGTTATCTCCTTTCATATGCTTTCTCATACTTGATTTTACAGCAAGCATGCCCAGAAGTACTAATGGTTAATCATAAATCTAATAAAACACATACTGCAACCTTCCTCTCTCGCTCTCTCTCTGGGCATTTCCAGTCTGCAGATCGTCCTTCCACATAATGCAGGTGTCCTATGGAGCCTTTTAACTTGTTTTCTGAAATGCATATAGTCCTGATCTTTAACCTCTGAAGTACTGTGTCCCTCATCACTGGTTCAGTCATACAATTGCTGTAACTGGGCTTTGTATTTTTGATGTTTCTGCAATGTCCCTTTGGCCTGCCAGGTATCCTTTACACAGCACCTTGCCATTAACTTGGGATCTTTACTTTCTTATTTTATTTCTCTTCATCAGTGGTGCAGTTTCACCAAGGGAATTGGCCAGATTTCAACCCAGGAAAGAAGCACCTCTGTTCTAAGGGATCAAAGTTTGATTCCAACTTGTTTAATGATACATGCTGATAGTTCCATCCTACTTGCTAATTGTATTCATTGCAGGGTTCAGAAGTACAAATACTGTAGTATGTATGGCAAGTCCATAATAAAATTTTATGAGTAGTTTGCCATACACTGTGTATTCCTTTTAAGATTCACAAAATCATAGAATGGTCTGTGTCGGAAGGGATCTTAAAGATTATCTAGTTCCAAATCACCTGCCATGGACAGAGACACCTTCCACTTTCTCAGAATCACATTCAGCCTGGCCTTGAACACTTCCAGGGATAGGGCATCCACACTTCCTTGGGCAATCTATTTTATCTATTTTGACTGTTGTTAAGAACTGTTGTTATTACATTGCAATATAGTTTCACATGTAGGCAGCAGTCAGGTAAAACCAGTGTTGACCTCCTACATGTTTAGTATTATTTTTATAATGTTCTACTGCTGTATTAAGGAATATGATCTCCTGGCTCATCACTGCCATACCAGTTTTTATCAGCAACCCTACTGCATGTTGCACAACAGTAAATCCTGTAGGCTTAAAAATCTTTCCTATAAACAAAGTCAGAAAAAGTCTCCCTTTCATGATTCCCTCTTAAACTCTGGGATCCTTCAGGACAGCTGTAGCATTGTCTACATATTCACTGAATATTTAAGCCTGCCTTGTACACATAGTTTACTAGAATATCAAAAATTGTCTCTATTTTTTTTTCCACTGAGGTTACAAAGTCCTTTGGAAAATAAAGGACTTGGCCCCTGAGGTACAATAGTTTTGGGTTAATTTCTATTAAGAATAATAATCAGTTCTGCATAACATCAGTATCTGCAGCACAAGACTAAAGAGATTGGTTTTTTATTTGAGAAAGTTGGTAAGAAAGGATCTTTGCCTTCTTTGATAGGAGAATGCTGTATTCAGGTATTGATACAGATGTCACCTTTTGGCATATGCCCTGCACGAATAGTAATCTTTCCCTCACTGATTTTTCAATCTCTCAGTGATTGTGACTCCCAGTGCAAAACTGTAAGGGATGTTGTGCTGTTAAGTGAATCTTGACTACAGGTTCAGTCTGTCATAATTACCCAGAAATACTTTGTCTGAATTTCTCAGCTAAACTCAACTTGACAGGCTACCCATAGCTTGTTACAGGTATTCAGTCTTTTTTTTTTTTTTTTTTTTTTTTGTTTTTTTTTTACTTTGAATGGCTGACAAA